>JARHVA010002350.1:127500-260000 GCA_037957365.1 Torreya grandis
AACTAGATTTAGGTAATCAATTTTGACATGATAATTTAAGACATTCCTAAATTATATCATTGTTGATAAACACATGGTCTTAACACATTTATAATATTTACTAAAAATTAGATGTTATAAATAGTTATGAAAATTGTTCTTTGTCGATGCAAGCAATATGTTTCATTACTACATTATAACAATAAATTTTTAGGGGTAGTAATATCATTAAAGAGAGATTACTTATATTGACTAAGCAATGAAGTAATTTGAATTAATTTTCTTTGTATGTGGACCCACATTATGGATTATGGTTTATACCATTAATGGTGTTATAGAGATTTGGATATATGTCATGTTTTCTAAAAGTCTAGTAATTTAGATGTTTATAATGAAACTCTTAATTAATGGATGTTGGTTATATTGTCATTGATGTTTTCATGAGAATAGATAGTCATTGGTTTAGTAGATATGGGTGCTTAAATGTATAAGTGTACCTTATCAATGAACTCTTTGATATACTTTGTGTTTTGATTATTAAGATTACAATAATCCTTGTGATTGGCAAATAATTTGTGAATGAGGAGGAGAATTAGTAAGCTATGGAAATGTTAATAATTACATTCAGTTAAATGATAAATTAATATACCTTGGCAATGATTAATGAAATCATATTTTTCCTTAATGAACACATAAGTCATTGCCTAGGACTTTTTAAATAATAAACTTACATGGTCAGACACATGTTATTTGAATGGCATAAATACCTATGTTTATTTGATAACATGGTATGGTAACTAAAAGATAATTAAGCAAAATTTAGGTGTGTGACCCCTATAGGTAGGATGGTGATCTTGTAGTATGTTAAGTTATCTTGTAGCATGAGAAGTAATTGTCTTTCCAATTATAATTATATGCTTAGTCATTAAGATGTTCACATGTATGATGTCATCCACCCTAAGCTCAGTTCATGGTGTCTTATTTAGTTAATAAGAACAATTCCTTCATAGAGTTATATCCTTTGTGTGTGGCCTTAATCAATCAAGGAAGTAAAGCATACTATTTTCCCAAAGGCCTTGGATCTTGGTATGCTGACCAATGGGGATACTATAAGGAGTGGACCTTTCTTAGGTGATTCCTCAAGGTTTTGGATCATATATCTTTTATTGTGTTAGATTTAATAGTGGATTAGAGAGATCCACTTACTAATCTCATGATGGGATAAAAATTACCAAAACAAGTTAGTAAGATGGCCCCTTATGCTCGATCATTTGGACCATGTGATTAAGTATTTCACTTCTATCATATCTTATATGCTTATAAAGATTTCAAATAACTAGACATTATTGGAGGTGCTCAATTATGTTATGGTTGTTTATAGAATTATCCATGGGGACATTTGGGATGTTGGTTATGGGCTACTAGTTCTTCCTATAGATTTGTTGAGATGCATTGCAGTACAATAACTTTATGCACTAGGACCTTTTTTTGTTTTATTGTGTCCTTTGAAAGTTAATCAAAGGAAAAAAATTGGGATTATTTCATATGGTATCATAGCCTATGCTTATTATTTTATTGATTTTTGACATGTTGCACTAAATTTTGGCATGTGATTGAAAATCCAATTGAGCTTTTGTGTGGTTGTGCATATGCTTTGAAGAGATTGTGTTTGCATAATAAACTTTAGGTGGCTATAAATACACCTAGTATAGATATGCATATCCTTATGGAGGCCTATTTTTCCAACATGTATGTGTGTACCTAGTGTTGGTTGAATGCCACTTGTATGTTTATGTTGTCTTGGTAAGACTGAATTGAAACTTTGTACTTTACCATGCATATTAAACCAAGGCTAGAGTTATATGCCTAATATAGAGTGTTGTATGTCTTATTTTATTGAGGAGGAAATGTTTTGACCCTTATAAAGTCACATATCCTCTTAGATAAATTAAATAGTACTTTAATTAGTGATTTTTTTAGGCAAGCCTAAAGTACTAAAAATTTTGTATTATGGAATATGTGTGTGTGTGTGCAGATATTAGTAAATTTATATAGGTAATCTTATTATGCTTACCCATGGCTTTGGTTGGGTCAACCCTTCCTTCATCAATTGAATTTGGGGCAAGGGTCACTAGTCAACTGTTGAATTGTATGGTCAAGTCAATGGAAGACTGGTGATCATCACTTCACCTTAGAATAAAGGAAATGATGTTTAGTATCTACTCATGACTTGTATGGGAAAGTCATTAGTAGATTCTTAGAACATCTTGACCTTAGGAAGAAAAAGGGTTGAGCTCAAACTTAGAGAGCTGTGTAGGGTGAGGGTGATGGATTTACTTGGATAAGTTAGTAAGGATTGGGATCTCCACTTTGTGGGATCAACTTGAGCTGTATTAAGAGCTTGATATTATTTATGTATTTGGTCTCTTTGAGTTAAATAGAGGAGCATGTGGATTTGTAACTCTAAAGGGATAAAAATAAATGGAGCATATTGAGTTATATTAGGAGATTTATATTATTTATGTATTTGATCTCTTTGAGTTATACAGAACAGCATGTGGCTTTGTAACTTCAAAGGGCTAAAAATAAATAAGCATGTGGGGATGCTTATTTCTTATTTTGAATTCATGATATTGTTTCTATCATAGATTTGGTTACATTGGTGATGGTTGTTTGATCATGGATAAGTTGACTTCCATTAGGCTATCTTATTGACCATGGATATGTTATATACATGGGGATGTTTAATTGATTTTGGCTAGGTTATGCATCCATGAGGATGCTTAATTGAAAGATTGGATATGTTTTGATACTCATGGGATTCTTATTATGAAATAAATATTCCTTGCATCCATGAGAATGTGTATTGTGAGTTCAATTGAACTTGTTGATTGTGGAAAATTGTAATTTCCATGGTAGTGCTATAAGATTCACCCAATGCCCTTTCTAAGTTTACATTTTCCCTAAAGTGATGTTGTATCAAGCAAGCATCACTATTTAACCTTTGATTTGTTGGATTAATTCCACTGGAAGAATAGCTGATGTAAGCCTGTTGTTGAAATCATGAGATAATGCCTTAGTGGACATTGATGGCTTACATGGTGAGCTGTCCAATGATGCCAATATATAATATCTTGGTAGGTCCAAGTGTATGGATTGAGCTTGGAGGGTCTAACAGGTGAGTTTGACTAACTTGTTTGGGCAAGTTAGAGAGTTTTAAGGATCTCTTATTGCTATCAGTTAGTATGAGCCATCTATCCATGACATATGAACATTGCTAGTAAACTATTTAGAACTCATAAAGATAGAGTTTAGGCCTTGTTGGAATACAACCTTCCTAAAATGAAGGTGATCATGATTTGAGATCCCTATGACTGATTATGTGTATTATATGTTGTATATTAGTGTCATTGGATGACATCTAGACATCGGGTGACCCGATGGGAGTTGTGGACCCTTATGCTTCACTATCATACATGTTGATTGTCATGATGTCAAAGTAGCTTGTCATAGTCATTTAAAAACTTGAGTCATGTATTTGTGGTCTATTTCATGTGATGCCTCATGTGTTGTATAACTATTACTTTTCATTTATCTTGCTAAATCATGTAAATTTGTGTCTTTATTGTACTTGTGCATATGGTTGACCTTGTGGACTTTCTCATACTTGTTTTGATATCAACCTTGTTGTGTGAACTTTTAAATTTAGTTGATTATGTTAAATCGTGGGAAATTATGTTTTCACTATACTATGTGTATGTAGTAACCTTATGGGTTTTCACTTTTTATCCTTAATATCGGCATTGTTGTGTGAGCATTTTATATACATTATTATATGTTGTTAATGGTGGAACATATGAATGATGATAAAATACTTGTGTAAAGTGATCTCCCACTTTTGAAATCAATCATGCAAACCTTACTTTGAGCTATGTTTTTAAAATTGTTGCATGAATATTTTGTGCACATGTTTTGGATTAAATGTGAATCATGTTGTTAACATTTTTGGTATGTGGTAATATGGTCATACACCAATCATGTGATGTGTTTTTCCATGTGAAACCAGGTTATATTTTATTGAATTTGCCAAGGCACAACATTGTATTGTGTTGTGTGATCCTGCATCACTACTCTAGTGTTGAGTATTGGCTCAATTATGAGGTAGAGGGTAGAGAATCACTACATCCATAATGATTTTATCTAGGTATGGGCTAGGTAGTGGATTCTCTCATATGCTAAAAATCCACTTTTCCCCTTTGCATGAATAAGCATGTAATTCATTTAGAGTGTGCATCATGTGCGCCATGAGTTGTCTATGGAATCTTAGTATATAATGGTCACTTTATAGATTTAGCATTCCTTTAGCCACCTTTGGATAGGTTGTGGAAAAAGCAACCATTGTGAAGTTTTACTATTTTATGCTTATGAAACACTAACTAGTCTAGTAGACTTGGAAATTTATGTAAATCAACAAATGGTACTTATTGAGATGCATGCATGTGTTGGCCTATAGGTGAAACCATGTTTTGGTTAAGGTATTACTATTATTATAACTATTAGAAATATTATGGGATGAATATTTATATTTTTTTAAAAGGCATTACTAGAATGTATACTATTTTTTTGCTCTGATAGAGTAGCACTAAGTCCTGATCAGGTAGTGTTTAAAATCCTAGGTACCCACTTGATTCTTGGATATAGTGATGAAATTTGGATGATGCCCTTTGATGGCATTTTTTGGATGGTGGGATTGGTATCCCTAGACCATCATGCAAGATTGTGTATTATTAGAGAACATTGTAAGCCTTCAAATTGCATGTGATGCCTGGTATGGCTTTTCCTATGTTTAACATGGTTGGTGTAGGACACTGCACCAACCCCTGAATGGTTAATGATGTAGTGGAGTAACCATAATAGTATGTATTGCTACCATTGTTATATGACATTTTTTTATGAATACTCTGAGGACTATGCATGTGTCATAATGTTTTAGTGGAATATTTCCTCTTTTGACTTAGACTCTAGTTGAAATCTAGTGGGATTGGATGATTTTATGATTATTGACCTCATATTATAGGTTTGTGTGTGTTGACATAAGTGACATTGACCCTAGTCAAGTTGCATATTCAAATTGTTATTCTAGTTTAGACATCATTTTTGTCATGTGGTTCTTTAGTTGTATGTTCCTACTTGGGAGTGTTGTTAGTGCCCTTGTTGGGAAATGGATAAAGGAAAGTATGAGCTATTGTGTTTTGGGGACATTGTGTGCTCATGATGCTTTGTGATTATCTTCATATATGGCTGGGATTGTTGTAATAATAGTGTTACATTCAAATTAATAATTGTTACCTTAGAAATTTTTGCTAACTGAAGTAGGCATTTTGGGTTTGGTGAACCTATTATAGCTAGTTTTAGTGGATTATAGTGTTATTGATGGCCTTTTTAAGGCATGAGAGTGGAAAATTTATGCCAAAGTTGAGATCTTTGGTGTAATTTTATTCTATGATAATGTTGTTTAAGTATTGTTTTTCCTACTTTAGTGTCATGAAATACATGTGAAGATGGGAAGGAGGCCATTAATTGGCCTAATACATTGGATAATGTAGTTATACTAATGATAGTAGTTATGAATTCTAATGAGATATGGCTAATAACTTTCCACCCTAGAATGGGTAGAGAGATCATATAGAAATGTTGATTGGTTTTATTGGACCTTTTCTAAGAACTTTGTGTTTGACTATTGATGGTCATCAGGAAAACTACTCTTTAAGGAGGGGAGGATGTCATGAACTATGTGGACCCTTGTAGACACTAGATTATTACTTATTTAGCATGTTGAAATATCACTTTGAATGCTGACAGTTGATGTTGGTTTTGATTTTAGATGGTTGTGATCTAGGTAGCTCGGATAACTGATGTGACTTGTTATGTCATGGTTGATACTCACATTAGATTCAATGTATCTTGATATGCATACTAATTACACTAGATTCATTTTATCCTATTGTATGTATATGATACTTTAGTTAGTTACATTACTATATTATATGTAATTGATATATCATGTTTTACTAGATGCATATTGACATTGATCTCTTGCAGCTATTGGATATGTTCACAAGGCATGCTTGAGGTCATGGTAACTCT
Source organism: Torreya grandis (assembly GCA_037957365.1). Taxonomy (NCBI): domain Eukaryota; kingdom Viridiplantae; phylum Streptophyta; class Pinopsida; order Cupressales; family Taxaceae; genus Torreya; species Torreya grandis. The sequence goes on from JARHVA010002350.1 coordinate 133,627, forward strand.
AGTCCCTTATTAGATATAGATGATTATACTTGATTTTTTATTTCATGCCTAATGATTCATTTTGAATTCATTATTGATATCATTCATATCGACATCATTCAAGTATTATTGATGTCTTATTTGGTGGATGTAGGAATCATGCCATGAGCTAGGCTCAGTATGGGGTTTGGACATTTTGAGTATACATACAAGAAATTGAGCTATCAAAATATCACTATGATAGGTATAACATGTATTATATGGCACTGAGACACAATTTTTATATACCTTTATGTTATTTATTTTTATCATTATTAGTCTCACCCCTATTTTGAGCATGTGTGTTCTATTCTTATTCTTTAAAAGGGATTATCAATTTTTATTGGATCATCATTCCTCATGCCTATCCTTGTGTGCTTGAGGTCATTTTTGCATTTAGTTATCCTACCTAGATGTCATGATCACTTGAAGATTAATTCATAAGGAAGTGACTTACCTTGTTATCCATGTGTTATTGGTTTAGGTTCGTCTAGACTCGTGTGGGTCTCTTGACCTTAAAAATTGTCTTTAGCAATGCCTTTATTAGGTGATTGACTATTGAGAGATTTAAGCATCTAATTTATTTACCAACTATTATTATTGTTGAATCTTTTATAATTTTGTATTGACCTTATGACTATTAGTTTTTTTTATATAATTGGGTTCAATTTTATGATTGATGATGATCATTATCATTTTAATGATTTTATCTCATAATTATTTCATTATCAATATATATTTTTATCAACTAATATTTATTTAACCATTTGGTTAATTTATTTTTATATTTTTATATTACTTATAATAGATTAAATGAATACTTATTTATCTATTTAATGATTTTTGCATTTACTTATGGATTTATGAATTGATTAATCTTGGTTGTCTTTTGCTTGGTTGGCATTCTCTTGTTCAAAAATCATTATTGACATATTTTTAGTATTATTATTATTATTATTATTATCATTTTTAATATATTGATAATGTTTCTAATTTTATTTATTAATTATTTCTATTGTCCTTTTAAATAAGGAGTATATTATTATTTAATGATTTTATTATTTTATTTTACGTAAAAACACTGTTTCATATTATATATTATTTTATTCTTACTTAGTGTAATAAGGAAGATGGGGATTGACATTTTTAGTTTTGATAATTATTATTTTACTATTATTTTTCTTTATTTCTGACTAAATTTTTACTAATTTTATGTTATATAATTCTATGTATATATTTTTATGATTTTATTTTTCTTGGGCTGCATTTTCAAACTGGAGCAGTGTGGATGAGAGAAGACAAGGATGGTTTTGGGAAGAAAAAAGGATGGAAATTAAATGAATATTTGAATGTCAAAAATCATATGAAAAGTTCCACTTTCTCCTATTTATTTATTTATCCCACTTAATCAAGCCTAACCTTCTTATAAAAAATTCCATGGATTTGGAATTATCTATTTTCCTAAAATGCAAAATTGCATTATTGCCTCACTTAAGTGACATCATAAGGGGAAAGACAATGGAATGTATTAGATTATGGTTAATTTTGTCTCTTACATGACCACTTACACACCATATTACACCTCTTACAAGAGCCACTTACACACTCATCTATGACACAATCCAAAAAAACCATTCATTGCACTCTTTTTCCAAGACTTCCTTCCAAAATCTAAAAAGGCCTTAAATGGAGTTTATTACATGATTTATGTGTGAAATAATTAATTTAAGGGTTTGTTATCCACCCTCCATTTATATATGAGATGGATGGTTCACATTCAAGCCAAAGTATATAAATTAAAGATTCCCCCTCCATTATAGGCAAGCTCTCTTGAACTAAAGTTACTATGCCAAAATCATATTAGATATTCAATTATTAGTATACCAATTTCCATAATAGAGTATACCAATTATTATCACATGTGTGGAGATGACATTCTCAAAAACGTCTTGCTCTATAAGCCAAGCACAATCCTCTTCAAATTGACAAGCAAATGAGTCTTAAAAGAAGCTATAACAATGTTTTGTATTCTATTTGTATTATTCTATTGTTTAGTCTTGATCACCCTAGGGGTTAGGATTAGGATGTTATGTTCATAATGATTAGACTAGCCTCTTTTGGAGGCCTAATCTACACCTCTAAGCACAACATTGTAAGCACTGAAATTTGAAAAAACATGAAAATTAGGATAATATTATTTTCAAGAAAATTAAACTTTTAACTTAATTGATACCAAAAATGTTGTATATGCATTAGTTTTATAAAAAAATTGATGTTTATTCCCAAGATATGTAATAAATTAGAACAAAAATTAATTTATTGATATTCCTTAACCTTGACATCTGTAAATTATTTGCCATCTATGTGATTAATGATAGTGAAAGGGTCTTGCTATGAAAAAAGGCTTGAAATTTCATCCTTTGTGACCAAATTGAAAATTATATATTTTTAGTTATTTCATGCTTTTGAATTTTGTTTATTATAAATCCTCTTTTAAGAATGTTAATGTTAATGTTTTTTTTTTTTTTTTTTTTTTTTTTTTTTTTTTTAATCTTGACTTTGATTTTACAATTTCTCTTGTAGTAATTTCACTTTTTCTTGTTGTAACTTGTGTTTTTCAAATTTTTCCCTTTGTAATTTATCTTTTTGATATTTTTAATTTTATTATATTTATTTCTCTAACTTATCTTGTTGAACCTTTTCTTTATATAATTGAGCATTTTAACCTTGTCTTGCTCTAAATTATCTTTTGGTATCTATTTTTGTAAAAAATCTGAATTTGTCACTTATGCTTTAAGAGATACACTCGTAAAGTGAATGGGTTTCTTAAGTAATGTAGAAATTATAGGATCACCTATATCAATTATCTTTTGATTTTGATTTTTCAAATAAAAACAATAATAAGTATGATGTCCATGTATTTGATTATATGCACAGTAGTATTTTAATCTCCTTAAGGATGTAGAAGAGGTAGTTTGATCAACTTATTTTGAAACATTTCCCATATAGTCTCACTTTAACTCTTATTAGTTATTTTCATAATTTTTGAATGACATATTTTACATGTATTTTTTTTAATTTTCTCATTTTTATATGAAATATTGTTGGGTATAACATTTTTAGATCGGGATGCACATACATGATTAATACTAGCATATTATAGATTCTTTGCACATGTAATTTGATGTATCTATAATTTAATATTTTCACTAAAAATTTTATTTTTATTTTTAAAATCTATTATTAACTTTATCATAGTTATTATTTGATCATTTAGAGCCTCACAAACATAAACCCTAGGTGATTCAAATTGAACATGCATACATACACCCTAAAAAGGGGAGGTGGGAAGTGAAGGGGTTTGATTAATGATAGGTTAATTAGATTAATTTAGAATTATAGGATGGAATAAATTACCTATTGGTATAACAATAACATAGACCTAGTTGATTGTTTACTGGATATTGAGGTTATCCTTGTATAACCTGTTTTGTTGCTACCTTTTAGTAGGTTTTAGGCTGGCTTTTCCTGGTGCATGGTAATGCTTTATCTTTTTTGAGACTGTTAAAGGGTTTCAGGGTCCCTTCAAAACTTGTTTTTACCTTAATCTAAAACATAGACCTAGTTATAAGAAAAGTAGATATCACAATCTTGAGGGTTAGGAGGAAGAGATTCTTTTATATCCAAATAATATGAAACAAAAACTTATAAAATTGTTATAATAATAGAATACATCAAATTTTAAAATATAAAAACAATAATTAAAAATATTAAAAATAAGGATATAAACCCTATAAACATATGTGGTTAGGTTTTATAAACATTAAAATAATAAATAGGTTCAACAATATGTTTTATCAAATTTAGGATTTATAAAAAACCCTAGATGACAACACTACTGTGTAAAATAGGAGAATAATATACCAATAATATCATTCAATAATTTTTAACTACTATATTCTATTAATTTACTAAAAATAAAAAATTTATAATGATAAATAAATACTTAGTTGTAAATTGTATCTTTGAGAGGAATCAAAAGCTAAAACTTGCTATGTAGGGAGGTCTAGTGACTAGAATCAAGGATCAAGAGCTATATCTAGACCTATACAACAACATTGGGAAGAAGAAATTATAGGTATGGTTATCCTATCTAAACTAGGGTGCTCATGTCCACTTTTAGTGAGTAAATCATGTTTTTTTTCTTTATGTCTTCATCTACAAATCCTATATATGGTGTGAGAACTCATGATCACTTATAGAGACCACTATATAACTAATTTTCTTTTAAAAAAAATAGTTCCTTGACATGTTAAGTCCAATGTAAATCAATGGTAAAAATGGGTTAGTGATTGAATTTGGTCAAGACCTCAACAACCTAGGTTCTAAGCATTGCCTACATACCAATATTCTGAAGAGGGATCAAACTTCATGTATTTCTCCCATGCTACAATGGTGTGTGAATAATTGGTGTAATATTATATATGTTGTTGCAATACTAATGTGATTAAGTGAATTAACCATGACTTGTGACCTATAAAACATATTCAAACCTAATATCTAGGATACTAGGGTTGTATGCAATCAAAATTTGGATAAATAGGTACTTTGCTCTCAATGCACAATTATGATTCTGGTGGTTTTCAATGTGGAAGCCTCCTTTATATAAAATGGTTTAAAAATTATTTATATAGTCATATTTTTTAAATTATCTCTAATGGTTCTCATTAGTTACATATGTCAATCTTCTTATATTTTTTTATTTTGTAAATTAGTTATTACTATGTAGGAAGATAGGAGAGGGGGCAAGGACACTAGAGTCATGTGTTATATTCCCCTAGAGAGATCTTGTAAAATGGTTTATTTAATCATGTTTATTATTATTCAAGGTATAAATTATGTATATTTTAATAATAATAGGTATGATTAAATTTTTGGGTCATTTATTAGCTTAGATGAGTGTGCAAGGTGGTTGAAAGTGATTAAAAAAACCCTAAGATAGTTTTAGTGCTAAGTGTGTAAGAGAGTGGTCAAAAATGCATGGTTTTAGATTAAATTTTAATTTTATTTGTCTACACTAATTTTGGATTTAAACCATGAAAAATATGAAATGTTTCTTTCCTCTACTTCTATTAACTAAAATTTTATAAGTGAACTCAACTTATGCTAAAATATTATCCCATGTTCATATCTTACCTTTAATCAAACATCATAGAAAACTACCCAAACCCTTGTAAACTACCTCCATATATCTATATTTATGAGGATGATATGTTGAAATTAATTATAAATTAGTGTTCAACTTCTTCCACAACATAATCCAAAAATGACTTGTAAAATTTATGTCTTAATCTAACACTATGTTGCATGAAAAATCATGTAACCTTATAATATATCTAAAAAATAAAGTTAGCATTGTTTGTTACATTATTAGTATTCTTAGAGTCCAAAAAATGACTCATATTTATAAATATATTAATTACCAAAAACACTAATTCATTCCTCTATGTGTTTTAGGCAACCGTAAAACAACATCCATACTTATATCCTCACGTGTCTCTAAAATAGGTAACTATTGATACAACCCTACCTTCTAACTTCTCCCTTTGGCTAGCTAATAAAATCTACACCCCTGAATAAATATACACACATATGTGTTCATATGTGGTTGAAAATATTTTTTCACTACTTATTCTAATGTTTTGTCATACCCCAAATTAACTTCTAAACCTCCACCTTGTTTCTTCTTAATCAAATCCTCCCACATTAAACTTCTTGGTATACACAATTTCCTTCCTTTGAACAATAAACATTATTTAAAGAACAATATAACCATATTGTCATGTCACCACTCATTGGTTTTTCACATGCCTTCCATGCTTCTTGAAAATATTCATCATTTAAATATTGCTCATTTATAAGATCAAATCCTATGACTTCCACTCTCAATTAATTTAATAATATAACTCTACAAATCAAAACATATATAACTGTATTTTGATTTACACTCATGTGTTTCAAAAAATGATAGATTTGAAATAATTTAACCCATTTTATATGTTTTTTATTAAACTTTATATGACTATTTATGAACTATAATGCTTGATGATCTGTATACAAAATAAAATCCTTAGGAAATATATAATTTCTTCACTTCTTAAGTGATTTCATTATTTAATAAAACTCTCAATCATAAAATAATTACTTGAATTTCACATCATTTAACATCTCACTAAAATATGCAATAGGTTTTCCTTCTTGACTTAATACAATACCTATTTTTATGATAATAACATCACAATCTACTTGAAATAATTTACCCAAATATGACAATGCCAACACTAGTTGTTCATTTATTTTCGTCATAAATTGTTGGAATCTATGTTTTTCTTCCACTATGCAAAAAAAATCATTTCTATCCTTCCTCATCACCTATTTAATTTTTGTGCATGTTCCACTAAAATTCCTAATTAACTTCTTGTAGATATTTTCCAATTCCTAAAAATTTCATGCCTCAATTATATGTTGTAATGATGGCCACTCTAGTATAGCTTTCACCTTCTCTAGATCCATATTCAAACCTTATTTGGAAATAAAAAATCTAAAGCATACCAATTCCCTCTACATAAAATTAAATTTATTCAAATTCATGAGAAAATTTTCATCTCACTATTTCTCTATCACTTTTAGAAAATTTTGGAAGTGTTCTTCCTTCATCTTACTGACTATAAATATGTCATCAAGATAAATTATGAAAAAAAATACCCAAAATGGCTTAAAAAATTCAATCATCAGTCTCATGAATGTACTTGGTGCATTATATATCCCAAATATCATATCTAACCACTCATATAATCATTCTTGTGTCTTGAACATAGTCTTCCACTCATCACCTTTCCTTATGCAAATCTAGTGATATCCATTCTTTAAGCCAATATTTGTGAAATTATATCTCTACTCAAGAAATATATTATATCATCTATGTGCATTAATATAAATCTTTAATTTATTTTATCTTATGAATGGATCTATAATCAATACACATTCTCCACTCTCCATTATTTTAGGCACTAATATTGTTGGTATATTACATGGGCTCAAACTTGTTTTGTTTAATCCTTTAACAAAATAATCTTTAGACCAAGCTTATATACCATTTATTTGGATTTTTTTTCTTAACTCCACAAATATCAACAATTAATTTTTAGTATTACCTATATACTTATAAATAGTTTTGAACAAATTATTTCTATGCACAATACTATCATCATATGTTATAGACTTCAACAACATCCTCTTCATCAAGAGAGATTCTCTAGTTTACGGTTCATTTATATTATGAATATATAAAAAACTTTCCTAATTAACTTTTTGGATTTTAAAACTCACATAAATTATATTACCACCTTCATTATGCATATGTAGACACTTAAATGATCTATTCCTAGTCTCACCACATCTAAAACATGAACCATGGAATCCATGACCTATACCTCATCCATAGGATCCTACATCTCAAAATTTTCCTCCACCTCTTTTAATATTATCATGATTAACTTCTAACAAAATTTACTCACCTTCTCACATAGAATAAACTCTACCACTCCCTTCTCATTTTCCATGTCCATATGTTAATTTTCCTTTTCCTAATGTTGTTCTTTTTTTTTACATGATAAAATTTACTCCTCATTTATTTCACAGTAATAATATTATTTAAAAAACCACAATATGATCATATCAAAATCATCTTGAATTTAAATGCATAATTTATAAACCTTGAGATCTTCTCAACATCATCTTAAACATGACCCACTCTTTAGTGTAATGATTTACACCCATCTCCCTTTGTCACAGATTTTTAAGCTTCTAAAACAAAATCATGTTATAATCAATAGGAATTAATTTATCCTTTAATTGTGTTATTAATCTATTCCAAGTGTTAATCTTAATTTGTTTTTTACAATATTTTAGATTGAACATGCTCTTACCATAAGGATGCATGACCTTTCAACTATGTGCAAATGAACTTAATTTTCTTGGGATCTTCCATATTCATATGGTGGGTGACCTTTCAACTATGTGTAGATGAGCTTAACTCATTTGGGATATTCCATATTCATACTTAAAATACTTCTCCAACTTAGTGATCTAATAAATTAGTTATTTAAGCTTCAAACTTATAGAAAAAGTTCTAGGGTTTAAATTTAGTTTATTGTTCATTCTCGTAATAGCTCATAATAATAAATATTCAAGTTTATCAACCTCTTCCCCTATAACTTGGTCCTCAATATCTTATTTTGAGACTTTATAATCACTTTCATCATCCATTAACACAACACCTTAGTGTTATGTTGTCTTCATAACCTATAATCAGTTTTGCATATCTCTCATCAATCCTATCAAATTGTAAGCCTTTGTGATCTATCCACTCATGACCTTATTTCATTTAAAGCATCCCTTTGTTCCATTTGCATATAAATAAAATATTTTTTAAACCTTCCACCCAATTATCTTGTTATAATATTCCTACAACCACTAAGATAAACTGACTTGTAAGGACTAAAACCTGGGTTTAATACCAAATTATGTTGTTTTGATTAAGGGTCAATTATGATATATCTTAGACCATAAAATATTAAAATTTATATATTTTAATCCACATTGAAATAAAAATGTAATTACAATAATATATATCTTTAATTTATTTTAATGAAATGGAATACAACACATCAATCCCATATGAGATGCATTAAAACATTAAATCCTCAAATATCTACTTGATAATTTGTTGTCTTTGCATGTTTATATATCCTCTTAATACTCTTTTTTAAACATTTATAGCATGATTTTAGGTTATTTCTTATAAAATTAAAATAACTAACTACTTAAATTATTTTTTTAAAAACCCACTAGCAACATTAAATGCTTAACATAGTCCCAAGGATAATACATAACAATAGAGATTATTATATAGAAACACAACTCTATGAACTATATCACATCACATTTAATGTGTTGTATAATTTTATTATTACAATGCAACCCACCCAATAATAAATGGTCAAATATATGATAATTTGAATTTTTTTCAATCTATCATATCACCATAACCAATAAATGGATTCATAAACTATTTGGCTCAACTGAAACATATGATAACATCATAGGAACATGCCATATTACAAAAAATATCATATATAACCTAAATATTACCACATATTTCTTCAAGGATCCCAATGTATTTAGGATGTGTGGTAATGTTATACCCAATTTAAAAACTTTTAATCAAGTGTATTGATGCAAGATCTGCTCATGATGTTGTCACAAACACAAAAATCAACCCATAAAATTTTGGGCATTTTAGAGTTATGACTCCCAAATTCCAACACTAATATTCATATATATAATATAAATCCCAACAATTAAATAAAAACATAAAAAATATTTTTATAACCTTCTCATGGTAATTATAATTATGTTCTACCCACTTATAGATTAAGTGATCAATGCAATGTTCCAAAAATAACCTCGTAGTTATATTTTGTATTCCAAAAATAATCACTTTATCTTTGTGATATTTAATATTATGATTTAAAAAATTTATAGATGACACTAAAATAGATATTCCTACCAAACCTGATTGTGAGAAGACATAAGGATAGACTTTTAAATTGGTTATCACCACTTAACTATAAAATGTAGAGTATTTCATAAGGAAAAGTGTCTAGCATTCACACAATCATTGAGAGAGATTATGTTATGTAAAATGTATTTGATTAATCAAGAAGTACCTTAACCTTTTAGTATAGCCTTTATAGTGAGTTTCATGCTCAAGATAGATCTATTACTTCTATTAACTTAGATTATAGAATAATCTTTTAAAAGTAATGACCAAAATATCAAATCAAAAGTGATTCATAAAATCTTAAGCATTAATAATGATAACTCTCTAGCCTATATTATTATATGAGTAGAGTGTTCCCTTAAGCTCAGCCTACTATCCAAGTTCATCATAGACTACATTAATTTTAATGAATCATTTCCAATTTCACCAAATAACCAATCATACTAGGGTTTCATGTTACATTCCCCTAATAGTGTCATAAGAGATGTTTAGGGTTTTCCCTAACTACCAATTTCCTTAGGCATTAATCCATTTTCAAGACAAGAACTTAACACCTCATCAAATTAAACTTATGGAAATAATTTAAATCATTTTAGTTTCTTATCCAAACAATACAAACCTTTATCCATCACAAATATTATTTTTTATTCATCTCTATCATGAGTTGATGAATTAAGGACAATTAAAGAGATTAGTAACACTCATCAAGATATAATACTTAACTATACATTTAGATATTATTAGAACTTACACACTCGTTAGTCTCTTAGTATCTCATGGCGACTCAAATAAGTCCATCCATGGGTTCCACTCATCACATATCATATTTAAATTTGTACGTGATTTCATATGAATCACCTACAAACATAAATATTTCTTAATAGTAATAAATTTTTTAATTAAAGTTAATTGAAATTCAACAATATATATAATTCATCATTGTTTTAAAATATGCTAAGAAATAATAATCAGTCTACCTTATTGTAAGAGACAACCCAAGAATAGGGTGGTAATAACCCAAACTCTAATTTTTTAATTAACAATTTAATTTGATCAAATGATTTAGCACATATTTAGAAACATGAAATAATTTAATTATTTTACCAACCACCACTTAAATGTTTCTTCCATATGGTATTCTTTGCTTCCATATTGAGATATATAATTAGCCTAATCATGATCTTATAACCTCGTTATTACTACTTTCACATTGACCAACTTTCTAGAAAGATAACATTCAAATTAGTTATAGTTGTATAGTTAAATGTAATAATCTCAAGTATGCTATAGTAACATAGTATACTCACCACATTAACTACACAATCCTTTACTTCACCATATCATACAATAGAACCAATTAAATTTTACTTAAGACAAATACTATTTTCATTCTTTGATAAATAAAAATAGTTAGCCTTATGCCCTTTTATTCATGTCCACATAAGATTAAAGAAACTGGTAACACATAATTATTTGGTAGAACTCATAATGCTATTAGTCTCCCATCTTCTAAGCATATAATGGATACAAGAAACATAGTTTACATAATTACAAGGTAAACATAACATTAACTTCACTAACCAATAATTTTAAACTTACAATCGCACATGCAATATTGAAATCACTTCCATCTCATTGAGAATTTAGTAATATAATAAATTAATGAAAACACAATTTAATATTAAGGTAATATGACTCTAATTACTCAAGTATCCATTTGGAAAATAATGATATACTTAACTAGTCCAAACATTTTTTCAAACATTATTTGAAACAAAAAACTAATTCATGATTCTTTTTATCATATGATTTCCAAGAGATATTTCAACTTTAATAAGAATGCTATAAGGCCTAAAAAATCAAGAAATAAGAATGGTATGCTATACCATCAATGCACACTAGGTAACCTTATGAGTTAGCCTCTAATGTTTTAGGATCATTGAAAGAAGATTCATTTCAAGGCATGAGTTGTGGGGTATTAGGTTTTGCAAAACAATTGTTGGTGAAATAACGATGAGTGGAGTAGTTATTTACCATGGATGTTTTAGATATGGATGTGAATCTAGATCTACTTGAAATGGGTGGATAAATTATGGATCTAAAAAAACATGGGTCTGAGAAAAATAAACTCAAAAAGAGGGAAATGTAGGGTAAAAAATAAGGCCTATGGACCAAATAAGATGAAACCTTTCTAATCCAATTCTTGAACTAGGGGTTGAAAAAGTAATTAGGAACCAATTTTTGATACAAGCCACTATAAGTACAACAATAATCAAACATAATTAATATTCCAAGGAAAAAATAATACAATGAACTTTGGCATATATAATCAAAGGTTGTTGCTGATGTTAGATTATGATTTCACATATACAAAGGGATATTATGATTAATACATAAAAGGCATCAATTATCAATAAAACAATATGATTAAATATATTTAAAATAAAACTCATGAATAAAAAAGAGACTAAGATACTATAATGAAATAAATTCTTATAAAAAATTCAAAGGTTTGGATAAGAATCAGATTTTCACATCAAGACCAATTAAAAAATAATCCACATAATTTCTTATTAATATTTATATCTGAAATTCTCCTCACTTTGGGATAGGGAGGATACAAATATATATATATATATATATATATATATATATATATATATATATATATATATATATATAAAATTGGGGAGGGGTTACCTCATCCTCTAAGTGAAGTCTAAATTTACATCTCCAAAAATAGGACCGTGTTAAAAATCATTTAGGGTATGCATCTTGGTAATGTGATTATAAATAATATTTTTCCCCAAATAATTATGAAAATAGTAGGGTTCAAAAATAAGCTTATCTTAAAATTAAAAAATAATTCTAATAAAAAGCTAGATATGATGTGGTATCACTAGGAGGTATAACTTGAAAGTTTGATGATGTAGATAGAACTACATTTTTAACTTAAATTACAACTTAAGCTGGCACTATTGAAATAGATATACCTATTGGAGTCATGACAAAATTTATTAATGTAATTTAAGTTGTGAATATCATAAGTGGTATATATGTAATCCATGCTTGTGTTTATACCAATGTATACTTTAGGTACTAAGTCTAAGCTCCCTAAGGTGGTGTTAGTGGTGCCCCTAGTGCTGAATTAGGTTGCTTTATTGCCTCTATTTGTAAATATAAGGCATAATTAGCCTAGAAATCCATATCAATATTTTCAAAATATAAAAAAGATATTTTGAATAATTTTTTTATCTTTTAAATCAATTTATTATGCATGGTCAATTCAGTTTTAAACTCTAAATGAAGTGTATATGTGACTATAATTTTGTCTCTAGAAAACTTCACTAGTTGCATGATTTATTCATTGGCTTTGTAAATTGTTCCTTCAATTTCTACTCATAAGTTATATTTTTAGCTCGAAGAAGGTTATAAAAAATGGGATTAGGAACTAATAGTCCAAGAGGAGTGCTCACATCAATGACCCTCATAAATTTCAAAATTGAGACATCTCTCTCTTGACTTGTAAAATATAACACTGAATTTTATATCCCCTGATGCTAGTCAAATAAGCTATCCCTCTTAATGGCCACATAATTATAGACCCATGCATCCTCTATTGTTTTTATTAGGTTAAATGCATACATGCCTTGTTTTTTATTGCTTGGCTAAGTAAATGGAGCTTACCATCCATAACCTTCATTTTATTGAATAATTAAATTGTATCCCTCCACTTAGGCTAAGATGTAACATTTGAAAACCTTATTAATTGAATGGTGTTATATAACTTCTTAGTTACACCCTATACATTATTTATAATCTATTTTAGATCTTTAATAGTGCTCTTATCTTGTGACCTCTTGAAAATCTATTTTATTACTCCCCTAGTAGCATTTACACAACTATAGGGATATTCCTTATATTGATCTAGGTCCGAGGGATTCATTTTTCTCCTTTTTATTAGAGAAAATAAATATTATATCTATTCCAATTAAAAATATTATCCCTCTATAAGCATATTTTTCCTCTTGACCTTCTTTAATATATTTTTTAGTCTATCAAAATGGAACTTGATCATTGGTTATTTAGCAATCACTAGGTCTTGCCTTATTGCCTCTTGTTACAACTATTGGACTAATGAAGGATCACTAAATGTAACTTATTTCTCTACTTGTTATGTACCTACAAGAATAGAATAAGGAGATTATCCCAGAGGATGCATTTTTGTAGGGGAAGATGTGCCCAGTGTAGGGAAAGGAGGTATAGCCTTCCTCCATATGACTCGTTTATGTGATAGTGTATCAATGATATACTTGGTCTTCCAAGCTTCCTTATGTACTAAAATCATAGGGGAATCTATTTGAGTATCTTGTATAATGGGCATTCCCAACTATGTATATAATTTGGGGGTTGTGCTCTATGTAGTAAAAATGGAGGTGGATACTAGGCTTTCAAAATGTACCTTTGATCTTCGATGAGACTATGAAATAACTCCACTAAAGAATTAATATTTCATTAGGGTGCTAAGTATATTCTATGAAAAATATATGATTAATGTGTAGAAAATTATAGTAGTAATATCAATAGTAGGACTTATATAAAAGTGAATTGTGGTTAGAATAATTGGCATTGTATCTACCTAAGGCTTATTCATTGGGCTTAAACAATACCAATAATGAGTAGTGACTTCTACATCCATTATAGTAACAGTAGTTGAATAATTGACCAAATAATGAGGAACTTATCTACTTACACTCTGGGAAGAAATAACTAGGGAAATTTTTGTTTCAATTATCATAGTGGTAGCTTGAGATGGAGAGCCTAAGGATGTGGTTGTTGATGTCCCCTATACTAAGGATTATAGTTTTGACTTTACCTCACCTTCCAAGTATCCTTATTTATCTGAAAACATCTTAGTGGCCATTGATCTAACATTTCCTTGATCAACTTCATCATATTCCTCTAATATTGCATTCCCTATAGATTATCTTCTTAATTCACCCCTATTATTTCTTTAAATGATTTAGTTTCCTCATTTTATATATTATACATTCATTGTTATTGAGTTTCCCATCCTTTATCTTATTCTTCACTATCATATATTTCAAATTTATCTAATATTTTTTGACTTCTTTTATCATTTTCCTCACCTAACACTTATGTAGGCTTCTACTCTACTTCCAACTTTTAGGGTGAGATTAAAGGAGTCTTAGGCCTTATCTTATAGGTGATTGGTGGCTTAGCACCAATGGAGGTTAGCCTATATATAATTTGGAGTGGGATATGAAGGGATTATAGTGGTAACATGTGGTAATGAAGTGGGAGTGACCACTAGGGGAATTATGGGAGGTGAAGATGGTCACCCAGGAGATTGGGGTACTATCATTCATGGAGTTCTAATAATAGGTGGTGACCCAAGAGGATAAAAAATAGAAATTTGAGAGAGTAAATTAGGAAGACTTATTAGTTGTGTTATGGTTATTAGAGGCATAGTTAACATGGAAAATAACCCAGTTGCTCCACCAAGACTTGAAAATTTCTCCTTTATTCTTGATTTATGTTGAGGATAAGGAGCAAAAAATAAATGTGTAGGGGAGTTTAGGGAAACCTTAAATATGTCTTTAACATATGCATCCCCAAATGGGCCAACTTTTTTTTGAATATATAGTTCTATGTAAGGAGGCATGTGAATAGGTGTATAAACCCATTATTATATTTGATCCTCTTGGCCTCATCCTCAATAATTGTGGGATAATATTGGATCCTTTGTGATATAATAATTGACATGTTTACCTTATGCATACTTACAACAACCTTGGTTCCATCCTATACATTGATGAATTCACTATCATGATTATATTAGTGGTTCTCATAGTTGATTTTCACCTTCTTATATTTATTTATGCATCCCCTAATGTTTTTTATGGGGTCCCAATGTCTAAATGGTTCTCATTTAAATCCATAGTAAACCTTGATTTTCCCACTGATTGAGAGTGTTCCCACCTTTTATAATGTATTCATCCAATACTAAGAAGGGTCAGGTGAATAGCTACTTGATTATCCTTTTATAACTCAACATAAACATTGTCAGTAAATTAAGTAGCAATTTAATACTCAGTCAATTTGTTATTAATGATATATGGTAAGTATAGAGGGTATGCCTTTGTACCTTCTATCTTGATTATGGTATAATCAAGATAAAACCAATAATCACGCATTTTATGAATATTTTTCTTTATGGGGTATGGCAACCTAGGCATGTTATTCATATATATGTCCTGGTACACCATAGGATAAAATTTCTATGTCAATTTTTGTATTTGATTCCTAAACCTATGAACATGGAAGATGTTGCACTCATCACAAATCCTATTCTTTGGGTAGTTTGTAGATGTTTTTAGGGTTCCTTATAAGTTGAATGCATTATTGCAGTCATAACATCTACCAAATAAGACATCATGTAGAAGTTGCCATCTAGTAATCTCCTTGGTTTGATGATTCATTGAATCAAATTAGAGATGATTATCTCCCCTAGGATGATTATTTTATTAGAATTAAAGATGATATCTAGTAAAATGACCCATATTTCCTTGACATAATAAATTCTTGGGAATCCATATATTTTTTTAACCAAACCATGTTAATCTTTACCCCTAGTCTGAAGGTGGCTATGTGAACAACAAAATCAGTGCCCTGAATCATAAAGTTGCTTAGGTTTCTAACCCATTCTTAAAATTTGATATGGATTTTTTTCATAAGGAGTAATGAATTGACCATGTCCTACATATAGGTCATCTCTAGAAAAGGGATCATGTAGTATATTTTAAATGAATTTATATTTTATATGTTATAGGATTATTGGTAATTTAAAAATGTAGTATTTTTATGTATGTTTCCCCATTCATAAATAATCTAATAATAAATAGATGAATAACATTACCTTGAGCTTGGATACAATATTGTGTAGGACAACTATTTTTATTGCTAGAAGTCATCCTTATATCTTTGTCTAAAAATAAAAAACGAGTCTTATACCCTATATGGTTCCACAACATCAACCTCATCCCAAATAGATGAGTAGTGTTTGAAATCATGGTTAATAGTTGTTTGTAATCATCTAAAAATGCCACTTGAGTGTTAAGAGTGTTACTTGAGACCTCCCATTCCTAGTTTAGCCCTAGACTTGACTTAGGTCTTATTTGGACACTTATCCAATTTTTTTGAGGGCCACACACCTCCTTAAACATCTCAAAATCAAACCTAGACCCTTCTTTATGAATCCAAGACACTAGTGTCTCAATTTATGCCACTTTAACACTAGTTCCATAGTGTTAATGTCCTATTTGGGAATTATTGTCCTTTTCCCTCTTTTTAGATTCAATGGATATATTTTCAATTCCTAAGACTTATAGGGTTAGCTTAGACCTATTTTAAAAAATGCATAAGCACTAGTTCTATACATACATACATATATATATATATATATATATATATATATAGGGTTAGCTTAGAACTATTTCAAAAAATGCAAATGCATAAGCACTAGTTCTAATTTGCATTTTTTGAAATAGGTCTAAGCTAACCGTATATATATATATATATATATATATGAATTTTAGTCTTTTATCCACTAGATGGAAATCAAATGCAAATACACATAAATAAGCTTATAACAATAAGTACGTAATCAAGGTTATCAATCCCTATTTTTCCCTACTTATACATACATTAATCTACAACCCTCATAACCTTAGAACACACAAACTTCTAGTGCACAAGCACTAGATCAATACACACACACACACACACACACACATGAATTTTAGTCCTTTATCCACTAGATGGAAATCAAATGTAAATACACATAAATAAGATTACAACAAGTTGTTCATAATCAAGGTTATTAATCCCTATTTTTCCCTACTTATACATACATTAATCTAAAACCCTCATAATCTTAGAACACACAAATTTCTAGTCTCAAGCCTCACTCAAAGCATTCAAAATGATATTCATACTAGCTTCACTTGTACTTACACCAGTACCTAGGTGGGGAGAACTAAATCAAGCGTGATCCCTCCTAGGAGAATTGGTATGTAGGCAACTTTCATCATAGTGGGGTATTGAGGATGTATAGCCTACCCAACTAACACCACATGTTTACTACTTGTGCTACTAGCTAAATACCCTAATCATATGGAGGTCTAGGGTTTACACAAAAAATAGTCATAATAGGTCATAAATAGTGAATTAGGGTTTGCCCACATAGGAACAAGCTTGGTAAATTTAGACATAGGTGCTCATAGAAGCTCATAATAGTTCTTATTGGCCATATTTTACCTACATAAGAATCTTTTACCTAGAAATGGTTTGGATAGATAATCAGAGTTATGGATGGAATGAGTGGACTAAAATTAGGATAAGAAGATCATATATTACTTACAAAGCTTTTGAAACACTTTACGAAAGCTTAAAGTGTAATTTGTTGATCCTTGGGAAGTAGGCTTGGAAATAGGTCTAGGATTGTAAAGTGAAAATACCAACAAGTTATCATGGTGTTTAAAGTATTTATAGGCATGAATTAGGTTTCATAAAGTCTTAAAAGTTCATTGGATCCTTCTAAAGAGACAATAGTTTTTTGCACAATTCCATAAGAATTAGACCATCACAAGCACGTCATATAGAGATGAATAGATCAATCTGGTTACATATTTGATAGATGAACTTTGGAAAGCCTCTTAGGATAAAATTTTTATGGGAATAGTGTTTTTTATGCCTTGAACATTCTCTTCAAATTTCATGTTTTGATAAGTTTTCTATCTCAAGATCTAAGTCCTCAAAGTTGAGCAAGTAGAATGAAACATGCACATGAATGTCAAGTTAAAGCTATAACAATTAACCATATGGATTTAAAAATCCTTGAAAAGTAAGATATGCATACATAAGTCAAATTTGGGCCTCATAAAATATCTATTTGAATTCAAAATGTTACAAGATCAACGATTGATGTTCGGTCAGATTAAAGATCTAATGATGATGACAACCTAATAATGTCAGTGGGTCCCAAAGATCAGATGGAGCACATTTGATCATGTACTCAAGATCAATAGTGATAATCACATCAAAAGTTTATTAGACCCAAGATTGAATGTATAGATGACAAGTGTCAAGATCTTAGGTACCTGAATAAAGATCTAATGGTACACGGTGAGTGACAAAACTAATAGGCCCAAGAAGATCAATGGTGCACAATCCATTATACAAAGTAGATATAATGGTGATAAATGGGTCAAAAGGTTAGTGAATATCAAAGATAAATGAATGGGTTATAAGTGTCTTAACTAGATTAAACTGATAGAAGATTTGTGGCTCACATCCATTTGTATATAAGAGAATTAATGGTATACATGTAAGCTGAGAAAAAAGATCCAATAATATGCAAGTAAGTTGATTGATGGTCAATATTAAAATTAAAAAGATAAGGGACTTTAATGGAGAACTAATTTGACTTAGGTTAAACCAAGTCAAATATTTCAAAGGATGCCACTGAAGCTCAGTCAAGACCTTTGTTAGAGGATCTAGAACATGTAGACTTAGTTATCTTATGTTTTCAACATCGTATATAATAAATCAAAAGATTTCAAAAATGTTAGAGGTGGAATAGGTCTATTTAGACATAATATAGTTCAAGAATGATGTTGTGCATTATATAAGTTATTCATTAAAATATTAATTATAGGAAAACCAATCATTGGATTAGGTTTCAATCTATAGTAAAGACATATGCTCAGGTCTAGAGTAGGGGTAGGTGTTTATAAGTTTCTTGTCCTTTGAAAAAGTTATAGATTCAAAAACATGTGATTTTATATGATCAAAATAGATATAGTCATGTCTTTGTTAGGCCCAAGGATACAAGGATTTTATCCTCATAAGAAAGTCAAGTAGAAGATCGCATAGAATCCCAAAATGGAAATTTGGTGGTTAGAGAAAGCAAATAGAGCATTGAATAGATTTTTAGGGTACCTAAGAGTTTTTATTCATAAATAGGATCATAACTCACCACCTTTAGAAAAATCTTATCCTCTAGTGTGTTTCTCAAGCAATGAAATGATTCAGAGGCTATTGGGACAAAAGAAGGTTATCTTTTCTATGGTGTATTACCTATAATTTGATCAAAATATGGTGGAGCATTCATAAAAAATTGGTAACTCATTTAATGATTTAGGATAGTATGCTCACTCTCTCCTTACCCTTTCTCTATATCTTTCATTTTGGGACACATTGTAACTGGCTCTTAGTTTTTTGGAAGAAAATATCTCTCAATTTTGATAAGAAATTATCTCTCAATTTTGGAAGAGTAGAGACTCTCATTTTATAAGGCTAGAACTTATCAAAATTTTGTATGGATGACCTCTTGAATAAATAAATACTTTCTTTACCTATCTCACTCCTCTAAATTGAGGATATAAAAACTTGTGAATGATGGCATTATGAAGGATAATCTTCCATGCCCATTTTTCTTCTTTATTGCTCCTTTATAGGTGTTTTAAAGTTAGTTTCAGGTCTAAGTTGGTGTTATTTATGTCATTTATGAAATCTCTTAGTGAGTCTTATAACTCCTCTTTACCTTCATTCATTATTTCCTAAACCTAATTTTTGAAACACTTATGCAACTAGCTAGTTTTGTGAGATTGTGTGAGCTAGCATTATCTTATGCTTCCTCAATGTTTACTTCATGCTTATGTGAGTTCTCTTTTAAATTTGGTGCAAACATTAGTATAGGTGATATATCAAGAGGAAATTAGCCTTCTCTAAAGTTTCAACCCTACCATAGGATACCTATAGCTTGGGGTTATTACCATAGTGTATCTCAATTAGAGATATCCTGAAGAACCCTCTCCAAGGGTGAAAATTTATGCTACAATAGTTTCTAGCATGCCAAGTGGGACATCATTTTAAAAAAAGATTTGTCAAAGTTTGATGTTGGTTTGATCAATTTGCAACAATTATAACTTCCAAGTGACGACATCTGGCAACTCTAAAAGAACATTCAACATTCTAGTAGTAGATAAGTGGCTACATCTCATGCCAAAGATGACTACAAGATCAGCTTCTTGAGGTATTCCCTTTAAATTTGTTGAAATTCCTTTAAATTCAACAAAAAGATCAAGATTTGCTAATACACATACTTATAAAGGTAAATTTATTCCTAAGTTAATTTCAAGGCCTACCCCTACAAGATCTTTATTAAACCATTTCATTTCCATGGTAACCCCTATAGCTTTCCCCTTTGTGGATTTTAATGGCAAAATTCCTCTAAACCTCCCTCAATATGATCCTATTCTAGTAGTAACTCTTAAAAGTGTTCCTTATTTTACTAGAGACCAAGCTACAACTCCTTCAAAATACCTCATGGATATATCTAATTTTTTCAACATTCATAATGTCAATGAGGAAAATGTAACAATTATGTTATTAGCCATCTCTTTCAAAGGTAAAAAATTAGATTGGTATATAAGCCTTGCTTCTAATTATATTTCATCATAGGACCAAATAAGAGATGTATTGTGTAAGATATTTGAAGATAAAAATGGCCATTTTCCATTTGTAGAGTAGTTGACCACAATAAAAAGACCCCCTCATGAAGTCATGCAAGACTTCAATACAAGGTTCCAAAAAACTTGAGATAGAATCCTAGTCTCTGTTAGGCCTACCCCTAAATTTGTCTTCCTATACTATTTGAAGGCCCTAAATAGTGACATTGTGTTAATGATCTAATCCATGGGAGGAAAAACATTACCAAATGCATATGAGGTGGTAATCAAAGCAAAAAATTGTCTGGTGTAAGCTAAAAATATTACACCTAAACCACTAATGCCTTTGTTCCCTGATATCAAAACACCCCTTATTTCTATTCCTACCATTAATTTCATTCTTAGTATGCCTGTAATTGTTTCTATACCACCACAAAATTAATAAAATTATTCCGCTAGTCAATCTAGTGATTCCCAAGAACATAAAAAAATTCAAGAGCTTAAGAGCATGTTTCAGTCTTTGGGAAATGAGCTAGTGAATGTTAAGAGGGAACAAGATTTTAATAATCCTTAATAAGCCTCATATAAATAATATTATCAAGCAAATAAGCCACCCTACAAAGGAAACTTCCAAGGTCAAGGCCAAGTATAAGGATAACCTAGCTATAATAGACATAACAACTATAATCCAAATGTTGCAAGCACTTCCAACACTTTAGTTCATATTCAAAATAATATTTCTCAAGAGGATGAGGGAATCATGCCTTATAATCAATCTTTTGGTAAATCCATTATCCCAAATACTAACTTTAACTAAGATTTCAATGATCAATGGCAGAAGGCTACTAATTATGGGTAAAATCAAGCTCTTATGGCTTAGAACATATAGGTACCCATGATGTCAAAACTAGAAGAGCCTAAAAAAATTCAAGGGTGTGATCAATAACTAAGCTATTTGGATGATACAATGGTTAAATATGAGAAAGAAGAGTGTTATGCACTCAATCAACATGCTAGTTCTAGCTAGGCATACATTCTAATGGCAACAAATACAAGGTTCAAAATAAGGAACATAGATGGGGACCAAGAATCTGCCAAGGAGCCTCCTACCATTAATCCTTCATTATCAAAGAAAAATTAACATGTTATAGCTCCAAAGGTTCCCATAGCTCCAATGAATCAAAATCAAGGGAATGTCTTTGTTCCTCAAAAATCATAAACTCAAAGTATAGTTGTGGCTCCCAAAGCATAACCAAAAGTTGGTGGTTCACCCATCAGCATTGTGGAATAAATTAAAAATTCCAATGTAAATGTGCTAATGTGGGATATGATCTCCATTATTGGTTAGGTAGACATCCTCTAAGAAGAATTGTCAAGAATAAATTTTTATAAGAAACCACCAGTCAAAGAAAATTTGGCTCTCACCAATGAAACCAAAGGACATAATAAAGGGAAACCAAGTAAGATGGTCAAACCTCCTCCCTTCTAAATTTTATTAATAATTGGTGACTCTTTAGTGCACAATTAGTTGGTATAAAGTGGGGATAACTCTTCATTAATGTCAAAGTCTATAGTTGATCAGCTTGGTCTAAAATATGAGCCCCAATCTATAGGAGTTCTACAACTTGATAGTTCTTCCACCAAGCCATCTATCATAATAATAGATCTCAACTTAACCCTCCATGCTTGTCTTAGTGTCTTAGTGGTTCAATATGTATTGATCATTGATATACCTTTACATTTTATCCTATGTCTATTTAGGGAATTCATTACAAATATTAGAGGTTATCTTGTAGTAGATTAGTCATACATGGAATTCATAACAAGATATGGAACCAAGGTATCTATTAGGAATAATCCCATTGTACAATTCCACATATATCCTTATGGGCTAGATATCATAAACCTAAATTACACCATTCTTTATGAGGATGAACATATGGATGGTCAAGAATTAAACACTCACCCTAAGGAGATATTAGACATGTTCGAAACTATGGAATGGAAATCATTTGATCGATCCCTTGGAATGAGTTGAAGAGAGGTACATGGGTGTCTAATACTTACATGAAGATAATTAGTCCATGACATCCCTCATTAGACCTCAAGAAGATCTTATTGGCTTATGGAAATTATTCTTTGATGGTTCAAGGAGAAAACATGGAGTGGGTGTAGGTGAAATGATAATATCCCCCTCAAATGATAAATATTTATCTTCTTACAGGTTCTAATTTAGTTTCTCTTCAAATCTATTAGAATATGAAGGTCTTATCCATGTCCTTCAATGGGATAGTAAGAGAGGGATTAAATAGTTGCAATTTTATGGAGATAGTGAGTTGATATTGCACCAAGTTAGAGGCTAGAATATCACTAAGAATACCTTAATGAAGTCTTAAAAACATAGAGTGTGGGACCTAATTTAAGGATTTTAAGGATTTTAACATCCAAGTAGTGCTAAAGAACCAAAATTTACATGTTGATAGGTTGGCAGTTGTGGGAGCTCAATTTGATATCCCAAATGAGTTAAAAAGGACCAAGGTGCAGCCATATGTCAAAGTGGTAGTCAAACCATTAGTAATATATAATGAAACTCATTAGTCAGTCTTTGAGAATGACAAAAATTTCTTGTTTCTTGTTGTAGGAGGTAGATTTATCCTCAATAAACCAAAAAAAGTTTCAAAACTAATATGAGGAGAAAATAGTTCAACTAAAATATAACAAGCTTCCTAAAGGACTTGTCATCCTTGGAGGACTTTTTCATGAGGGAGATCATATGAAAAAATACAAGTTAGTGATGTCAACAAGTGAATATAACTATTAAAGAGTCCTTATCTTCAAGGATAAGCTCCTTAAGCTTGGGAAGGTAAGCACTAAAGCTAAAAGGCATGCTTTCATAGAACTTTGTAAAGAATGTGCAGACATCTTTTCTTGGGAATATAATGCCTTAAGAGGCTTTGATCCCCAACTGGCCCAACACACTATAGAACTAGAGGCTAATGTCAATCCTATCAAGCAAAACCAAAGGACTATAAACCCCAAAATTAAAGATCTTATGAGGAAAGAATTGACCAAATTAACTAAATCTAAGGTCATATTTCCCATCAAGCACTCCTCATGTGTGGCCAATTTAGTGCCTATGAAGAAGAAGAGTGGGTAAATCAGATTATGTGTTGACTTTAGATATATAAATAGGGTATCTTTGAAATATCACTACCCATTACCATCTATGAATCAATTCCTTTAGGTAGTTATTGGTTTAGAATACTTCTCCCTTTTGGATGTGTATTCAAGTTAAAACCAAGTGTTGGTGAGAGAATAAGATTAGCATAAGACTGCCTTCACCATAAAGTGGGGAACATATGCTTACCAAAAGATGCCTTTTGGATTGTCAAATGTTGGGGCCACTTTCCAAAGAGCCATGGACATGGCTTTCCAAGGGTTGCTAAATCAAATGGTGCTGGTCTACTTAGATGACATCATAGTTTTCTCCAAGAAGGCTAGTGAGCACTTAGATAATCTAAGGTAAACATTTTAAAGATGCATAGATTATGGGATCTCTTTAAATCCCAATAAATGTGTGTTTATTGTTCATGAACGTAAACTTTTCAGTCACATTATTTTAAATAAAATATTTTCCATTGACCTTGATATAATAAGTATCATCCTGGCCTTATCTCTACCTAAGCACAAGAAAGGAATTCAGAGCTTCCTTAAGAAGATAAAATTTGTGAGACGGTTTATACCATGTTTTGTAAATGTGGTCAAACCCATCACCACCATGTTGAAGAAGATCCAAGTTTTTTATTGGTCAAATGAATATAAAGCAACATTTGAGGCCATCAAGCAAGCCAATTCTAAAGAACCCTTTCTCATGAATCCTAATTTATCAACAGATTTCATATTGTACACCTTTGCCAACATTGAAAACATGTCAGCTATGTTTATATAGAACAATGGTGAAGGACTTGAGTATCCAATTGCCTTTTTTATTCAAGGGCTAGAAGGATATGAGGTAAAGTACACTTTTATTAAATAGTAGGTTCTTGTAGTTTTGAGGAGACTAAAAAATTTCAGACCAATGCTCTCTAATAATGAGGTTAATCTTGTAGTGTCTCATCCTAGAGTGAGAGATTTCTTCCTCAACAAGGATTTGAATGAAAAGAGAGTAGGCTAGGTTACCAAGGTCATGGAGTATGATGTGGATATCAAAGTCATCAAGTTGGTAAGAGGAAAAGGCCTATGTGAGCATATGGTAGATGATATTCAAGAGGAAAAATAAGTTTTGGTGATACAAGATAACTCATAAGCAGATGCACCTCTACCTCACAATAGTTGGCTCTAAGATATAACACATTTATTGGTAATACAAGAATGCCCCCAAGGTTTGGATAGATCAAAAAGAAAGGTATTTCAGGCTTTAATACATACCTTATGAATTAGTTTATGGTTTTATTTTTATAAGGGACAACAATGGAGTAATCTTTAGGTGCATTGGCGACAATCAAGTGACAAAAATATTGAAGTAGTTTCATGATGGCATAGCCTCTTTAAGGATGCCTAACATGGGTTAAGAAATGTCAAAAGTGTGCCCTATTTTTAGGGAAACAAAGATTGGTATCCCTTCCACTCAACCCAATTTAGGTGGATCAACCCTTCATAAAATGGGGTTTGGACTTCATAAAAATGATCAATCTACCTTCAAGTGTAGGGCATAAATAGGTACTCACTACAAATAAATACTTCACTAAGTGGGTGGAATCAATTGCATTGAAAGAATACAATGAGATAATAGTATTGGACTTCTATTACAACATAGTAACTAGGTTTGGTGTCCTAGCTACTATAATTTTAGATAATGCCTTAGAATTTTTTGGAATGAGGATAAGTGAATAGGCACTTAAGTTGGGAATCTACCTTAGCACATCCTCCAACTACTACCCCCAAGTCAATAAACTAGCAGAGTCCACAAATAAGAACTTAATAATGATTACTAATAGGACCATGGAAGATAATCAAATAACATGACATACAAAGCAAAGGATAGCCTTATGGGCTAATAGAGTGACTCCCAAAACAACCATTAACAATTCTCCATATGTCCTTGTATATGTAAGGGAATCCAAAATGTCCATATCTCGTGAAATGCTTACCTTGGATTTATCCCATCAGCTTGATTTGATGGAGATTGAACCTATGAATGTAAGGATGATAGAGTTCATTGAGCTTGAAGAAACCAGTGACCTTACAATGAAGACATTAGAGTCACACCAAGCTCAGGTCAAAAAAGCCTTTAACAAGAGAGCCATAATAAGGGACTTCAAGTAAGAAGACCTGTTGCTTAAATGGGACTCAAATAAGGCCAAGCTAGGTAACCACATCAAGTTTTATAACTTGCGGAGTGGTCCTTATTTAATCCATGGATGCAAATAGCATAATGCTTTTTAGCTTGCCTAGTTGGATGGAGAGGTATTACCCATCTCAATCAATGGCATTCATTTAAAGCCTTGTTATTAGAAGATTTTGTATATGTTTTATGATATTGTAACATATTATAGTAATTTGTTATGCTTTCCTCTAAGTGCCTTGTGCATATTTCCTATCATTTATGTGTTTCCATTTTAATAAGTGCTTATGGTACTTTGTTGTTTGTTTTTTTTGTACCCTTTTGCTTCAATAGGATGTTTCAAAAAGGGTCAAACTTCTATAAATATCACACAAATTTTAGTTTAGGAATAAATCTTGAGAATACGTGCCTAATTGATTAGTTCAAGGCTACTAGTCTCTTGCATAGCAGGCATCTAACCTTAGGATGTCACCAAAAATGTTGGCCAAATTTGGCCTACATAAGAATATATTGCCTAGAAATGGTTTGGAAAAATGAGTAGAGTTATATATGGGATGAGTGGACCAAAATTAGGATAAGAATATCATATATTTATTACAAATATTTTAAAACACTTTAAGCAAGCTTAAAGTGCATTTTTTTTATCCTTAGGAAGTAGGATTGGAAATAGGTTTAGGATTGCAAAGTGAAAAGACCAATAGGTTCTCATGTTGTTTCAAGAATTTATGGGAATGAATTAGGTTTTAAAAAGTATTATAAGTTAATTAAATCCTTCTAAAGAGATAATAGTTTCTTACACAAGTCTAGAAGAACTAGACCATCACAAGCACATCATGTAGAGAAAAATAGATTAGTCTAGTTCCACATTTGATATATGACTTGGGAAAGCCTATTAGGATAAAATTTTCATGGTCATGGTGATTTTTATTCCTTGAAAATTATCAAAAAATTTCATGTCTTGATAAGTTTTTTATCTCAATATCTAAGTCCTCTAAGTTAAGTAGAATAAAATGTGCACGGGGACGTCAATTTAAAGTTGTAACAATTAACCATTTAGATTTAAAAATCCTTGAAAATTAATATGTGCACATAGAAATAAAATTTGGGCCTTATAAAATAGTTTTTTTAATTCAAAATTTTCCAATATCAATGGTCAACATTTGATCAAATCAAATATCCAATGACGAGTGACAACTTGGCAGTGTTAGTGGGTCTTAAATATTTGATGGAGCAAATTTGATTATGCACTCAAAATCAATAGTGAGCATCAAGTCAAAAGTTGAGTGGAACCAAGATTGAATCCATCTATTATAAGTGTCAATATCTCAGGTACCTGAATAGAGATCTAATGGTACATGGTGACTAAAAAAGCTAGTAGGTCCAAGCAGATCAATGGTACACAATCCATCATATAAAGTAGATCTAATGACAAGTGATGGGTCAAAATTTCAATGAATATAAAATAAAAATTCATGGGTGAAAATTATCTCAATCACATTAAACTAAAAAAATATCTATGTCTCGTGTCCATTCATATATAAGAGAATCAATGGTGTGTGTGTAACCCAAAAAAGCATATCCAATGGTACACAGGCAAGCTGATTGATGGTCAATATTAAAAGTTGAAATATAAGGGAATTAAATGGAGAATGGATTTAACTTATGTCAAACCAAGGCAAATATTTTACAGGATGCCATTGAAGCTCAATTGAGACCTCTGTTGGAGGATCCAGAGCATATAGATTTAATTTTCCTATATTTTCAATGTCATGTATAATAAGTCCTTGGATTCCACAAATGTCAGACATGGAATCGGTCTGTTTAAACCTAATATAGTTAAAAAATGATGTGTAGTCTATAAGATATTCATTGAGATATTGACTATAGGAAAAATAATAATTAGATTGGTTTTCAATCTATAGTAAAGACCTATGCTCAGGTTTGGAGTAGGGATAGGTGTATAGGAATGTCTTGTCCTTTGACAAAGCTGTATATTTGAGAAATAGGTAATTTTAGCCTCTCAAAATAGATATAGTCATGGCTTTTTAAAGCCCAAGGATATGAGGATTTTTTCCTCAAAAGCAAGTCAAGTGGAAGATGGTGTAGATTCCTAAGATGGAAATCTAGGGGTTAGAGAAATCAGCTAGAGCATTTAATAGATTTTCAAGGTGCATAAGGGTTTTTTTCATAAACAATATCATAACACACCACCTTTGGCAGCCTCTTGTCCTCTAGTGTTTTTCTAAATCAATGAAATGATTCAGAGGCTATTGGAACAAAAGAAGGCTATCTTTTCTATGATGCATTAGCTCTAATTTGATTAAAAGATGGTGGAACATTCATTAAAAAGTGACAACTCATTTAATGATCTAAAATGTCATGCTCACTCGCTCCTTACCCTTTATTTATATCTTTCATTTTAGGAGAGATTGTAACTAGCTCTCATTTTTTTGAGTAAAATCTCTCTCACTTTTGATAAGAAATTATCTCTCAATTCTAGAAGAGTAGAGACTCTCATTTGATAAGGCTAGGCCCTATCAAACTCTTTAAGCAATAAATGATTTATTTACCTATCTCTCCCCTTTAAATTATGTATAGAAAATATTGTGCATAATGGCATTGTGAAGGATAATCTTCCATGCCTATTGTCCTTCTTTCTTGCTCATTTTTAGGTGTCTTCAAGTTAGTAGTAGGTATAAGTTAGTGTTTTTTCTATAATTGATACAAGCTCTCAATGATTCTTATAAATCTTCTATCTTAATTAATTGTTCCCTAAACCTAATTTATGAAACACTTATGCAACTAGCTCAATTTTTGATATTGTGTAAGATAGCATTGTCTTATGCTTCCTCAGTGTTTACTTCATGCTTATGTGAGTTCTCTTTTAAATTTGGTGAATCACCTTATTAGATTTCTTAGGATCCCTTCCCCCTTCTCTAACCATTTTATTAGTGCAAAAATTAGTATAGGTTATCCATTAAGAGGAGACCAACCTTCTCTAAAGGTTCAACCACACCATAGGATACCCACAGCCTGGGGTTGTTTCCATAGTGTTTCTCAATTGGAGAGAGCTTGAAAACCCCTCTCCAAGGGTGAAATTTTATGCTATAATAGCTCATACATAGAGGACACCAGTGCCATAATTGAATACTAGTGACACATCACTACCTTACAGGGTAGGGTGTTATTATCTAGGAAGGTTTTTAACACTTAGATCCTATTTGTGACACTCAGACTAGCTCTTTTACCATTTTTTAGCTTTTGGATCCTTCATCTCTAGTAGTTTCTAACTAAGTATTCATTTATCTCCTTCATTGATATTATTATAAATATTATTTTAGCTCAATTATTTCATAAATTAGTGGTTGTATTTATTGCATATTTTATACCTTAATTTATTGTACTCAGACCCTTTAACAACCTAGGGCTTACACTCCATAACCCTAAAAAAGTTAATTAATTTGGTGAACATAAATTACTTTGAACACTATTAAAACCATAGCCTCATATGACATTAGGTTTTTTACTCTTATTTTTATTTTTTACCTTGGATGTGTTAGGATTTTTAGATGTTATATATTATGTTTTAGTAGAACTATTTCATTTTATTTATTATATGTCATCTCAAAAAGTATCTCTTCATTTAATAAGAAGTAATAGGCTTAATTTCAATCCTTTTGAGAATATTTAGATTCCTTCCATTCAAGCTTATACCATGGACAAAGGACCAATTACAACCCCCATCATTAATCCTTCACACCCTAATTATGTGGACTTCAATGATAATACATCCAAAGATGAACAATATAATCAAGATCAAAATGATACACAAGATGGGAATTGGGACACTCTCCACCCACTTAATAATGAAAATATTATAGTCAATAAAGATGAGATTTTATAGATTTTTAGAGATAGATTCAGGAGCAACCCCATGATCATGTACAAATTCTATAATCCATAATGCAAATCAAGAACCAATCAAATAATGGTCAATCTTTTATGCCCCTAGATAACAATATTATTACACCTACTTTGGGGGTAACTCAACTTGTATGACACCTATTTTAACTTGACAAACTTAAACAATGGTAACACCTCTTATGGCTAGTTATTCCTCTCTATATATACAATCCCTTATGCATGAGATCCATGATCTTTAGGCTAAGGTGTTACTCTTTAGTAGGGTGATACCATGCCATCACATGCCTTAGATTCTCATATTGTTTTGCATATACCTTTGGCACAACACATAGTGGTAACTCCTTTTCCATCTAGATTTTCGGCACCTAGTCTTACTTTGTATGATGGTAAGGGTGACCTATATCACCATCTACAATCTTTCCATATAGAGTGTTTGGAATTTGTGTCCATTGATTAGCTCCTTATTAAGTTGTTCCCATGTAGTCTAAAGGACTATGCCTTATAGTGGTTCTCTGATCTTCCAAATCAGTTCATCATTACATTTAATCCATTGGTATATTTTTTTTTAGTAAACTTTTCAATCAACATTAGTGATAAGGTTTCATATGCTTAAGCAGTTCAATTTAAACAAAAATCCAATGAGCCTATATTAGAATATGTCTTGTAATATAAAAATATATTGGAAAAGATGACTAGATCCATGGTATATAAAGAGTTATAAGACATTCAAATAAATTCTACTACCAACATTGTATGAGGCTATATTATTCAATAAGTTGCCAACATTCATAGATTTATGCCACATAGTGAAAAAAAGGGAAGTCAATCTTCTCTCTATGGGAAAATTAAAGTACACAACTAGATTAGATTCAATTAATAATAATTTTATGCCTCCATATAAGGAAAAACCTATTGAAAACAAGAATGATCAAAATTCCATAGTTAATGTAGCTTCAAAACCACCTCCTCAATTTGTTTTATCAACTCCTCCACGAAATTTTTTCACAAATCTTCTAGAATAACTAACACATGTTTTACATCAACTGTTAGAATGAAATGTTATATCTCTCCCTCCCATCAAAGAGGTTGATACCACAAGGCTCTTCCAAATAACTATGATTCCAATGAATATTATGACTATCATAAGCCATTAGGCCATACTACAAACATATGCATCAGTTTGAGACATAAGATACAAGATTTGATAGAGGCCAATATCCTTGATGTGGGCACAAATATAGAGGCACCTAAAGTTCAACCAATATAAGCTAAGGCACTGAAACATTTTTTAGATCCATTTCCAAAACATATAGCTAATGAGGTATAAGATTCTTTAGGTATTGACTATACATATCAAGCACATACACCACTGGCATCCTATCATACTACTACAGAGGACACACACCCCCTAAATAATATCATTGGCATATATCATAATACGATGATAGTTATACCTCTCATCACTTTTTAAGATTAGGATATCATTGATCATGATTCATATTTATATGCACTCTTTGTAGAGCCTACATTCATCATCATCCTATTCAAGGTGTCATGGTTGATAATAGGTAAAATATCAACATGTGTACCATTACACTTTTATAACATTTAGGTTATTAAGAGTAAGTCATTTATGTAATAGATACAATTATTCATGGTTTTAATGGCCATGTTCAGAGATCTATTAGGAAAATTTTACTCCCATTATAGGTTGGGCTAGTACATATAGCCATTAGGTTCTTAGTCATACCTAGTGCAGGCACATTTGACATGTTATTGGGTAGGCCATGGATACAAAAAATTTGATCCATTATATCTACCATACATATATGCCTCAAGTATATACATGTTAATCAGGTGGTTATAGTTGAGGGCCTTCCATATGAGTATCCTTTACTCATACCACAAGTAGTTACACATCAGCCACTAGCTACATTTTTTAGTATAATTTCTATTAGTACACCATAAATTTTAGTTGAGCCTCTAGTATAGGTGATGTCTACTTATATAGTGTTACCACGTACACATACTCTCCCATGTATACCCTTATTAAAGAGACCCTTGCATCAGAGACATGTTATAGATTCTAGAGATCCTCTCTATACCCCTTTCATTTTGAAATCAATTTTATTAAGTTCTTAGGGTTCTTAACATAGAGAATCCATGTTAGATACAACATTTTATACCAAATGGGTCCCTAAAAATGTTATAGTTCATAGGCCAATTTATCTAGCTTCATAGGTTCATAACATAGTACATAGGCCAGTTTAGTTAACTTAGATTCTTAGCCCTACTCCACAGGGAATGTTATCTATAGATCACTTAGCACAGTCAATTCCTAGACCACATATACCTTTTCACATATCATGCATGATCATTCTTTATTTTTTTGATACTAGATATATTGATAGTGAGTCTCTCACAAGATTCATTGATAAGTATGTTATTCTTTACTTGTATATAGCTTACTTTATTCTTTATCCTTGTATATAGTTTAATTTTCATTTTGCTTGTACATATATTATACTCATAAAAATAAAAATAATATAATATGTCAAAAAAATAAAAAAATCAATTATTTACTCAAAAAATATAAATTATAGATTATATGCATTTCCATGTTTACACTTCTTATACTTGATAGGTACTACATATGATATCTATGTTAGTCTATTTAGTTTTATCACACATACATGATTCACTTATTATTTTAAAGTGTTCACAAATGCTTGTAGGACCTAGGTCTACCACATAGGTCTAGATTTGCTACTATTTACCCACTGGGGCCACATACACATATTCCACATTTGGCACATTCACCCATTTGGGAGCATCTTACACATAATTAAAATTATCAGGTTACATCTTTATATACTCTATATCATATATTTAGTATTGTTATATCTTGATATTGATCATCTTACACTATTTAGATTTTTTTTACTACCACTACTCTAGATTTTGTTCATGTACATCATTGCTCTTATACAAATTTACACCACATATTCATGCATAATTTAATTTATAGTTTTGCTAGTTTAGACTTTATTATGCCTCTATGCTTCTACATATATTTGATGAAATTTGAATATGTCATTTTTTATGGCTCTATGCCACTTCATTTCATTATATGTATGCTTTAGACATGTGCCCATGTCCTTTCATGTGCCTTCTTGATTGTGTATGTGGAAATTTGAACATGTCCTTCCATGTGGCTCTAAGCCAACCTTTCTTGCTCTTTGCATATGTGAACATTTGAACATGTCCTTGTATATACTACTTTATTAGATTTAGATGCATGTACCCATGTCCCTTGTATTATGGCCCCTTAGCCTATTTTGAGTGCCTCATGTGTGGTGTATGCATGCTTTCATGTATGCATCATAACCATGAAACTTCTCTCTTGATTTTTAAACACTCTAGTTTTAGATGTCA
Source organism: Torreya grandis (assembly GCA_037957365.1). Taxonomy (NCBI): domain Eukaryota; kingdom Viridiplantae; phylum Streptophyta; class Pinopsida; order Cupressales; family Taxaceae; genus Torreya; species Torreya grandis. Next base: position 167,507 of record JARHVA010002350.1, read on the forward strand.
TGAGGGACCTCATTCATCTCCCTTTCCTCCCTAGGTGCCATAATGGACATCATGCCCCATCCCACTATGTAGTAATTTAATTTACTACTCAAATTTGTTGTTCATACACATGCTTACATTTTTATATCTATCTTTACATACTTTTGAATTATAGATCTAATACATCATACATTATCAACTCATGCTCAGAGTATCTTACATTTTGTTGTCATGTATACACATTAGATTGGTTTATTACATAGAATCATATATGCTTAGGCTAACACATATCATGTAGAGATTTTTATTTTGATGATAATTCTTGCATACTTTCAATAAATCCCCTCAAAAGAGGGGTCATTTACAGAGGTTTTTCAAAGAGATCAAGCCATAAAAAAGTACTTAGAGTATAATTTCTACCTTGCAGGCATAGAATACAAAGCTTAGTTTTAGGAAAACATAGTGGAAAATAGTCAGATAGAGATAAGAATTAGTTGGTAGAAAAAATAGCACAGTAGGACACTAGCACCAAAATTGGACACTAATGCCACAATGCTACTATCCAAGATATGGATTTATAATCTAGTATCCAAAAAAGCAAAAAAATACAAATTTACTAGAAAGGCATAATAGTTAGAGTCTAGGTTTACATAGATTCAGTTAAAAATTATTAGTTTTTACTTAGTTTTACTTAATTTTGCACAAAATCATACCAATTTTCTTAGATCTAGGGCATCATACATGGAATGAGCACTCCCATTTCAGTTTCAAATACTCAAATATAGATTATTACAACTCAATATAGAATTTATATACTCAAATATTAGATTATAAGGCATGTACATGGCTCATTATTTTTGTATACTCACTTATACACCAATTTATCATATGGAATGGAAAACTCCATGTTTTTCTCTATTTTGTACATGCTAGACACCAAGTTTCAAGTTATGCACTAGATTTATGCCTTACTCCATCTTTATTGGTTGGAATTACTATGTAGTTCTTGCACTACATACCTGAGTGCCCAAGAAGCCCATGCGCTGATTTTCATTCTAGAGTTTCCAAGTGGTCATAGAGCCATTATATATTTTTTTAGTTAAAATTATATGGCTTCAATTATATATGGATATACTACACATGGGTAGGCAATGATGGAGGCATAGTCTACGTGAGCTCTTGAGCCACCTACATAAGAGGGTTGGACAAGCCATTAGTCCAATCCAATCTATTCATATGTCATGATCCACCAATAAAAGATGGATTAAAAATTAGATTGAGCTATTGATCCACCCACACATGGGGATTGAGCAAGCCATTAGCTTAGTCCAAGCTATTCACTATTGATCACTATCTATATGCAAACATATAAGATATCACCAGGTTTATATATTCATTCCTTTCCTCTCTCTTATGTCTTTACTTAGTTTTATCTTTACTTTTGATATCTCTTATGTAATAATTGAAATATGCATTTTTCATTTACAAGACACATAATAGAGCACACTTCACATAATTAGATCCAAATTCATGGAATTTTCCTCATAGGTAAGTTCAAGTATGCTTATTTTTCATTTATCCTAGTCATTTTTATTTTCTACATTTATATAATAATGGGGGTCAAGTAATCATCCAAAAATATCACTTGAGTACCAAGAGTGTTATTTGAGATTGCACATTACTAACTTAGTCTTGGACCTATATTAGGGCCTATTTAGACACTTGTCTATTTTTTGTGTAAGACACACACCTCCCTATACATATCAAAATCAGTCTTAGACCCTTCTTTAGACATTCATTCCCATATTACCTTAATTTCTACCACCTGGACACTAGTGTCATAAGTGGAAACTAGCTCCATAGTGTTGATATCCTATTTGGGTGCTATTTTACCTTTCCCTCTTTTTAGATCCAATGGATATCTTTTCAATTATTAAGACACCTAAGGTTATCCTAGACCCATTTTAAACCATGCATAAGCACTAGATCAGTATATATACATAATGTTTATCCCTTTATCCACTAGATGGAAATAAAATGTAAATACACACAAATAAGCTTAGAATAAGTTGTGCACAATCAAGGTTATTAATCCCTATTATACCCTAATTTTACATATAGTCATCTAAAACCCTCCTAATCTTCAAACATAGATTTCCATTCTCAATCCTTAATTAAAGCATTCAAATTGGCATTCATACTAGCTTCAATTGCACTTATATCAATACCTAGGTGGGGAGAACTACATTGGCCTAAATCCATCCTCAAAGTATTGTTCTGTAGGAAATTATCATCACATAGGGGTATTGAGGATGTCCAACTTACTAAAATAACACCATATGTTTACTACTTGTCCCAATAAAATGCCCTAATCATATGGAGGTATAAGTCACATGTTTACTACTTGTCCCAATGAAATGCCCTAATCATATGGAAGTATAAGGTTTGAAAATAAAATAAATCACAACAAATTATAAATAATGAATTAGGATTTATCCACATAATAACAAGCTTGGTAAACTCAGACATAGGTGATTTCAAAAGCTTAGTTGTATCTTGTATAGAGGACACTAACACCATAAATTGATATTAGTGTTAAAACACTACTATCCAGGGTAGGGTGCTATTATTTATGAGATTATTTAACACTTGGATCTTATTTTCAACACTCATACTATCTCATGTACAAGGTTTTAGCTTATATAACCTTCATCTCAGGTAATTTATAGCTAAGTATTCATTTATCTTCTTCATTTCTTTTATTAGGAATATTAGTTTAGCTCAGTTCTTTCACAAATTAGTGGATGTATTTATTGCATATTTTATACCCTAATTTATTGTACTCATACCCTTTAACAACCTAGGGCTTATACTCTATAACCCTTAGAAATTTGATTCACTATCGAATCAAACATTGTGCTTGTATACTCAATTGGTACTACAATTGAATATGTAGGAGGAGTGTAAGATGAGGAATCCATTAAAACTCAAGTAGGAATATGTTTATCCTCTAAATAGTCTAAAATCTCTTGGTCATTTTGAGGCTTCAAATTTTTAGTTTGCACTTGATATCTAGGAGGCAATATGATCACATTGAGTATGGAGACTTGAATTTTATTGCTATAGATTCATTAGCTTCATGAATTGAATGAATTAAGTCACTAATTCATTAAAATTAATGGTAATAAAAATTTTCACTCCATTACCTATCTACTTTTCTCATTTGAATTTCATAATGTTGATTTCCATGGATTTGATTGTCATGTGGTTTATTTTACTTATTATTGGGTTCTTAGTCAAAATAGTATGATATATGTCCCTTTTTTGTGCTTTCAAGATATTCATGTATTTGTTATTTACTTGTGTGTATTAGTGACACATGTCTAAGTATCATTTCCCCACTTGTAGTTGAACTCTATATTATTGTACTTTATTCTCCTATCTTTAGGTTATCAAGATGATGACACATAGAAGGATCCTAATGATCCACTTGCCTAGAGTGTAAAATTTATTATTGAGGAGTAATCCACCTATGGGTAGTGGGATTATGACATGTGGAAGGATTTTGATGATCATCTTTCCTAGTATGATCATAAAATGAACTTTGTTGATGTCACCCTTGGGTTAGTGGGTTGGTGACACTTGGATGGATCTCTCTACTTTGATTGCCTAGAATGATAATATAATGAACTCTACTAACATCATCCCCAAGTTAGTAGGATGGTAACACATGGAAGGATCATGATAATATAATTACATGAAATGATAGTACAATGAAATCTACTAATGTCACCCTTGGGTTAGTGAGATGTTGACACATAGAAGGATCACATTGATCTACTTGCCTAGAATGATAGTTTTGATCTTATCTTGGGATTTAGGTTAGCATAATTAATCTAGGTGGTAAGAGTATTTGAGTCCAGAGGTGTCTTATGGAAACACTTAAGCACATAATAGCCTACTTAAGACACATCATAGGAAAAAAATAAACTAGAACAAAACATATCAGCCCAATTAGTACTTAAATCAAAATCTAACATGTAGATAAATCTTTTGAATTGACGTAAAATCAAAGGCAAAATATAAATCATGTATATGGCCTATTCACAACTTTGATTTATCTTCTCATAACCTTGAAACATATTATAAACTTTGGAAATAATCTTAAGCTTATGCCTTTTAAAACTAATATAATAGAATTATAAGGCTCATAATACCTTGAATGAGGATATTCAATAAATAGTTTCCCCTTATTTGAACTACTAGATGGGGTGTGTATGCTAGGGAATAAAAAATGGTGATTTAATGGAGTGATATTATTTAGTATTTGAGAACCCAAAATATCAATAATACATGATAACAAAATTTCATCTCTAACAAGAAAAGAATTAAAAAAGCAAGATCTAAATAAGACATAGATTTCCCCATGCAACATACTAACCCTTTAAATTCCTTGGATATATGTGTGATTTTATGATATATATTTTCTCCTTGTTATAAGGTTTTTACAAAGTATTGGATATAAACTTTATATTTCATTTTAACTTCAAGTTTTGTAACCAAATAGTAATTGAATCTTAGGTATTACTTTCCTACCAGTCAGACATCCATATCCCTAATAGAGATACCTATAATTCCACTCTAAGCCTTATCTTACTACTAGATAGGCATCCATATCCATGTTAGATATTAATTGCATCACCCATATTATTTCATTTTACATGATATTTTTTTACATGTGTATAATAAGGGTTGAGAACCACAAGTGATTGGGTGTATATATAATAAAAACTCATTTTAATTAATACATCCCTACCAGTGTACATGGATGTCTATGTGTATTATATCTCATCAAGGTTTTAGAAAGTAATAGTGTAATTGGTCTTTGGAAATGGAAATTATTTTTAAAATTTACATGATCATATCAGAGTAGGTCCCAAAGGTCTAGTAGACTCACTCATTCCAAGCAAAACCTAATTCAGTTAGAGCACATACCTCAATGTCAAAAGATCAAGCATTATTAGAATAAATTCTTATGAAAACCAATTTTACTTAATTTTATATTGTCCCCTTGTTTTTTAAAGTCTTATATACTCATATCATTGTAGATTGATTGTTCTATTCTAAAATTTTATAAAAATCATAACTAATCTACCCGAAGTAAATGCAAAAAGTAGGAAATATTTATCTTATGAAATATATTCTATAAAGTAGTAAATATAATCTAATCCTCAACTTATAATCTTTTAGAAGCATCTCCAAGTGGAGTAGCCATGAAATAATGTTTCAAAAATTATCTATTGACTAGAAAAGTGAGGTCACTACCTTGGAGGTCCTTCAAACATAAGGAATTCTTACCTAGTATCTTAGATATTTGATATGGTTATATCCAAATAGGATTGAACTTATCATGTTGTCCCTTTTTTCATTTTCCTTATCTTATAATAGTACTAGGTCCAAAATCCTAAAGGCTTTTTATTTTATATCTCTTGTCAAACCACCTCTTGACAATGTCTTGGTGTTTGTTGAAGCTATGTAATGCTTCAACTCTTACATTTTCCATTTATACTATGTCAATTAGTTTAGACTAGATTATCTTATCTTCCCCCATGTACTCTTACATAAATTGGTACATTGAGATTTTAAAATTAATGCGGAAGACTAGTTTATACCCATACACTAGTAGAAAAGGTAGAGCCTTGAGGGCTTGCTTATGTCTTGTTCAATCTATCCATAGTGCATACTTTAGTAGTAGATATAATTATAATGGTTTATCTTGTGTTGACTTATTTATGGCATCCACCAAATTTTTATTTGTGGATTCAACCCCTTCATTCCCTTATTGGGTAATATTTTAAAGAGAACTTGATGTTGATTTGGTTTTTGTTAGCCCATTCTATAAATTTAATAGATTATAAATATATACCATTATCATAAACTAAACAAAATGGAGTATCAAACTTGGTTAGTATGTTCTCTTCTAAAAATTTAATGACATCTAGTATGTTGGAATTCTTTGTGTTTAGAGCTTTTGTCCATCTAATTAACTATCCAGTAGTTATTAAGATAAATTTGTGCCTTGATAAAGAGTTTGGGTTTATCATCCCAATGAATTCAAGACCCCATTAAGTGAAAGGGTGAACTTCAATGACTGATTATAGTGGCATGGAAACATTCACTTCTCTTTTCCCAAATATATAGAATTCATGACAAGTTATAACAAGGATGTGTACATCTTTGAATATTATAGGCCATTAGTATCACATCCTCAATATTTTGTGAGATTTTGGTTTGCCTAAAGGATGTCTACTACCTATATTCTAGTGTATATTATCTAGGATGTCTACAGATTATTATTTTGAGACACGCCTCAAGTAGATAACCTCATAGTTCTTTCAGTATATGACTTATTTATTTATCATATAGTGAGTTGATTTAATCCTAAGGGATCGTATTTGCTCTCTATTTGGCTCAAGTGTTCATGTACCCATAAGTAAGTAGTGGATGGTTTAATCATAACATTCATCACCAACTACCTAAGTCTCATTGATTTATTTAATACACATATAAGGATCAGTCTTAGTCATGAGCTAGATGATTCCCTAGCCTCTCACCATCTTGGTTGGTTTGATTTCAAGATCAAACTCTGATAACTTTGACATCCACTTACCTCTTATTTATCCCAATTCATTTTGGATAAGCATGATATTAATAGTTGAGTTTGGGATGATGTCATACATCTTATTCCTTAAAATATAATACATGAACTTTTTCATAGATTTTATTAGTGCATATATCTAATTTATCTATCATTGTGTATTTTAACTCTACATTCTTCATATTGGTGATCGTGAAGGCAATTAGATTCTCAATATCATTTAATTTTTTATGATTATAGTTGTTACAATGTGATCTAAGGAAAATGAATAAAGGTACAAATATTTATTAAAGTCTAGGTTGAATAGAATTAGAGCTTGATAAATGACAGACTTGATTTCCTAAAAATATTTATTAGCCTCTATTGACTATTATATTTTATAATATTAATTAAATATGGTATTTAATGGCTTTAAAATATTTTAAAATTCAAAAATGAAGTTTCTTACAAATTTTATCTTTCCAAATAAAGACTTCAACTCTTTCTTACTATTAAGAGACATCAACTTGGAAATGGCCTAGATTTGTTTTGGGTTAATGGAGATCCCATCCTTAGTGATGGCATGGCCTAATAGTTTCCTTTTAATGACTTTGAATATGCTCTTCTTTGGATTGAGTGACACTCCATATCTTCTACATCTATCAAACACTCTTTATGGATGATCTACATGATCAGCTCTATCTTTTTAGTAATTTGTTAAGTCATTGATATAAATGATGATGAATTTATGAACAAGTCCATAAAAATAAAATTTCATAGCTTGTTGGAAGTTTTATCTACATTGATTAAAATAAAATACTTCTTTTTATATGAAAACATTTTCCACTTGGTTGTGAATGTATTCTTCATTTTGTCTTATGCTTCTATTAGCACATGATTATACCCTGAGAATCTATCCAAGAAGTGCATACTCTCATATCCACTAAGCATTTGAATTACTTCATCAAAGAGGGTAAATGACATTTTTTTTATGATTAGTTCAAATTTATAATGTTTACACAGAGATTGATTTCCCTATTTTTATTCCAAACTAGCACCAAGTTGGCTACCCAAGTAGAGTGCCTAATTAGAAATATAATCCTAACATCCAACAGATTTTATACTTTAGTCTTAATGAGAAGTTATATAAATGGATTTACTATACTTTGACTCTTTCTAAAGGGATTATGTTTTTACTTAATTGGGATGGTATGTGTGATGACCCTAGGGTCAAAGACTTCAAAATATTTATATGTCAAAGTAATCATGTCTGTGTACTTTTTTAGCAGACTCTTCAAATTTTGTCTATTTCTTTTAGTGCAACATAAAATAATGTTCAAATATTGGGGATGATAGTCTATGATCAAATTCTCTTTGATAAAATTAGGCTCAATTGACTTCAGTTATTTTTACTTTTGATCTTGTGGATCTACATCAAAATCTCACTCTATAAAGACCATCCCTAGAGGGATGTGGTTCTTATTTAGCTATAAGACACGGTATTCTTCTATATCTTCAACATGCATGGGTTCAAATTCCTTTTCATATAGTATCTTAGATTCAAATTTTATATAGGTATTCATGAATTTTATAAATTGTTTGGGATAGAGGGGCAAGGAGCCATCTTTACAAATAATTTATGGATATTGGATTCTTGGAGTAGCACCATATTGAAGATGCTAGTGAATATATAGTTTGATTTATTTCTCTTGGGATGAATATAATTTTTAATGCCTCAAAATATTTTATTAGGTCCCATGCTTGATTTTTGTACTTATTCAAGTAGGTGAGCTTGTATTGATACTTCTTTCTGATCTAGTTAACAACTATCTTTGAATCATCAAAGATTTGTAAATACTTTATGTTATACTTCAGTTTGAAATTTAAGACAAGGATTATATCTTCATACTCAACTCTATTATTAGTACATATAACTATAGTTTGTAGGCAGCTAAATATTACTTCTTGTCTAGATCGATTAGGGCTATGTTAGCTCCTAAGCCTTGTTTTGATCATGCTTCATCATAATAGAGAGTCCATAACTGAGATGCAACTTCAAATTATTATTCATGAGGTTAAGGTATGATATTGAAAGTGTACACACATGTATTCAAGGTTATAAATTTAACCTTTTCACTCTTATCATTGTACTTTGTGATTTGGTACTTCATCTTTGGTTCCCTGTCTACTCAAATATTATTGGTTACTTCTTGCCAAGGTAGCCACATGTGTGATAAATATGTGGCTATGCACCCATTTAGTTTCTTTAACCAATTGTGACTAAGCAATAAGTCATCAGATTCTAGCATGTTAATGACTAGAATATTTATGTATTGTTGTACATGTGGCTCATATGCAAGATATATGTACACATTTATCAACTCTCTAACATATGGGATAAAAGACTTGTCCAACTGTAGAACTAATTTTTTTTACATATATGGAGTCAAACCCAATTTTTGTAACACACTATAGGAATCACATTGGCTGAAGCACCTGAGTCAACAAACAATTATGCATGCTTTTTTCAAACATTATGATGGTTAATAGAAAAGGTAGCACCTCAAGCTTGTCCGTATAAATAACCATGTTTGAATGAATAACTTTTTATTTTTTAGTAGATGACCTTTAATTTAAGGATTTAAGCATCAACTCTCTCTATTTGGTGATCTGGGCCAACTCATGAATATTAATATTATCTTTAATATTTTTTGTCTCCTCAATAATATTGTACTCTCCTTTACTCTTCAGATCTACACTCTACAACTGATCATCCCTTTTTGGAGGGGGAAGATTGTTGTTGGCCTTTAAATCTAGAGGAGTGGTAGTATTTTTTTATAGGTGTGAAATTTTTGGTATATTTCTTGTTCCTAAATTTGTAATTATTCCCTTGAAACTATTGGAAAGCATATACATCATCAATATTATCCTCTAGGTCATTATCATCCTTTATTGGGAATGAGAAGTCTTAGGTCTCAAAGACCATTATTGTACTAGGATGTCAAAAATAAGTAGAGGAAGATGGTTCTTTTGGATTTTTAAAACCTTCATGTTTATTTATCCATTTATTTATGAAAGATATTGAAGGCAGTGTAGAACTCTATCTAGTCTAGCTCACCATGTGTTATATTATGAACTCAACACCAATTAGGAAGGGTTGCTTCCATGATATTTATCTCTAGAATCCTATTAGGTGGGGGTTATTTTGGACTATTTCCATTCCTATTGAAAGGCCTATTATATCTATATAATCCAAATTTTTGGTTGGTATTCTATCCATTGGTGTTTCCCATGCATTTCTACATGTTCATAAACTCATTACTTAATTTCTACACCATTCGTTGGATAACTTCCAATTTTATTTTAATGTAATTAGTAGTATTATGTGTAGTAGCAGCATTGATTGGTATCAAGGACTAATTATGGTTTTTGCATTATATGTAGACACATAATCATTCAAGAAGCTAAAGTGTTGATTAGGTGGAGCTTGGGTTAAATACGAATGGGTGTACACCTATTTTTGGTTTTGGGCCATAGTATTATGATTTACATTTAGAATTAGATTGAAGGCTAGAAAAATAGGACCAAGGTTAAGTGGGTCAAGGCTTGTGATTGAGGATTTAATTATTTATCCATGTTGATAACTTTAGTGTAATCCAAAGGCAATGTACCAATATTGTAAACTCTATAGATAAAAACAACAATCATAGGCTCCAGGGTATTTTTGTACATTTTAAGGGCTAATGCCTCATCAGGTTGATAATTAGTTTTAAGTTTGTTTTACATATTTTTTAATCTATCAATGAAATATTGGATTGGTTCATTTTACTCTCTTCTCATTCTTGTAAAGTGTTAGTATACAACACTTTCACTAGTGACTTGTCCAAAATATGCCAAAAAGGTGCCTTGACATTCATCCCAGGATGTAATTGAACCTATTGGAACATTAAGAAACTAGTCATAGGAAGCATATTATAATGTGAAGGGAAAGAGTCTACATGCCATGTCTTTGGGGACAATATTTAGATTTACCAAAGTGGTTTTAAAAACCTTTATGTGTTCTTTAGCATTCCTAACTCTTAAGGGAGAAAATGAAGGAAGATAATTTTTAGGGTTTCTAGGTAAATCATGCATGTCTCTAATGGCATTGATGGAAAAACTAGTTAGCTAGGTTTGGGTTATTATACATAGAGGAAGATGGGGTCATTTATTTGGGGAGTATGATTGAGCCTAGGGTATTCTCAAGAGACATTTATTAGAACTAAATTTTATATGGATTTGTAAAGGTGGGTATAAAAATTTAGTTTCCAAGGTAGACCTTGTTAATCTTCTGAGTATATCCTGTATAAATCAAGTGATTCTTTTCAAAGAAATAGAGGTAGAGATTTAATCCCTCCTTATAATTCCAAATTTAATTCCTCTTGATGTGGGTTTTATTCACACCATGGAACCTTACTAGTTAGTCTCTAACATTTTAGGATCATTGAAATAAGGTTCACTCTAAGGTATGAGTTATGGGGTATTGGATTTTGTAAACAACATGTTGGTGAAATAGTGATGAACATAGTAGTTATTTATCATAGATAGTTAGGTTATGGAAGTGAATATAGATCTACTTAATATGGGTATATATATGATGGATCTAACCTAAGTTAGATCTTATCAAAAGAAACTCAAAAAGAGGAAAGATAGGGAAAATAAGGCTCATGGACCAAACAAGATGAAACCTTTCTAAGCCAGTTTTTGAACTAGGGGTTGGACAAGAAATCCAAAACCAATATCTAATAAAAGCTATTGTAATCACACCAATAATCAAACATATTTAAGATTCCAAATAAATAAGAATATAGTAAATTTTAGCATATATAATCAAAGGTTGCTACCAATGTGAGATTGTAATTGCACACGTACAAAGGGATATTAAGATTAATACACAAAAGCATTAAAATTATCAACAAAATAGTATGAATAATTCTATTTAAAATAAAACTCATACACAACCAAGAGACTAAGATACAAAAATGATAAAACTTCTTACAAGATTCAAAGGTTTGGAGAAGAATCATATTTGCACATCAAGACCAATTATAGAACAATCAATATAATTTCCTGTTAATATTAAAAGCCAAAATTATCTTCCCTTTTGGATAAGGAAGATACATACATACATACATACATATATATATATATATATATATATATATATACATATATATATAGGTTTGGGGAGTGATTGCCTCATCCTCAAAGTGAAGTCAAAATTTACATTTGTTAAAATAAAACTATATGTCAAAACTTCATGCATTATATGGATGTTGGAAATGTGATTATAAATAATCTTTTACCCCAATTAATTCTAAAAATATTAGGTTCCTAAAATAAGATTATGATAAAATAATAATATGCTTTCAAATTTAAGTTTATATATGACATGGTAGCATTAAGAGGTGGAACTTACATGCTCGATGATGCATATGAAATTGTAATTATAACTTGAGTTACAACTTAAGTTAGCACCATTGTAATAGATACACCTATTGGATTCATGATAGAAGTTGCTAATGTAGTTGTAGTAGTGAATATTAGAAGTGGCACATATGTATGTCATGTTTATATTTGTACCAATTTATACTTTAGGGATTAAGATTGAGTGCCTTGAGGAGGTTATAGTGGTTCCCTTGGTACTTAATTTGGTTGATTTTTTCCTCCATCTTTAAATACAAGGCATGGTTGGCCTAAAAATCCATATCAATAGTTTAAAAATACATCAAATATATTTTTAACAACTGTGGAATATTTTCCAAAAACTTATTATATATTGTCAATGCAACTTTGACCTCTACATGAAGTGTCTTTGTGCCTATAATTTTATCCTTGAAAATTCACTAGCTACATGATTTCTTCAATAGTTCTATAAACCATTTCTTGAATTTTAGATCAAGAGCTATTAGTAATAGATTGAAGAATATTATCAAAAATGGGATTAGTAAATAACTTCCCAAGATGATTTCTCACATCATCAACCCTCATATCTTTCAAAATAGAGACAATATCTCTATTAGATTGTAAATTACAGCACTAAAGTCTGCATCTCTTAATACCAGTCAAGTAAGTTATCCCTATAAATGGCCATGTAATTTTGGGCCCATGTAGCCTCTAGTGTTTCTATTAGGTTGAAATGGGTGTATGCATTGTTCCTTATTGTTTGGCTAAAGAAATGAAGCTTACCATCTATATACTTAATTTTATTGAATAATTACATTATATCCCCCACTTAGACTAGGATGTAGCATTTGCAGACATTATTAATTGAATCATGTCATGCATCTTCTTAATTTCACCCTATACATTTGTTATAATATCTTTTGGAGCATGAATAGTGATCCTTTCTTGGGACCTTTGCATAGACTAGTCATAGCTTTTTAACATCTATTTTATTACTCTCCTAGTAGTATCTAAAAACCTATAGGGATATTACATGTATTGATCAAGGGATATTACATGTATTGATCGAGGTCCAAGTGACGTATTTTTCTCCTTTTTATCAAATAAAATATATCATATTTATATTCTAATTTGACATGTTCTCCCTCTATAACCATGATCATCCTTTTAACCTTCTTCAATATGTTTATTTATCTTTCACAATGGAACTTGATGATTGTTTTATAAATAATCACTAGGTCTTTCCTTCCTACTTCCTCTTATTGTAACTATTGGATCAATGAAGGAACACTCAATACAACTTGATACTCTACTTTTTTTGTAACTACAAGAGTATAAGAAGGAGATTGTCTTAGAAGGTGCATTGTTGTAGGGAAATATTTCTTCAATGTAGGGAAAGGAGGTATAACCTTCCTCCATATAGTAACTTACTTTTGTGTTGGTGTATCAATGATGTATTTGGTCTTCCTAGCTACTTTATGTATTAAAATTGTAAGGGAATCTATTTCAGCAACTTATCTAATGGCAATTCCCAAATGTGTAGATAATCTAGAGGGTATGGAATATATATCCAAAATGGAGGTGGATACTAGGCTTTCAAAATTTACCTTTGATGTCTCAGAAGACTAGGGACTAGCTCCATTAAAAAATGAATGTCATTGGGATGCTAAGTATATTTTGAAAATATTTTGTTACTATTGTGTATGTAACCCCAGTAGTAATAGTAATAATATGATTACTCATATAACACTAAATCATGATTGGAAAAATTGGTATTGTAACCACCTAACAATTATTCATTAGGATTAAATAATAAAAATAATGAGTAGTTTTTACTACATTAATTATAGTATCATTAATTGAATAAGTAACCAAAGAATGGGGAACTTATGTACTTACACTTTGGGAGGAAATAGTTAGGGTAATTATTATTGTAGTTATCATAATGGTATCTTGAGATGGAAAGCCTAGGGGTGTGGTTAATGATGTCCCTCTACTGAGGCTCATAGTTTTGAATTTGGTTCACCTTCTAGGTCTCCTTATTTGTTTAAAAATAACCTAGTGACTACTGATCTAACATTTCCTTGATCAACTTCCTCATATTCCCCTAGTATCTCAATCCCTTTAGATTGAGTATCTTCTTTAGTCACCCACTCATATTATTCATCTTAGTTGTTTCTTTAAATGATTTAATTTCCTTAATGTTTATCTTAGACACCCATTCTTATTTGGTTTCCCATCTTTTATATTATTGTTCAATATCATATATTTCAACTAGATCTAATCTTTGTCAACTTATTATTTTAGCCTTTTCCTCCCCTGACACTTATATAGGATTTTCCTATACTTCTACCTTTTAGGGTGGGATTGGAGGAGTCTTAGGCCTTCTCTTATAGGTTATTGGTGTATTAATAGCAATGAAGGCTAGCCCTATAGAATGTGGAGTGGGAGATGAAGGGATGTAATGATAGTTGGTGGTATTTAAGTGGGAATGAACACTGAGGGAATTATGAGAGGTAAAAATGGTCACCCAATAAATTAGGGCACTATCATTAGTGGTGTTATCACAAAAGGTAGTGACCTGGGAGGAGAAATAATATAAAATTGAGATAGGAAAGTATTAAGATTTATTGGTTGTGTTATGGTTAGTGAAGGTAGAGGTAACATGGATAATAACCTAGTTTCACCACTAGGACTTATAGATTTATCATCTATGTTTGTTTTATGTTGAAGATAAGGAAAAAAACTTGAATGTGTAGGGGATCTCAAGGTAGTCTCAACTATATATTCAACATTTGATTCCCTAGATGAGCTAGCTTGATCTTGCATATTTGGTTCTATGTAAGGAGGAGGCCCATGAATAGGTTTATAAACCCATTGTTATTTTTTTATCCTCTTGGCATCCTCCTCAGTAATTATAGGATCTTGTTAGATCTTTTATATTACAATAATTTACATGTTTACCCTATGCATCCTTATAGAAAACTTGATGTCATCCTCTACATTCATGAATACACTACCATTATTGTAGGAGTGGTGTCCATAGTTGATTTTCAACTTATCATATTATATATATATATATATATGTCCCCTAAAAATTTTTAATATATATGTGTCCCCTAAAAAATTTTATGGGGTCCCAATGTATAAATTATGCCCATTTAAATCCACATTTCACCCTAATTTTTCCTATTGAGTAAAAGTGTTCCCACATTATAAATTGTATTTTTCCAATGATGAGAGGGTTTGGGTTAATAGCTTCTTTCTTAGCACTCTGTACCTCAATATCAACAATGTCAACCAATTGAGAAATAATTTGTTTCTCAATGAATTTATCAAGAAAAATTTATGGTAAGCATATGGGGTATGCCTTGGTACCTTCTATCTTTATTATGGTACACTCAGGATAGAACTAGTAATTTCCCATTTTATAAATAGTTTTATTTATGGGGTCTGACAACCTAGGCATGTTCTTCCCATATATGGCCTAGTACACCATACGATAAAAGGTATATTTAAACCTTTTTATTTACTTCATAAACCTATGAACATGAAATATGTTTAACTCATCATGAATCATGTTCTTTGGATAATCTGTAGATGATTTTCAAGGTCCTAAGTAAGTTAAACACACCATTGCAGTAAAAGACATCATGTAGAAGTTTCCATCTAGTAATCTCTTTGGATTGGTGAATCATTAAATCAAATTAGAGTTGATTATATCCTCTAAGGAAATGATTTTTATTTAGTTTAGGATGGTATCCAAAAAAAGGACCCATACCTCATTGGCATAAGAAATTCTTGGGAAGCCATATATTTTGTTTAATAAATACATGGAAATCCTTACCCCTAGACTAAAGATGGATATGGGAATAATAGAAGTAGGGCCCTAAATCACAATGTTTATTAAGTTTCCATTCCATTATTTAATTTTTCTATGTATATTATTTATAAGGATCCATGAACTGACCATGTCCTTCATACAAGTCATCTCTAGAAAATGGAGCCTATAATATCTTTTGCATGCATTTCTAGTTATGTATGTTATAGGATTTTTAGTACGTAAAAAATGTAATATTTTTATAGATATTTTCCCATTCATAAATAAATCAAATGGTAAATAAATTTAGGGAATTACCTAACTATTGGATGTAACATTGTGTAGGCTAATTGCTTTTATTTATAATAGGTCATCCTTATATCTTTGTGTGAAAATAAAAAATTGGTCTTCTACCCTATATGGTTCCATAGCATCAAACTCATCCCCAATAACTAAGTAATATTTGAAATCATGATTAATATATATCAAATAAATTTTTTTGTTTATATTCTTAGTTTCTCTTGTTGGTGATCTAGGTTGTACCCTTACTGAGGAGAAGAGTGTTCATGTCCAAATCTCAAACCTAGTCTAACATGGGAGTGACCTTAGACTATGGGTTGCCTAATATGTAGGTCACACATTTATATTTTATGAGGATAGCTCAACTAATTTGTTAATTTTACTCTTTTTAAGACCTAAACTTGTCATAATAAAAATGGAAATAGATATGAAAACCAATTTAAGAACCTACTCTAAGTGGTGATATACCAACTGATGAAAGATCCACTCTTAGCTATATCTTTTTAAACCTACTAATAAACCTAATGGAGACAATGATTGATCAAAATCTTTTATTCTGTTATAATCATGGATGTTTTGTATAGAGACTGAATAATACTCTACAACTTGAAGGACTAAGCCTAGATATACACATACTAGTGACTTGTGACACTTCAAGAAACTTCCTATTTGCTAACACATCATACAACCTACAATAGACCAAAACCCTAAATCTATGTACATGAAATGACATATAAATGATAAAATTATACATATATTATATAAATCAAACTTCCATAGATCACACTAACATTCAATAAGAAATTTATAAATGTTTTATATTGATTCAAGAGAGTTACAAGGCAATTTTGGTAGAGCTTTACTACACCCAGCTGAGGGATGTCAAAGCAAGAGCTCAATGCCTAATTAAATATAAATTTTGAAGGAGAATAAGGAAGATTATAAACATGCAAGAAGTCCCTAATGAGGCCAATATGGCATAGGGAAGTTAAATAGGCTTATTCACCATCCTCATGTATTGGCATGCATTTAATAGGTCCATTTTAGTGTTTGGGGAAGGTGTGGAGGTTGTAAATCCCTCATTTGAATTTAATGAAGAATGAATCATGCTTAAAATATATTAATATGCTATCTTATGTTAGTCACATAAAGAAAATGGAGTGTGAATGAGCCTTTTTGGGAGTTGGTAAACCTCTCTTCAATCTGCACGTTGAATGGTCTATGAAACTGCCACTAACCTATCATAATGGTATTTTATTTTATAGTGTGATCACCTAGATGATAATTATGAATGTTTTAATATGGTAAATCAATGATTCTATGCCCATATTTTCCTACTAGAACTTTTGACCTACAAGATAAGTAGGCCTATTTATTTATCCTTCAACATTCTACTCATATCCATTTCTTGAATGGTCATATTATTGAAATAGGCTCTCAATTCACTTGATAGGAATTATACCATATTTTTATATCCTTTAATTCACTGACATTGAGATATTTCAAGTGTTATTTACCTACAAATACTTATTAGCCTTGCATGACTAGGTCAATTGGACTACCTCATAGACTGGCAATTTACATAGAAAGAACAGAGACACTTAAAATTAGTTTCATGAACCATATTTACATTGAATGAGTATAAAAATTCTTGATCTTACCCTTTCTATTATTTATGACTTATATTTAGGATCTGCAACATAATTTATGCCTAAAACCCTAAAAATTTACCTTCTTAGGAGGTGTCCATATAGTTTCTATAACATACAAACCCATGAACATAAGCCCCTATGAGATTATAACATGATCCAAGGGTTGAAAAAGTAAATTTTGAGAATTTGAATGCATTTTCCCTAAACCTCTCTAGATGGGTCATTATTAGGGTTTAAGGGAGATTTATGAGTGTCGAGGGTTCTTAGGGATGGTTCATGGATATTAGAGCTTAGATCTCTAAACCAATTACACCAAACTCAAGACAATAGACCTTAATACCTTACCTAAAGTGTTAGACTCACCATGTATAAGATTAAAGCTATAATGAGCACTTGAAGATATTATTTGTATGAAAAACATGCTCTTTGAGTGACCTTTATGTGTCTTTAAGTAGAAGGTTATACTAAAATGTATTTTTAAGGGGTATAATTTATCAAAAGGGATTAAAAATATTGTAATATCCTTCCCCCTTTTTATTGAAAGCATTCATACTTCTGAATTTATCTTATGCTTCACCTTTTGATGGCATAGTCTTGGAGGAGGTTGTGGATTGGTCTATCTATAGACATGAGTCATGAACATTGACCTAAACACTAGAGATATGAGCCAATCTTACATCATATATGACATTAAAATTACCTTAAAGACTTCATGGAGTAGCACCATTATCTTGATTACATCATTTGACATCCTTTAGATGAATCGAGCCATGTATTTTAACACATGTACATTTCTACCTAATAAAAAAATAATGGAGGTCACCTTGATGACTACTAGTGGGCTTTAATAGTTGTTTTAAGGCTCATTATTCCTTCTTAAACTCATTTTGCACACAAATACTCCTAGTATCCTTGATTTTAAGCTCAAAATAACACTTTTAGGTATATTTCATATAGCTTTACCCTTTCACATGCTAATAAATGGGTTATTGTGCTACTCATAGGACCTTATGAGACATTAAAGATCATTTAATTTCCAAAATATCTCATCTAGATGGTTTTTGAGACTAAATTCCACCATCAACTTATTTTGGGGGTTTGTGGAGGGTTTGAGGCATCCACCATCTTAATAATGGTTCATAAAGTAAAAATGTCCAAACTAAGAAAAAATGCCATGGATGTTTAATTAACTAACCTTCTCACCTTTCATGAATGGGTTGGGTTCCCATGTATAGGGTGCTCAGAGATATGAATGTCAGAAGATGAGGTTAGGGTTGTTTACAAGAAGATTTGAGAACTTATTAACTAAAGTTAATTCATAAATCATATCCCTCAAATACCAATATATATATATATATATATATATATATATTCCATATGGAGACTTAAACTTCCCTATGATGTTTTACCCTAAGCATGCATGTGATGAAGTGAGTGAGCATGTGAAGATGGTCCTCGAATTGCTTGTGTGAATGTTAACTCTCTCGAGCAGGGTTTGAAGGCACTTGAACAAAATTTATCACCTATTATAACTTATAAATTTATTTTTAGGTATTAAAAACCTTCTTTCACCTTATATTATCCATTCAAATAGTTATAATATCTTCAAGGAACCTTAAGATGGCATTGGGGTATGTGAAAAGGCTTATATGCTTAATTGTGTTAGCATATCTTTAGGGATATTAAGTGTATATCTAGGTTTTATACCTTTAGAGAGGGTTTGGAAACCCATAAAAATCATTATTCACTTAATTAAAACATTATAGTGGGTTCCATACTATTTTTAGACCTTATATAGCATGGGTGCACCTTTAACTCACTAAATAGCTATGATAGACAAGCCTTAGATTGAGATAAAATAATGGGTATACCCACTATTTTTATAGATAAATTTAATATATCCATGCCTTAAAAGGGTCATTATGATAATTTTTACCAATTTTTGGGGCTTTTTTATGCCTAAAGAGGTCTCAAATCACCATTTTGGCTAAAATTGGCTCTAAACTACCTATTGATTGTGTGCTTAAAGCCTGTATAGGATGAAGGTGATCTATATAGTACTTAAAAATATTGATGGAGTATCCAATATCACCATTCACTTGATTTATATGTTCATTCCCTAATAATTACACTATTTCTCATTCCTTTGATGGTCTACATAGTGTTTTTTGGGACTCTACTATAGTATCCCTAAAAGGGTTGGTTTTAGGTGCACATTAGCATTCTTATTTAGGTTTGGGTACATGATCAAACCTTGAAATTAATGGTGGATGAATGAAGGAGGGTGGTGGTGGAGATATATGGAGTGTGATATATAAAGATCGAGGTAACATAGTGCAAATCACAGTGGAAACATAATGAAGCTTAAGAGGTATGAAAGTGATGTTTAATGGATCCCAATCACCCTAATTATGTAAACCATATGGATATTGGAAGTCCTTAGACATATTCATAAGTAATCATGAAACTTTAGAGGTATAAACATAGTATATACTACCCTAACTTGAAACCTTAGAAATTCAAGAAAACTTAACTTTCACAAAAATACCTCAAAATTTGATAAAATGGGACTAAGTAATTTTTGAAACAAATAAGGTGGTTTGTAGGCTTGTGACACCATTATTAAGGTTCATTTTCATATGAATCTCTACATATAACTTTGAGCTACATACAGTCTTTGTCACATAGTGATCTTCACCCATGCATAAGCCTTTCTTTTTTGAGTTATTATAAGGTAACAAGAGGAAATTAGACATTCCACTTGAGAAATAAATCATTGGATTCATTTTAACACCTCTGCAAACTCTTCAATCTAGTCTAAAAATTCTAGTAAAGACATCAAACCTCTATCTTTTTCACAAACCTATCTGTAGACCATACATAGGATCTAATTATGAATATTTTCCATTCATGTGATATAAAACATGTGAGTAAAGTGATAAAATTTCTATGAAATAATCCTTTGAGTCTCAAGGAAGTAGCATCCACGATTGGTAGCATACAAGGTGAAATTTTTTGAAAACCATTCAGTCTAAATGGGCTTATGCAGATGAGAAAGGCATAGGAATTCCTTAAATTCTTAATGAATGTTTATATATATTATTAAACCAATATTCATACAAATTACCATAGATGAAAGCTTCTTTAGCCTACTTTATATGGCTAGGAGCTTGGGCCCCCACTCTCTCTACCCTGTATGGTATGAGTATAAACCTTAGGAGCTCTCTGAGTGTTAAAATGATCTCAAAGAAGAGATGGAATGGTTTTGAGCTCATAATACATTTATAAACACTAATATCTTCACCATTTAATATCTCTAACCTCCTTTTAGAAAAATCATGCCTTTACTTGGGCTAGTCTATACAATACAAATCCATACTATTGAAAAAACTTCTTTAAATTATCATTTTTCCTATAAATCCTCCTTTTTTTAGACCTAAGACACTATTAGTAGGTTTTTTTTATGGAAAATATGATCCAAATGATACTTTGAATATGATGGTGCCAATTGGGGGAATTGAAGAGTCATAATTTAGCACATGTGGGGCCCTTTTGGTGGGAAATGGCATTGACTATGGTGCTAATTAATTCAATGAGGCACAAAATAGTCTAGTGATGGATTAATGAGGTTTATGAGGTCCAATAGAGTCATTTGGAGTGGTTATGTGGTCTATTAAGGCTAAATTGGGTCTCAGTATGACCAAAAACTATTGATTTTGCACACATCTATGACCTTAAAAGGGCATATTAATTGAATTATTATGCTAACACATAAAATATCCTTATGATATATGAGAAATCTCAAATGAAATTTAATACCTTTCTACGATGTTCCTTGAAAGCCTTAAAGTGATCATAGCTCTGATGATTAGGTATAACTAATGTGTCTCTAAGCCTCTATCAAACTACCTCCTCAGTTCACCTTTATCATGGCATATTTCACATTTTAGGCACCCATAAAAGTTATAAAATACCATTTAATCACATTTTAACATCACAACACTACTTGACTCAGGTTGGAAAGGAGACATGAAGACACATATGGACTGAAAAGGCAAAGATGTAGCATGACAAGACTATGGATTGCTTAAACAACCCTCACAAACTTATGATATGAATGAAAATCATGGTGAAAATGATGAATCATGAATTAAAGCATAATTTTGACTCCTTTATAGGTCTAAGACTATAAATTGGTCAACATTTATGGTGACTCAATTAGCTTGACTAGCTTGCTGGTCAAAGAACTCATAAATTTGTTAAACCTATTCTTGATAACTTAGAAAAATGGAACATGATTGTACATGAAGTTTGATTAATACCTTGAATAATTTTGAAAAAATGATACAACCAAAAAATTATGAAGAATAATTAAGATAACTCACAACTACCTAACAATATGACTAAGTAACAAAAATGACACATATGCAAAACCACTTGTAGAGACAAGATAATTCTATCTACCTATGTATAAGAAGAACCTAAAAGAGACTAATACAAAACTTAAGGAACCTCCCATTGATAGTCATGGGGAGTTATTCACCATTTAATTTATAAATCTCAAAGTAATTACTTTATTTACATAAAGTGATGATGCAAGGTCCAAACTAAAGGCTATCAAATTTAGAAAGTTTTATTGGCTTTGTATGATCTTCATCCCACTTGAGGACTACATCTCCCTATTGGAATGTCCTATATGAATCCCTTTTGAAATAAAATGATTTTTTTACTTGTTTTTAATTAAACCATATGAAATTAATGACACTATCTCTTGTCTCTTCCAACTATCTTATTTCATTCATTCTCACTTAAATAACATTATCTTCTAATATCTCCAATTGATGAACAAGTTCTAAGGTAGGTAGCTTAAGGGAAATGGGAAATATTTCCTCTTTACCATAGACAAGGAGGTATGGATAATGTCTATTATACTTATTAGGTGTCACCCTCTCTAACCATAAGGTAGTTATCAATCTTGTATTCCACTCCCTTTGGCTATCTTCCATGGTTCTTTTGATGATCCTTATCAAATTCTTGTTTATGGACTCTGCTAGTCCATTACACTATAGATAATAGTTGGAGGATGCCCTAAGGTAGATTCTATGTCTAAGAGCCCATTCGCGTACCTTATTACTATTTAATTCCAATGAATTATTAGAGATGATTGTTGAAGGCACACCAAAATTGGTCATAAGATTATCATAAAACTCTGAGAAAAAATTCTCATTAGCTTCCTTAAGTGTAGCTACCTCCACCCACCTTTTGAAGTAGTCAGTGGCTATAATGACCCATTTGTATTTATAAATATAAGGGGGATATATCACTCCTATGAAATATAAGCCCCACTATATGAATGGATGTTCAACTTGGATTGGCTACAAAGGAAGGGCATCTAAATTTTGCTTGTTAGTGAACATGGTAGACTTTGAGCACTTCCTCACTCAACTATGTGAATATTTAAACAATGTAGGCCAAGAACACCCAACTTTGATGATTTTTTAGGCTATGTTTTTGGAATCAAAGTGCCCACTTACAGTGCCATCATGAAATTGTTCAAGTAGCTTATCAATTTGGCTTGATTCCACACATCTCAAAAGTATGCCTCTTATGTCTTTTTGAAAGAACACTCCATATATCAAGACATAGGGTACAAAATTAAACCTAAAGTTCCTCATTTTATCTCTATCTAAGCCCATAGGAAATTGGCCTATTTGAATTAATTTTACCACATAATTGGTCTAGCTAAGGAAAGTGTCATTTATAGTTGCCTTTTGACTATCATAGACTACCAACACTTGGGTATTTGCCTTCCTTTACTTTTGCTACAATATTCTCACATAAAAATCTTCCTCTAATAAACTTGGTCACTCTCACCTAAATTTCATAATCCATACATTTTTTTTACCCACCCATTTCTCTTCTCACTTAGATCTCTATTGAGTATGAACTCTTTAATGTTTGGGTGTACTACCATGACTACGACCTTATTGTTTGACACCATGTGCCTAAATTTTTTAAATCATATCATCAAATCAAGTAAATTATTCTCCACAAAAGTATATATTTATTTATATCCCTCTAGGTCCTGATAAAATAAGGCAATTGGTTGTTTTAGGCATTCACCATTCTGCTTCATAAGCATATCAAAAATTACATCTAATGTATAAAAATCATACAAGAAAAAATCCTTGATAAAATTAGGATTAAGGAGTGTATGGGATTTTGAGATGACCTATTTAATGGCCTAAAATCTCCTCTTACCTTCCTTGATCCATGTTAATTACTTTTGCTTCTTTAGCATGTGAGTAAGAGGCTTGACCAACTATACAAAGCATGGGATAAATCTCCTTATGAAGTTGATATTCCCTAAGAAACTCTATAAACATTTTTTGTGTTTGGTAAAGGGTAAGGCCAATATGGATTAAAATATCTCAAGTTATATATAAATAACATACTTTGACACTACATGTCCCAATAATCTACCCTCATGAACAATAAAGATGCATTTCTTGGGATTCAAGGACACTCCAAACTACCTACATCTATCAAAGACCAATTTTAAATGATCCATGTGGTCTACTAGATCCTTTAATATCATAGTTATGTAATCAAGGTAGATGAGCACCATTTCATTGATTAATCCTTCAAAGGCAACATCTATTGCCCTTTGGGAAGTTGCCCCTGAATTGGACAATCCAAAAGGTATTTTCATGTAAGAATAAGTAACCCACTTTGTAGTGAAGGTAGTCTTATGTCTATCCTCTTATTTAACCAATATTTCATTTTAACTAGAGTAACCATCAAGCAAGGAGAACCTATGAGATCCTAAAACCTTCTAAAGTATTTGATCTATGGAAGGCAATGGGTGGTAGTCCCTCAAAGACACCTTGTTAAGGTCTCTAAATTCAACACATAGGCATATTTATCCATTCTTATTCCTCACAAGCACAAGGTTTTCTACCCATTAGTAATGATTTATTGGGAGTATTATCTTGTAATAAATCAATTTGAATAACTCTCTTCTCATGAGCTCTTCCACCTTAGGATTGACTAGCCTTTGCTTTTGCCTTACCAATTTTGCATTATTTTCCACTTCAATGGTATGTTGGGAAATCTTGGGGTAAAATCCATTTATATCATGGTAATCCCATGAAAAAACATCTACATACTCTTCACACAAGGCAATTAAGGCATCTCTCTCTTCTATTGTTTTTACCTTTCCCAACTTAAGTAGTTTGTCCTTAAAAATGACTATTTTTTCATAGTTCTCTTCTTTAGTTGAGATGCCTACCTTGTCCCTTCTCATCTCAACATATTCATTGAATATCATCTCTAATTTCACTAGTATTTTTTGAAATTTATTATACATTAGATACACTATCTGATCATCAAATTGATGTTGAAGTTTACCTTGATTCTTATTGCAGAATTCAACCTCTTACATGAGAAAACACACAATCTTCTCATCATTATCAAAGACTTGATAACTCACCTCATTATCAATTATTTATGGCTTGAATATTACCTATATTTTTTATTTTATTTGAGTACCCTTGGATCCATTTATAATTTCATATTGGGAACTAATAGCTACAATTCTATCTTCATGTTGATTAGACTCCCTTAGTATAAAATAGATGTCAAATTCCAAGAAGTCCTCTAGAAGGTCCCATAAGTATTATTTTAAGCCTTTAATAGATGTTTATAAACTACACTAACACCCTTCACTTGCTTCACTTCAATATCATTATGACCTCTCATTTACAGAAGTTTGATGCCTTTCCTCCTTGATTCTTGTAACCCATGTATAAGGGCTTCATACTCAACTACATTTAAAGTTCAACTAAATTAGAACCTTAAAGCTAAGTAGTACTTATGATTTGAAGGAGAAAATATAATTACTCTATCTCCACTACCATTCTTTTACCTTGAGCCATCAAATAATAAGGTTCATATGCCATCATCCTCTTGAGTTGAGCTTGTGAGACTAGGAATAATAACTCCTTCCTCATGCATGAAATATACCCCTATGTCTACCTCCTCAATGGTATTATAGGGGTTAAATATATGGTTATCATATGATCATTCATCAAGGATTAGGTCTTATTTGCATTCAAGATGATCCTTGGGTTCTTTCTTACTGCCATTCTCATCCTCATCAAGTATGGTGTAGTTTGCATTTGAAAGGTTGGGTATATAGGCCTCTAAATGGAACCTAGAAATAGGTTCAAACCTAATAGTGAATCTAGATCCACATCTATTCATAATAACCATGTGTGACTAGCTATATGAAAGGTAACCCCTAATTTTTATAGTGAAATCTGTAGATAGGCATAGGGCAAAGTATGGAGATAAATCAACAAACATGACATCTAGTGTAATATTGAAATTGGGGAAAGTTGTTAACACAATTTTGAGATCCTTTAAGACACCTATTTTCTTTACAAGGGAACCATATAATTACAATACCCCTTTCTTATTAGGTTCATACTTTAGTTTTAGTTTATCTATTATGGCTTTAGGCATGACCGAGGTTGAGGCCACCACTATCTATCATACAATTGTGGATAAGACAATATCTTATTATGGCTAAAAATTATAATAGGGGTGGTTTAACATCCTTGGGAGCTTGGACTTCACTATGTTGACCATCATTAACATAAACTGCACTTACTTTATCAGTTGGCTTATTCATGAGAGAGAGCTTCGAGAGATCTTGTTGGAGAATATATTTATTCCCCCAAAATGAATAGAGCATCCCACATAGTAATGTTAAAATTTGATATCTTCATTTAGTCCATAATGTTAAATGGAGGATTGACACTCTTGGGCTACAACTTATAAGTGGAAGCATCATTTGAGACTTAATTAACTTGAGGAATGAATGGAGTCTTTTGTTGTTTCCCATGAGTTTGAGGTGTTTGATAAGTTGGAGGGGTTTTAGTGACTATACATTGAGTGGTAGAATATTGAATCACTTGAGGATGAGTTTGGATGGCCTTAAAATTCCCTAGTCTATCATCTATCATTATCTTTTTAGCCCTTGTATGGGATGTTACTACGTCATTTGGCTTTAGTGTATTTTGCCCCAAGTTTGCTACCATATGTTCAAATGTATGCTTTCATTATTGTAAATTAAAAAATGTGGTGTCATTAGTTGCTTTTCCCACATTTCCTTATTTTTATCTTGGAGATTTTGATGGTGTCATGGTAGATATGTCACCATTAGTCATTGGAGGACCTTGTGGTGGAGGAGGTATAGTGTCATGAGCTTGAAATGGAGGAGCCTGCTACAAACCAAAATTATAATATGTTTCTCTACTTGTAGACATCACCATCTCATTTTATTTTCCCCATGGATCAAACCACTGACCCTCTTATGCAATATTGTTTTGTGTTGGTACCAATGCCCTTGAGATACTTATAACATTGGAGTTATAGTTGTTGTATGGTTTAGCCTATGTCATCTAACCTTGAGCTTGTTGATTTGGTGGGTAAGGGGGTATGTTGTAAGGATAATATGGGTATAAAACCTAATAGGGAGCTTTATATGGTCTATATTAGGTCTATTTTTGCCTTTTTAAGGCCACCAAATTTTTATTTTATGCTTTTAACAAACCTTCAATCTTCTAAATCCTATCTACTTGGGTATCATCATATTGTCCTTAGTTATTTAGAGTAAGAAATGCAACAATGGTACGGAAAGTAGTTTGGATCTCAAAAAATAGGGGAATGAGGGTCTAAGGAGTCAATTTCCCTCCTTGTATCAAATAAATTTCTACCCTAATGGATATTTCATATGCCTCTAGTAATGTTATCCCACCCATCGATTGTATCATTAGTGTAACATATAAATTCAAGGCCCTTAGGTAATACAAAAAGGAATAATTGGCTATAGGCTTTAAGATAATAGGGATTCTATCTCAAATCTTTTTAAATCTATAGTTAAAGTCAACTATAAATTCTTGGGGTGCCCTCTTGATTCAGGTGAGTTTCTCAACTAGTGACACATGGTTACTTCTATATTTAAAGTGTTTGCAAAGAAATTGACCAAACTCATCCCAAGTGTTTATAAAACTAGGATTGAGGCCTCTATACCACTAAAGGTATTTACCTCTCAAGGAAGTTGCTAGGAGTCTCATGGCTATAATCTCTTGGGTGATGTTATCACTGAGCATAGGTTTGTTATATCAACTATGTGCTCTACAAGAGTGTTGGATTTTTCCCCTGTGAAATATGGAAAACTCTTCAATGAATCAATTATAATATCATAATATTGGTTGATTTTAAGAGGTTTGATACCATTTAAGTGTATAAATTCTTACAATATAGGCCTTATCATTAGGATTGGTGGACTTCTAACAGGGTGTGTATGGACAAAATTGGTAGAATTAGGAGACTTAGGAGAATTTTGAGGTGTGGGGTTTGGATTAAATATGGTAACCTTATTTCTTCTTGATATGTCCAATATTAATTTAGAAATCTAAATCTACTTACCTTTTGAAGCTGACCTAGTAGAAACTTGATGCATGAAACTACCTTCCAATCTACTATTAATTATCTTGATCCTTCTATATGTCCTCCCACATATCAAGCTTATCAAATTAGGTCTCCAAATCCCTTTATTTTTATTCCCATTGAGTTTTTTATAAATATTTTTGATCTAGGTTGCACCCTTGATGAAGAGAAGAGTGTTCATGCCCATATGTCGAACGTAGTCCAACATGGGAGAAACCTTAGACTATGGGCTACCTAATATGCAAGTCACACCTCTACATTTTATGGGGATAGCTCCCCTAATTTTTTTTTTTACTCTTTATAAGACCTAGAATTATCATAATGAAAGGGAAAGAGATATGAAAATCATGTAAGAACCTACTCTAAGTGGTTATGCACCAATTGATGAAAGATCCACTCTTAGCTATATCTTTAAAAACCTATTAATGAAATTGATGGATAAAATGATTTATTATACTATTTTATGGTGTTCTAATCATGAATTACTTATATGGAGGTTGAATATTACTCTACAACTTGAAGGACTAAGCCTAGATCTACACATACTAGTGACTTGTGACATTTCAAGAAACTTCCTATTTGCTAGCACACCATACAACCTATAATAGACTAACAACTTGAAGCTAGATACATGAAAGGAGTTATAGATGATGACATTATGCATACATTATGAAAATAAAAATTCCATAAATCACACTAATATCAACAAGATATCTGCAAATGTCTTTTATTGATTCAAGAGAGTTATAAGGCAATTTTGGTAGAGCTTTGGTACACCCAGTTGAGGGTTGCTAAAGAAAGAGCTCAATGCATACTTAAATATAAATTTTGAAGGATAATCAGGAATAATACAAGCATGGGAGAGGCCTTTAATGATGCCAATGTGGTTTAAGGTAGTTACAACAAGCCTATTCACCATCCTCATGCATTGACATGCATTTAATGGGTCCACTTTGGCATTTGGGGAAGGTGTGGAAGCTATAAATCCCTTATTTTAATTTAATCAAGCCTAAATAATGCTTAAAATATCTCAATATTACCTCCTATGTGAGTTACATAATGAGATTGGGGTGTGAATGAGCCTTCTTAAGGA
The DNA here is from genome assembly GCA_037957365.1 of Torreya grandis. Classification (NCBI taxonomy): domain Eukaryota; kingdom Viridiplantae; phylum Streptophyta; class Pinopsida; order Cupressales; family Taxaceae; genus Torreya; species Torreya grandis. Next base: position 196,951 of record JARHVA010002350.1, read on the forward strand.
GTTGGGTAACATCTCCTTTAATATTCTTGTTGAATGGTCTATGAAACTGCCTCCAACCTATCATAATGGTATTTATTTCAGATTGTGCTCACCTAGATGAAAGTTAACAATGTTTTAAAATGGTCAATAAATGATTATACACCCATATTTTCTTGCTAGACCTTTCTACTTTCAAGATATGTAGTCCTATTTGCTTATCCTTAAACCTTCTACTCATATCCATTACTTGAATGGTCACATAATTGAACTAGGATTCAATTCACCTGATAAGACTTATATCATATTTGGATAACCTTTAATTCATTAACATTGATATATTTCAATTTTAATTTACTTATAAATACATATTAGCCTTGCATTACTATGCCAATTAGACTACCTCACAGACTGACAGTTTGGATAGAAAGAACAAAGACACTTTCAATCAGTTTCATGAACCATATTTACATTGAATGAGTATAAAAATTATTTACATTACTAAATCCTTACAAATTTGCCTTCTTAAGAGGTGTTCGTATAGTTTATTTATGATATAAATCCATGGACATTATCCCCTCTAAGTTGCTAACATGATCCAAGGGTTAAACAAACAAATTATAAGAATTTGAATGTATTTCTCCCTAAACCTCACTATATGGGTCACTATTAGGGTTTAAGGGAGGTTTAGGAGTGTTTGGGGTTCTAAGGGATGGTTCATAGAGATCATAGCTTGGATCTCTAAACCAATTGCACCAAAATCAAGCCAATATACCTTAATACCTTCCTTAAAGTGTTGGACTCCACATGCATAAGATTCAAAATATGATTAGTGTATACACATAATATTTTCAAATTTTATCAAATACTAATGCTTTACATATTATAGGAACCCATCGAGACTCAATCTCTCTAAGTGTATGCCCTTAGGGGTGCATCGAGAAAGGGGTGCATAGACCATTCGTGCTTTACAAAATTATTTTTCCTTATTTCCACTTATTACCAATCTAAATAGATCCTAAAAGCATTCCCCTAAGCTATTACTCCTCATTTGCATATTCCTCTAGTCTTTTCCCACTTTCCATCCTTCTTTTCCTTGCCTTATTCCCCTTTTGAAAGCCAATTATACTAGGTTTACTAGGCCAACCCTATATAGTTTTGTACTATACTAGGTTGACTAGGTTAACCCGTTACTTTTTTAGGTAAAATTCATTTAGGGTCTAGGTTGGCTCTTAGCTAACCTAGCCTGTGACCTAGTGAATTCTTTTACAAAACTATGCTAAGTTGACTGGGTCAACCTTATTGGCTAAAAATTTTAGAAGGGATTAGGGTTAAAACCACCTATATATACAATACCATTTCATCATTAGTACAAAATTGATCAAGAGTTATTATTCACTTACACTTCTTTACAGTATGATCTCTTACCATTATACTTGAGGAGTCTTATCTTAGGTTTTCTACTTGAATAATATAGTCTCGTGGAAAATTTTTGATGCTTTGTCCTTTCTTAGTGATCCTTACAAACCACAACAACCTCTTGTGAATCCTGTTTATCCAAGGGAGATATTAAGTCTTGATGGGTTCATCATTCATGTAAGTATTCTCTAACTTTGCTCCTTTCTTTAGGAGATAGAAGTATCATAATTATTGGCTTCAAATAATATCACTCTTATTATTCCATGTATTATGGTCTTGATCATGCATTATTTAATTGAGATTATCCTATAATTTTTTTAGTTTTATTTTTTTTATCCCCCAATTTTTTCCACAAGATTTGGTGAGCACTAGATTAGATTTGTTTTACTTGTTATTAGTTTAGTGAGATATCAAAACATAGGACCCCTTAGGGTTAATGTGTAATTGTGCTTGACTAGAGGATTTGGACCCTCCCTACCATTATGTATTGTGATAAGAGATCCCCTAATTGGGTCTAGAAGATCCCCATATTGGTTATGTTCCTAATTATCTAATGTGTCCCCAATTGGAAGTGTATGGTATGATCTATCTTCTCTGAGTTAGGATTGACTTATATACATGATGCATTTTTTATTGCATATATTATGGTGAACCCAACATTAATCTAACCCTTATAGGTTTTATTTTAATTTTTTCATTATTTTATATTTTTATTTTTATATATGTGTAATATTAGGTTAACATTGTTAATATAATTCTAACTTATATGCACATGTTTAAGACATAGTCACATCAATATAGGTTTTTCAAACTTCCATTTGAGACTACTAGGCTGACCTAGTCAACCCTGTACATTTTTAGACATCCATATCAAGATACTAGGTTGACATAGTTGACCATGTATATTTTTAGACATCTACATCAGCCTACTAGGTCAACCCAATCGACCCTATACATTTTTAGACATCCAAGTTAGGATACTAGGTTGACCCAATTGACCCTAAAAATTTCCATACTTCTAGAAAACATACTAGGTCAACCCTATAAACATAGTACATTTTACAGGTTTTTAGCAAATAGGGAAATGCAAAGCTAGGTCAACCTAGTTGACATAGTAGAATTTGCAAGTATAAATCAGGGTACTTCAAAAATAATCTTATTTTTATCTACATATTAAAACCCACCAAGGTTCCTTTATATACTTATTTGTTATTTATATTATTCATTATAGTTCTATTTTTCGTAGTTTGTAGTCTTTAAAAATGCCCCTATACAGTCAACTAGGTCAACCCTATCAATGTAGTTATGTATTTTGCATTTTGTCTAGAAAACTAGGTTGATACTATCAACGTAGTTATTTTTTAGACCCTTGATTCCATAGTATAAAATCAACACTGTTAACTTTGTTCTATAATATCTACATACACTATCATCTAAATTGATAATTTACTATGTTTCAAAGTTGGAGTTAACACTTATATGCTAGTAATTAGTTCACAATATTATTTCTTATTACTTGTGTGCTTAGAATAGATCACATAGTCTAATTATGTGGTTTTTAAATATACCATTTATTTTCACTATTTTATTTTTTATACACACACTACCAAATCACAAAATCTTAAAACACATTTTAACAATTGTCTACCCAAGGCCTACCTGCTTGAATTTCATCACCAAGGGGGAATCTAAATTGGTTTTTTGTCCAAGTATAAATACATGGTTAATGGTATATTTTGGCTAAGCACCCAACACCCTTATCATTGTGGTGTGTGAAGTGACGAGGTAGGCCCCAATACCAAGTCAGTACCATTGCCAATATAAATCCCTTTCAGCCCAAATGTCCTAAAAACATCCTTAGATTTCTTACTAGTTATTTACTTACATCCAAATCCCTATCAAATCTAAAATCATATTATAATAATATAAAAACATTCATGATGACCACTTAGTTATCTTTTACTTTCTAAGTTAATTGATTGTTCTTTGCTCAATTGTATGTTTTATTGTAAAAACTTGCATTAGCTAGCATTGGTGCAATATTTTATGTTATGTACCTCAATTGGATCAACTTCATTGATCTAATTTATTGTGTGTTTCCTTTCATTTATTGATTTCAAAATTACTTTCAAAAAAAATTCTATTTTAGTACACAATCATTCTTCTCGACATAGTCTCTTACAGACTATTTGTTTTTCCCCTACCTACTGTACTAGGTCAACTCTATTGACTCTATACAATTTTTCATCCCCTACCTACTATACTAGGCTGACTCTATACACTTTTTAGCTCCCATTTCCTATATTAGGTCAACTCTATCAACTTTGTATAATTTTTGGACCCTATTTTCTATACTAGGTCAACCCATTCAACTTTGTACCTTTTTTACTTTCCTTATCTATTGACTTAGTTCTCTATTTCTCTTTCTTAGAATTTTGTTCATTTCTCTCAAGTCATCATGAAGTTTCCTATCAAAATATTTTTAGATAGCTTGAATCCATTTACATGCTATATGGGATGTTCATTTCTCCCTCTCTTTTCCACCTAAGAGCACCATCACTCTTGGGGAACCTCTTCTACTCTTTTATCCATGACCTATAACATGGTGTAAATCACACCTCAAGATGAAGTTGATGGGTCAGATCCTTTTTATAACTACTAAGATACTTTTTCATCTTTAAAACCTTCAAACTAATGTGGGATAAATTGACACAAGTTTAATCAATAATCCCACTAATAATTCATCTTCTAATAACCCTCCCCCTAATACCAATTTGGGGAGTGTTCCTACAAACACCAACCCACCTATTGATACAACTCAAATTCTTTCCCAAGTTATATATAAAATGAACATAAAACTAATCAAATGATGCAACTCAAACATCATTTTATTAATATGTCTAATCAACCTCTGGCTATCCATCCTCAAGTTAATCCTAATTTTATTCCTCAACCTTTTAGAGATGCCTCAGGTAATGTTATATCTCAACCCATAATTAATAACAAGATGCTTCAAACTATTCAAAATTATCCTTTAGATCCCTTAATTATATCCATTGCTATTGGTAACATATCTCCAACTATCAAATATGATGGGACTATAGACCCAGCCTTATTTCTCAAAGCCTTTGGCAATCTTTACAAAGAGTGGATTCAAACTAATACTTTTACCACAACTAAACTCTTAGTTAAAATATTCACTAATAATGTATTATAATGGTATAAACAAAATCAAAAATACTCCATTTGGAAACTTGAAGATATGGTAAATCCTTTAATTAAAGAGTTTCAACACAATGATCTTCTCAAAAATTATCTTAGCCACTTCATCAATGATAAACAATCTCCTACTAGATCAACTCATGACTTTATAAACTTATGGAAATCATTGGCCCATAAACTTTACCATAACATGAATGATGATAACTTGTTCAAACTCTTTATAACTTCTTTGACTCATTCTCTTTAATATAAGGTTTGAACCTTTGATCCCTAAGCACTTAATGAAGCTCTTGATCAAGCTAAATGTCAAGACTTTATCATGAAGCAATTTAAACCTAATCCTAAACTTTTAAAAGGATCTTTCCAAACATCTAACAATGTTATCATTAGTAATACTCTATAAACCAAACCCAAAGTTACCAAAGCTAACATCCCTTCATCTTCTCACACACCACTTTTAGTTCAATAAATGAAATAATTTTTGCCACCCTCTAAACCTTTCGCTTATCCTAAAATTTCTCCAAAGTGGTATGACCCTAATCAATTTTGTTGGTTCCATGATAACATTGGTCATTACCATAAATATTTTAGAGGGCTCACTAAATTTGTTGTATCTTATATGCTTGGTGATTCATTTAATCATGAATATATGATCAACCTTCATCATCAAGAGTACACTGTTACTTTTTTTAAATGACAGGTTTTTAAAACTTCTACCTCAAATAACCAAAAATCTTTCTCAAATAGTTAACCAAATACCAAGGATGTTTATTCTATTGATGCCAATTATGACCAATATTTTAATAATTATCAATATTTTAATACTACTAAGGTCAACTATCATCACAAGCTAGCTTAGAAAGATCTTGTTACCAAACCTAAAAATCCATCCTTAGAAGAATAACTTCTCAAGGATACTACAACCACCAATCTATCTTTGGAAACACATGAAGAACCACTTCCTCCTTCTAAACCTCCAACCATGTCTACTCCTTCAAAATATGCTTTACCTCCTAAACCTCATGTCAGTTCTTCTTTTAAATCTCATTGAAACTGTATTGAAGAACTTAACTCTATGCCTTGTAAGATTCCACTCATGGATTTATTTCATACTTTTCCTTATCATCACAAGTTCCTTATGCAGTAATTACAAAAAATTGAAGATACATCCTCTATAGATAAATAACCACCTTCTATTGAAACTCAACCTACCAATGTGCATATCATTAAAACTATATATCCTTATTCCAAGATTCTTTTAAATTTATTAAAGAAAACATGATCAATGATGAAATTCTTTTTTGTTTTGATGATCTACCACTTTTTATTAAAATAGCAATTAATATTACCCTTATCTATAAATTTCTAGTTTATGAAGGCTCTGGTATTAATGTGACATCTTTATGGCTTATCCAAAAACTTGGTTATAATAAATATCATCTCAATAAAACCCATCTTACCTATCTTGGTTTTGATAAGACTAATCAAAATCCACTTGGATGTATTTGGATTCCCTTAACCATCAAACCCAATACTGTTCAAACTAAGGTTATGGTCTTTGATTTATCCTTATCTTATAATATACTCCTTGGTCACCCCTAGACTCATAAAATGAGGGTTATTGCTTCTTCTAATAGTTAATGCATTAAATTCTTACATAATGGAAAATGGTATAAGCATGAGGTTGATCCCAACCCATGGAGTATTCAAATTCCTAATCCCAAATTTTAGTATCATATTCTTACCATTCCTAAGATCAATAGTGCTCCTCTACCTAGGTTCATCAACATTAATCCTAACTTACAAGTTATTCTTATTGATTTAGATGATGATGAACCTAATGATTTACAACATTATTTAAATACTACCAAGCTACCTCCCTACATTTCATAATAGCTTTCTCCTTCTTTATTACCTCAATATCATATTATTCCTCTTTTTTATGAGATCACTAATTTTACCCCTCCATGCAATGCTCAAGAGCCTTATTTACCTGAATATGCCTTCACTTATAATGATTTTAGAGTGTACAAATTATTTCAATATCCTCTCATTATGTCTCTATGTACATTTAGTAATATTAGGATTTCACCTTCTGAAACTCCCCCTAACTCTCAAGCATGTAAAATATCTCTAACATATGATGATAATCACATAATGTGCCAAGCTTAATCTCAAGACTTGGATGTCCATCATTATCAAAAAACCTTATCCCAAATAGATGCTTTTAACTGGGATGTCCATACCATTTTTATGGATAGTGACTTTGATCCTAAAGGTTATGTGCCTCCTACCAATTCTCCACTTATTGATACTCCTTGGGTGGTAGAGAAAATTATACCTTTTGAACCTTTGAAAATTCCTACATCTTCTTTACCACCTATATATCCCATCATTACATTTGATCTTCCTTTATCACCAAAACCAATAACACTCTAATCCATCTACCTCTCTTACTCTTGAGATTACACTAGATGCTAAGGTAACTGATGTCTATCAGCTACATTCTGAGTATGATCACCATGATAATCAAATTATAGATATAAAAGTATATATTGAGTATTATAATCCTCTTCCCACCTTGCATAGTCATGAAGCTAATCTTGAAATAATTCATACTCAATAACCTCAACTTCCTTGGCAACATCTTTAAAATGAAAATTTTAAAACCAAAACTCCTTGTTTTAATAACTTCATTACTAGCATTGATCCCAAAGCTAATCTAATTTCTTCTTTACCTAATGCACCATATCATTTATAATATTTCAATGCCATGCTTATTGAATAAATGATTTATATTGAGTAAGGTAATCCATCCTTCCCTCGACCAATTACAATTTCTCATGAAATCTCACCTACCAAACATGATAATTTTAACTTACTCTTTGATAAATATCATGAGATTTTTGTGTAGTCTTATGAGGATATGTTTGGTATTGATCCTATTATTATGGTGAATAACATTATTACCTATCTTGATGCCAAGCCTGTGCATAAAAATAAAAGGAAATTTCCACCTAAAGTTTCCACTTTATGTCATAAGGAGATCATTAAATTACTCAATTATAGGTTTATCAAACGAATGGACTATTTTGAATTGGTTTCTAACATAGTTCCCATTCAAAAAAAGGTAACTATGGTCATTCACATTTATATTGGTTTTTGGAATCTTAACCTCACTTGTCCCAAGGATAACTTACCTTTACCTTTGATAGATTCCATAATTGGTTATGAAATGTTATCTCTTATGAATGGCTTCTTGGGTTACAATCATATTCACATTACCCCAGAGGACCAACATAAGACCACTTTCACCATAGAATAGGGCACCTATTTCTATTCAAAATTTCCTTCAACCTCAAAAAATTTAGAGCCACTTATCAATGAGTAATGACTCACATATTTCATGATCTCATCCAAAAAATTGTTTAAACTTATGTGGATGTTCTCATTGCTAAAACCAAAAGTTGCAAGACTCATCTCTCTAATCTTACCATCATCTTTGACCATCTTCTAAAATACTGAGTTAGACTCAATCCCTATAATTGTCTCTTTGGTGTCACATCTAGAAAATTATTAGGATTCCTAGTCTCTATGTGGCATCAATGTTGACCTAGCTAAGATTAGTGTTATCATTAACATTCCCATTCCTCATTCCATTCAAGATATTCATACTTATACATACTTGGGGAAATTAGATGATTCATCCTCAAAATGGCTTACCTCATCTACTCCATCAATTATCTTCTTAAAAAAGGTAATGCTCTATTAGGATGGAACCTTATCAAAAAGCCTTTGATAGCATGAAATAATCATTTCTTCATCCACCTATACTTCATCTTCCTTCTAACGATTAACCCTTGATCCTATACACTTCTTCCACACCTATATTAGTTAGGGAAATGCTTTCCAAATAAGATGATAGTGGAAGAGACTATCCCATTTATTACATTAGTTGAGGCCTCCTTGATTATGAGAAATGTTATACTACAGCTGAATGTGATTTCCTTGCCATCTATTTTTTAGTTGAAAAATTTTGACACTACATGATATACCAAACCACTTATGTCATCATTCATTTTGACCCCCTTCATCACTTCTTCTCTAAACCCTTTCTTCCTAGAGATAGAATTGGCAAATGGATTATCCTCCTTATGGAATTTGATCTCCATATTATAACTCAAAAAGTTATCAAAGGACAAGCCATCATTGATCAAATTGTCACAGCTCATATGCTAGCTACCAATCACCTTCAAGATAGTCTTCTAGATGATAAAAATCTCTATATTGATGGTCTCAATCAAGATATTTCACTCCAAGATTACTTTCATAACTTTACCATTAATGTTGAATCCAATAATCTTGATGAATCTTCTATTTCCCCTTATAATACTAAACCAAAAGTAGTTATCAAAGAGCTTCCTAAAATTAATGTTGACTTATATGAAGATACTTGGACCATTCACTTTGATGGTGATAAATGACTTCAAGGAATTAGGGTATGATGCATTCTTATGAGTCCTCTTGGAAAAATCATTTTTTTATATTTCTTCTTCACCATTGATGTCACCAACAATATGGCCAAATATGAAGCTCTAATATTAGGCATGAGAGTTTTTATTAATTTAGACAATCAATACCTACATGACTTAGGTGACTCTTAGCTTATTTTCTACCAAGTAAATGGTGATTACCAATGAAAAAGAAAAAATATAATTACCTATCATCAAATTACAACCACTCTTCCTAAAGATTCCATCTCTTTCACTATTGAGCCTATCTATAGAGATCAAAATTCCATTATTGATTCCCTCACTTCCTCAGCTTCTTTATTTTATCCACACCAAGTTCTTTATGATCCCACTTTTCTTATATAAATAATAAAATATGCATATTCTACTCAACTACTAGATTCACTTATCTACCACATTGAGGCTATCATCATTCAACAAAGTTTGTGGTATAAAGACATCATTCAATTTTTGGAACACTAAACCTATCCTCCTAACTTAGACTCTCATGAAAATACTCGTATTCACAAACAAGATTTTAAGTATGTATTTCAATATAAAATACTTTATTATCATAATGTTGAAGGTACCTTGATCCACTATGTTATGAAAGATGAGGTCCCTCCTATTATTGAACAAGCACATGGGGGAATTTGTGGTGGCCACTATAGTAAACATGTTATAACCCACAAATGCCTATGTATGGTTTATTTTTGCCCTACTCTTGAAATGGATGCAATAAAATTCACAAAAAAATTTACTCCCTACCAACGTCATGATGATTTAATTCAATCACCTCTAGTTGAGCTTCAAACTATCAAATATCCTTGTCCATTCTCCATGTGGGGATTATATCTCATTATCAAATTACCTTGCTCCCAAGATGGACATGTTTTTATCATCAAAACTACCAATTATTTTAAAAATGGGTTAAATCCATGCCCCTTGTTAATGTCACTAGTAACACCATCACTAAATTCATTCTTAATCAAATGATTTTCCACTTTGGTGTTCTCCATACTCTCCATTTTTACAATGGTGGTAATTTCAAAAATAAGGATGTCAAACAACTATGTGCTAAATTCAAGATCAATCATTAATTTTCCACACCTTACCATCTATAATGCAATGGCCAAGCTGAGGCCACTAAAAAATATATCCAAAATCTAATTCATGAAACTTTCATGGATTTGCACCTTTATCTATATCCTACTCTTTGGGCCTATTGGACTAGCATATGTACTACCACTAGGGTAACATGGTTCTCTTTAGTATATGGTTTTGAATCAGTTCTTCCATTATAATTTGAGCTTCCCTCTCTTTGTATATCTCTTCATGGTATCATTCCTAATGAATAATTATGTTAATATTGCCTTCATGACCTTGATTTCTTTCATTAACACCATGTTTTTTATTTGTAAAATAACCACTAATACAAAGCTCGTATTACCAGATAATATAAAAAATGTGTTAAAATTTTTACATTTAAAGCTATTGATCTTGTCCTTAAATTATATTAAACTCATGAAAAAGAAGGTAAATATGCCCAAAAATGGTGGGGGCCCTATTTAGTCAAATATATTCTTGGTCCAAGTACCTACCACCTTCAAACCAATGCAGGCCATGTTTTTAAAGAGCCCACCAATGCACAATTCTTCAAGAAGTATTTTGCCTAATTATCCCCTTATTTCATGCTTTATATAATTTATTTATCACTTTTTTTAGGATATTTACATAGGTCTCTCCCTCTATAGCAGTTATCTCTTTTCACAAATCTTAGTCCTTCCTTTATGGTCTTTTGGTTCTCCCTTTTCTTTCATGATTTGCATTATAAAACCATGGATAGGACCCGATCTTCCTCATGATGTACCATAGTCTTCTTTATTTTCATAATCTTTTTACACACTTTTTGTACCCTTTGGGTTTTTATTTTTTGAGTTATGGCATAAGACCATGGATAGGACCTGGCCTTCCTTACAAAATACCATCTTCTTCTCATTTATTTTGCACATGATTTTTGGCACCCTCATGGGTTTCTCTTTTATGAGTTTCAGTGTAAGACCATGGAAAGGACCTGGCCTTTTTCATAAAATTAACATTGTGTTATTCCTTTTTTAGAACGTGTTTTTTATCTTTGTTCTCAACTTTAGTTTTTGTTTCTTTTGATAGATGGAATTTACACAATAATCTATATTAGCATGTTTTCATACATTTCCCTCATTTTTATGATAAGGAATCACACTTTAATATAGTTATATCCCTTTATTCACTCTTTATCACATTTTTTGTAGTTTTGAAGTAATTCAAATTGTTCCATGTGTTATTCCTCTTGATTTCCTTTCCTTTCACTCCACATTAGATAAAACAAGGTCAAATTCAAGATAACACTTTTATTTCACCTAGATTTATGAGACTCTTAAACTCTATGCTCTTTGAAGTTCTCTTTCTCAGAAACCAAGTCCCAAGTATTCAAATGAAAGTCATCTTTATCACCCACATTTGGATATATAAAAGGTAACATACAAATTTCAAAATTCAAAACATCACACCAAAATACATGATTACAATCACATCTCCTACCTATAATTAAAGCTCAAACTCCACAGTTAGCCTCACATAGAGCCGAGGTCCATTGGGGTGTAGTAAGCCAGTAGATTGGAATAGGATAAATCAAAAAAACTTTATGGTGATACCTAATTTATCACACAAGTACCCAATATTTTTAGTAGACTGATAGTTCTATAAAGGGTCCTAAGGAATAGGGAACATATTATGGGAAGGTCAGTCCATTTTAATTTTCATGCATATAGCCTTCATGGGATGATCTATATACTACATTTATTAACCTAAGACTTGTGTGACTAAAAGTTCTTCAGAGTCCTTAAGGTCAAAATCCCTCTTGTTTTGGCAAACCTAATTTGAGTGTCTCGACTTCAATAAAGAGTTCCTCTACATTGGTTTTTCCTTCATTCTCCCCTCCACCCATTCCATTTCCCCCTTAACAAGCATGTGTGATTATAAATCTATTTTCCCTTATTCTATATTCCCCCTTCTTCACCTCTTAAAAACATTATAGTATTACTTTGTTTCAATTTTATCTATCCTTAGAACAAAACATTATGTTTAAGTAACTATGGATTACTTTATTTACACCATAGAATTACATTCCTAGCTTTCCCTTTTACCATTTTTTATTTTTTGTATCACCTTTTTTGCAGACACATGAGTCCGTTTTTCCCTTTTATGCACCCTTTCCATTGTTGAATGAGATAAGAATTATTAGTGCTCACTCATCAATGTCATTTTATCATTTTTTGTTTTTCCTTGCCCATCCTTGTTTAAGTAAGAATTGTTACTACTCTTATATTGATGTTTGATTACCATATTTTTGACATGTATCCTTGGTTTGACTTGGTGAGTTTGACTTAATTACTTAAAGTTTACTTTTTTGAGTTTTGTAGTCTTTAGTAGCCTTGTCTTGTCAATTACCTGATTTACTCTTGTTTTTTACTTGGTCATTTGGTATAACATAGCACTTGTCACCCCAGCTTGCCAAATTCCCAAGTACATCCCATCCACATATCACCATTTATCATGGCTTTCCTGCATTTGTTTATTTGTTATCTTTAGTTTTGTATTATTAGGTTTGTTGAAAGTAGACTTTACACCCTACACAATAAAAATTAACAACACAACACACAACCATCCAACAATAAAGGTAAGTCAAGGTATACATCATATTTTATTTTTAGTTATTTCCATTTCTATCATTTAATTTCAGTTATTTTTGCTTTAAAATATAAGTTTTTTTTAGCCTCAACATTATGTGTTCTTATGTTCTTTCTCAAAACACCATCCCCTATTATACCTTAGTGACATGTGATGAGATTAAATTGGGGAATATGTATACATAGAATATTTTCAACTTTTATCAATTACTAACACTTAAAAATCTTTCAAGAACCCATTGAGACTCAATCTCTCTGAGTGCATGCCATAAGGGGTGTACCAAGAAAGGGGTGGGTAGACCATTGGTTATTCATGGGATTTGTGTTACTTATTTACACTTATTACCATTCCAAATAGCTCCTAAAACCATTCCCCTAAGATATTACTCCTCATTTACATACTCCTCTATTCTTTTCCTAACCTTATGCCCCTTTTGACGTTGGTTATATTAGGTTGACTGGGTCAACCCTATACATTTTTGTATTGTACTCAGTCTATTAGGTTGACCCTATATAGTTTTGGGTAAAATTCATTTAGGATCTAGGTTAGCTCTTAGCTGACCTAACCTATGACCTAGTGAATTCTTATTTGAAACTATGCTAGGTTGACTGGGTCAACCCAATCGACCCAACCTTTTGGAATGGTTTAGGGTAAAATCTATCTATATATACAATATAAGTTCCTCATTATTACAAAATAAATCAATAGTTGTTATTTGCTTACACTTATTTATAGTCTAATCTTCCACCATTCTACTTGAGGAGTCTTAGCTTAGGGTTTTTATCTAGAGAATCTAGTCTTGTGGATAAGTCTTGGGTGCTTTGGCCCTTTTTAGTGATCCTTACAAATGACAACCTCTTTTTAATCCATTTCATCCAAGGGAGAGATTGAATCTTAATGGGTTCATCATTAAAGTAAGTATTATCTAATTTTGATCCTCTCTTTAGTAGATAAAAGTAGTATAAGTATTGGCTTTGAATAATATCACTCTTATTATTCCATGTATTAGGGTATTACTCATGCATAGCTTAATTTACATTCTCATATACATGTATTATTTATTATTTATAACCCCCAATTTGTTCCATAAGATTTGGTGAGCACTATATTAGATTTTCTTTACTTGTTATTAGTTTAATGAGATATCAAAACATAGGACCCCCTTAGGGTTATTTCATGATTTTACTTGATTGGAGGCTTTAAAACCCTCTATATCATAGTTTATTATGATAAGATATCCCCTAATCAAGTCTAGTCGATCCCCATATTGATCATGTTCTTGATTATCTAATGTCTCCCCAATCAAAAGTGTATGGTATGATCTATCTTCTCGGAGCTAGTATTGATTTATAGACATGATGCATTTTTGATTGCATACAATGAGCACTTCAAGATAGTATTTGTATGAAGAACATTATCTTTGAGTGACCTTTATGTGTATGTAAGTAGAAGGTTCTACTGTAATGGATTCTCTAAGGGTCTGAGTTAGCCAAAGGGCTTTCAAATACTATAATAGCCTTCCCCATTTTGATTAGAAGCATTCATACTTCCTAGTTTGTCTTTTTATTCACCTTTTGATGGCATAGTCTTGGTAGAGGTTATGGATTAGTCTGTTTGTAGATATGATTCATGAACCTTGAATGAAAACTAGAGTTATGATCCACTTTTGCATCATATATGACATGAACATTACCTTAAATACCTTATGGAGTAGAACCATTAGTTTGATTGCCTTATTTGACCTCATTTAGATGTATGGAGCCATGTATTTCAACACTTGTACCTTTATGCTTATTAAACCAATAATGGAGGTCACCCTAATGACTATGAGTGGGTTTGAATAGATGCTCTAAGCCTCATTATTCCTTATCAAACTTAATGTGCACATAAATTCTCCTAGTATCCTTGATTTTGAGCTCAAACTAACACTTTTAGGTCCATTCCATACAACTTTACCATTGTACATGCCAAACAATGGGTCATTGTGTTACTTAGAGGACCTCAAGAAACTTTAAAGTTCATTTCATGGCCAAAATATCTCATCTAGATGGGTTTTGAGACTAAATTCAACCATCATGTCATTTTTGGGGTTTGTGTAGGGTTTAAGGCATCCACCATATTAATGATGGTTCATAAAGTATGGACATCCACACTAATAAAAAATGACAAATATTTTTAGGTAACTAACCTCCTCACCTTTCATGAATGATTTTGGTTCCCATGTAGAGGGTGCTTAGAGATATGAATGTTAAAAGATGAGGTTCAAGTTATTTTCAAAAAGTTTTAAGCACTTATTTTCTTAACATTCATTCATAAAGCCTATCCAAAAAATGATAATAAATATTCCATGTATATTTATTACATATGGATACTTAAATTTCCCTAGGATCTTGATCCTTGAGCATGCATGTGGTGAAGTGAGTGAGCATGTGAATATGGTCCTCAAATTTCTTGTGTGAATGTTAATTATCTTGAGTAGAATTTGAAGGCACTTGAACCAACTTTATAACATCTTGGAACTTGTAAATTTATTTTTAGGCCTTAAACACCTTACTTCACCTTATATTTTCCATTAAAATGGTTACAATATCCTAAAGGAACCTCAAGATTGCATTAGGGTCTATGAGAAGGCTTATATGCTTGACTGTGTTAGCCTATCTCTAAGGATCTTGAGTATAGCTCTAGGTGTTAAGACATTTTTAGGGTGTTTAGTAACCATTAAAAATAATTATTAATTAAATAAAAACCTTTTATGGGATTCCATACTATTTTTAGACCTTGTATAGCATGGGTGTACCCTCAACACACTAAACAGTTGTGATAGACAAGCCTTGGTCTGAGACAAAATAGTGGGTGTAACCAACATTTGTCTAAATAAATTAAATATGTTAGTGCCTTAAAAGGGAAATTATGACCATTTTTACCAACTTTGGGGTCTTTTATATGCCTAAATAGGTCTCAAATCTCCATTTTGGCTAAAATTAGCTCCAAACTACCTATTGACTATGTGCTTAGATATAGAAGTTCAGAATATGACCTGTAACATTACCTCTTGAGGTGTTTGGGGTCATGGATGTGTTATTAATGTTATAAAGTCCATTATCATGTTTATATTATGGTTTTTAACTAACTATTCCCTTTTACACTTTACTCTCTACTTAAACTTAGGTCTCATATTTGTATATGCCTATGGCATTTTAAGTGTATTTAGGGATTACTTTGCCTTTTCAATGGTGATAACCACTAAGTTTCATTTTCAATAGTATAAAAATTTATATTTATTTTATTATAATTTCATTTTTATCCCTTTTGATATGGAGACACTGATATAGACTAGTGATTCCCCATGTAACAACCAACTAGGATGACTATCTATAGGGCTTTGTTATTAGGCCTGTGTAGGATGAAGGTGATCTATATAATGCTTAAAATTCTTGAGGGAGTATATCATATCACCATTAACTTGATTTAGATTTAAATTACCTAATAATTACACCAATTATCATGCCTTTTATGGTTTTCATAGTGTTTCTTTGGGACTCTACTATAGTAACCCTAAAAGGGTTGGCTGTAGGTGCACATTTGCATTATTAGCCCTTTATATGGCCATATAGGTTCAAAACCCCATGATTTCATTTCAAATGATAGTTAAAATGGATTATGTATGTCTTTTAACATGATAAAACCTTGGAAGGAAGGGTGGATTAATGAAGGAGGGTGGAAGTGGAGATATATGGAGTGTGATGCATGAAGAGTGGAAACATAGTGAAACTATAGGGGTATGAAAGTGATGTGGGATGGATCCCAATGACCCTTAATATGTAAAATATATGGATATTATATGCCCTTATACATATTCCTATGAAATCATGAAACTTTTGAGGCATAAACATAGTATACACAGCCCTAAATTAAAACCTCAAAAACTCAAAAAACCTTAACTTTCACAAAAAGACCTTAAACTTTGCTAAAAAGGGTCTAACTAAGTTTGTAAATAAATAAGGTGGTTTTTAGGCTTATTATACCATTATGAAGATTTATAAGTTTTTTATTAAGGTATTTAGGATGATCTACCATCAATTCAACCTTTCTTTCCATGCTTTTAGGTTACGTCTAAAGCTCTGCATTTGACTTTGAGCTATAGATAGTCTTTGTCACACAATGATCTTCACCCATGCATAAGCCTTTCTTCTTTGAGATATTATAAGGCAAAAATGTACCATTTGACCTTCCATTTGAATAATAATTCATTGGAGGCATTTTAACACCTCTATAAACTCTTCAATCTAGTTCACAAACTCTAGTGAAGACATCAAACCTTTGTCTTTTGCATAGACTTGTCTATAGACCATACATTGGAGCTAGTTATGAAGATTTTTTAGCAATGTGATTCAAGTGATAATAATTCTATGTAAGGATCATTTAAGACTCAAGGAATTAGCATCCATGATTATTTTGAGCATACAAGGTGAAAATATTTAAAAACCATTTAGTCCAAATGGGTCTATGCAAATGAGAAAGGCATACGAATTTATTAAATTCTTACAGAATGTTCATAAAGATTAGGAAACCAATGCCCAAATAATTTTTGATGGATGGAATTTGTCTGAGCCTACTTTTTATTTCTAAGGCCTTGGGTCCCCGCTCTCTCCCCTATAAGGTATGAGCATAAACCTTAGGATTTATTTGAGTCTACAAATGAGCTCAAAGGAGACATGTAATTGTTTTGAGATCCTAAAACACTAAAAAACACTTCTATCCTAACCATTTTATATCTCTAACCTCCTATAAAAATCATGCCTCTGCCTAGGTTGGTATGTATAGTATGAATCTATACTATTGAAGAAACTCATGCAAACTCTCATTTTTCTTGAAAATCCTCCTTCTTTCAAATCTAAGAAACTATTAACAAGTGTTTTGGAGGAAAATAGGAGCCATATGAAAATTTGAATCTGATGGTGTGAATTGGAAGACTTGAAGAGTCATAATTCATAATGCATGGAGCCCTTTTGGGGAGAATTGGCATTGATTATGGTTTTAGTGAATTTAATGAGGCATGAAATAATCTAGTGATGGCTTGATGAAGTTTATGAGGTTCACTAAAGGAGTTTGGGGTGGTTTAGTGGTCTATTAAGGCCATATTGGGTCTCATTATGACCAAAAACCATTGATTTTGCACACATCAATGACATTAAAAGGGCATGTCAATTAAATTATTATGATAACACATAAAATACCCTTATGATATATGAGAAACCTCAAATTAAACTTAATAAATTTCTATGATGTTCCTTGAAATCTTGAAAGTGAACATACCTCTAATGATTAGGCAAAACCAATGTGTCTCTAAGCTTCTATCAAACTGCCTCCTCAATTTACCTTCATCATGGCATATTTCACATTTTGGGGACTCATAAAAGTGATAAAATACCATCTAAGCACATTTGAACATCATAACACTACATGACTCAAGTTGGAAAGGAAACAGGAAGACACAAAAGGATTGACAAGTCAAAGATGTCTCATGACAAGACTATAGATTGCTTAAACAACCCTCACAACTCATGACATGAATGACAACCATGGTGCCAATGATGAATCGTGACTTAAGGCATAAGGTTGACCTATTTCTAGGTTTGGTATTAGAAAGTGGTCAACAAGTCCTACAATTTAATATTTAAAAGGAGTATGATTTGATGAAGCCATTAAAACTCAAGTAGGAATATTTCTATCCTTTGAATAGTCTAAAATGTCTTGGTTATTATGGGGCTCTGAATTCACAATTTTCATTTGAGAGCTAGGAGGCAATGTGATCACAATAAGTATGGTGACTAGAATTTTATTGCTTTAGATTCATGAATTGAATGCATTAAGTAGCCAATTTATGTGAATTAATGTTAATAATGGCTTTCTCTCCATTTCCTATATATTTTTCTCTTTTGAATTTCATAATACCAATTTTCACATATTTTATTACCATGTGGCTTATTTTACTTATTCGCTAGTTCTTAGTCAACATATTATGACAAATGTCCTTTTTTGTGCTTTCAAGATATTCATGTCTTTTCTTTTTTATTATGTGCTTGATTGACATGTGTATAAGTATCATTTCCTTTTTTTAGCTAAGCTTTAACCTACTGTACTTTATTTTCCTAGCCATGAGTTAGTGAGATGATGACACATGGAAGGATATTGATGATCTATTTATCTGGAGTGTAATATTTATTATCAAGGAATGATCCACATTTGGGTTAGTATGATGATGAAATGTGCAAGTATCTTGGTGATCTGCTTACCTGACATAATCATATAAGGAACTCTAATAACATCACCCCTAGGTTAGTTAGATGGTAACACGTGGATAGCTCTCACTACTCTATTTTCCTAAAATATTAGTATAATTAACTCTACTAACATCAACCCCAAGTTAGTAGTATGGTGATAAGTGGAAGGATATCAGTGATCTACTTATTCAAAATGATAGTGCAATAAACTCTATTGACATCACCCTCAAGTTATTAGGATGGTGACATGTGAAAGGTTCTAAGTGATCTGCTTTCCTAGAAAGATAGTTGTGCTCTTATATTTGGATATAGGTTAGTGGAATGATACCCCATGGAAATAGTATTTAATTCTAAAGGTGTCTTGAGGAAACACTAAATCATGGAATATCCTATTTAAGACACATCATAGGCAAATATAAACTAGATCAAAACATGTCAGCCCAGTTAGCCTTTAAATCAAAATTACATGTATATAAATCTTTTGAATTGAAATAAAATCAAAGTCAAAATATAATAATGTATATGGACTATTCATATCTTTGATTCCTCTTCTAATAACCTTGAACATACCATAGACTTTGGAAATAACCTTAAGCTTATGCTTTTTAAAACTAATGTTGTAGACTTCTTAGGCTCATAATACCTTGAATGAGGATATTTAATAAATAGTGGGACCATATTTGAATTTATAAATGGGGTGTGTGTGTGTTAGGAAAAAACACATATCACTATATAAAATGCAATCAACCAACCAAAAATCACTCATTTTACCACTTAGACAAGTTCATCATAACCAACACAACTAGCTTTCTTGAAGGACTCATACCCTAAAGGAGCAATGCTAATATTTTTCAAAGTGAACTAAGTAATAATTACTTCATAAAATCCATGTACATGTATGTGATATAAAACCAAACATGCATGATAACATAATAACCAAGCAAGACTACTAACTTAGTGATTCATCTTTCATTCATATCATAAAATGTAAGCATATAGTGCAAAATAAAATCCACAATCTACTAGTGTATAAACCACTCTACATCATCTTATTAAATAGAAAAAAATTCACCTTTATAACTAACAATTCCAAAAGGAAAAAATAACTAAAAAATTGCCAGATCAATACTTAAACAACCAACACAACTAAACCATACTAAACCAATTTACTCAACGAGATAAAATATATCCACTTAGTCATAAGGAACTTCAACTTCCTATGTAATGAATTTTATGCTAGCATTCTCAAAAAAAACCTAAACATAATCAAACACTAATATATTTAACTCCTTACATAAAACCAACAAAACTCAACCAATGTATGGATTCATAACCATGTTACTCTTGTAGTTCAAGAAAATAATGCAATAAAGTGCCCTAAAGACTAATCAAAAGCATGCTAAAATAACCAGTCAACCAGTGTGTCCTTAAATAAATCATATTTAATGAACATTCCCCATATTACTTCTATAAAACTATAGTTCCATAATGAAATAATGTATTTCAAAAATCTTATCAATACAATTAATAAACAGTCCTCCAAAACCTGAGTTATAAAATTTTGTAAGAATTTATAGCACAATAACCAACTTAAGAGTTCATTAATCAATATCATTATAAAACCAAGTATTCCAAGCATGCTTATAAGTCTCCAACTATCTCCTCATGCATTATATATCCAACTAATTTACAATGTTCCATATTCTCATATACAATAAATGTCTAATCATTTATTACTATGTATATAAAATAGTCAAACTGGTAGAATAAGGTCACCACCTACAGTGACCTAAAATAAGAAGTTTTTACTATATATAATTTACCAATCATAGGGATAAGTTAAATTAAAATAAAATATTGTTTTTGTGCCTCCAAGGGTTTTTGGCACAATCAAGTTCTTCCAAATCCAAGAATAATCATCCACAACATAGTTCTTTGAAGACACAAACAACAAAAATAATGAGAATATTGAACCCATCCATTTAGTGGGAACCCTGCCCACCCCAACCATTAGTCAAGAGATAGAATAGGTCACTAGAAAATGATTAAAAATCATAAAATAAAATGAGAAATGAGATTTTAGAGAGAGAGACCTAGTCCACCATAACATGGTTTCACATAATGGAAAGAGATAACATAAGCCCATAAAATGGGGATTCACAGATAGGATGTCAAATCAAATGTTCACATTTCAAGGCATGGTACTAAATCAAATAGCAACACTTTGAGATGAGATTATAAATTTAATGGAAAAAATTCCATTCAAATAACATTCCAATTTTAATCCCAATGATATATCATCTAAATGAATTAAACTAATTACAAGGGTGATGAGGAAGTTCCAAGAAGGGAGAGGGCCCTTCTTACAATTTGCTTATCCCCTAGGGTTTATTATGAAAACACCATAGATATTGTGCAAGTAAAATATAACAATAAGAAATATAAACTTACTTTTATAATGTAATTTTCATCATTTCTCTCTTCCTTTTATTTTATTTTCCTACCACTTCCTCTTCTTGCACATCAAATTGTGTGTTCTCCATAGTACTATATGGCTATTTTATATCCCTAAATTCCACTAGTATCACATTAATACAAATCTGATAGTGAATTTAAGTCCCACTACTTCCTTCTTCATAGTTTCCACCTTCACATAGACCAAAACCTAATTCCTTTCCTTTATCTTCTAAATTTCAGTCAATATTCCTTGAAAATAAAAAGACTTAAAAATGATAACTTCACTAATGCCAAAACACAAAAACACTAATCATAATTATTAGATCATTTTACTATATTCAAATTTTAACAACACAATCATGCCATTAAGGTCCAAAATGACCTTAATAACCTTAAAGTTATTAAAGTCAAATATATAGTAATCATATTTATAAATAATTTTTCAAACATAGATTTCAACCAAAATATGTCCTTAATAAAACCAATCAATCCACTACTATACCTTCACAATAATGCAAGGTGTTCAAAGTCCACAATGTTAAGGCAATAATATTTACATACCATCATTATTATGATAATATTTTTAATCTAGTATGATAATTAAATCTTATTCATTACTATAAAAGAGTTTGGATTCTAGTAACTTGTTATAACTTGCCAACATCAAAGATAATTTCCATATACACAATGGCACAATTAGCTATAAGATAATGACAACCTCAAATTAAACAAATTCAAATAAATATGCATGACATTGGGTATTCATAACATAAGGTATCATAGGAAGGACATGGTGGAATAAATGGATCTCAACCTTTACTTCATTTCTCATTCACTTGTATGAAATTGGTGTGACTGTTTGGTGAAGTATCTAGACTAGAACCTAGCTCAATCACCCAACTATTACCTACTATCATCAAATGACATTAGTAATGCCAACTTAAAAACAAAATATAAATCATACCAAATATGAATAAAAATACAAATATTTTTAATATAACTATAACATCAAAATTCATGTTTAGGGAGTAAATATTAATCATAACTGATATCAAATGTCTCATCTAAAAATACAAAAAAATAGCTTATTTATGCATGCTTAGGTGAGATATTATAGATTTTAATCCCATGCTCAATACTTACCACAAGTTAATGCATTACTTGTGTGAGGAAAATATGGATCCTCCAAGACATTTTAAAACACACCAAATCTTTTGCTTATGCCTAAAATAACTAAATTATGTGGTACTTTAGTAAATTCTTTGATGCTCTAGAAGATACCACAGAACTTTGGAATACCTTAAAAAATTTGCACTTATATGATTGATCAAAAACCCTCTTGTAAAAATCTTTGAAAATTTATTTAAAATAATATAAAAATTGATCAAATCAATAGATTTACATAAAACTTACAAATAAATAATTTTAAAAAATCATTTTTTTTCATAAAACTATACCTAGGTAACTTTCCTAATCTAATATATTTTTGGTTGATGTAAGGCTAAATGTGAAAATATATGCTCTTGCATTAGGAATGATAGTGTGAAAATAGTTGTTTATTCTTCATTATTACAAGGCAACACATATGTGATAATATTATCCTCACCATTTTTTAGTTAGTCTCATAGTCATAGCCCATCACCTTAGTTACCCACTTTTGTTACTCAAGAAAAAAGACTCTTTACTCCAAGAATTACTTACGTATATGATGATATATTTTGATACATAAATGTGTTCCTACCATGTATGAGTTTCACTTGTTTACTACATGAAGGATGGATATAATTTCCTTCTCATATGATGAGTATTTGAAGTTTTCTCATATAAGTTCATTGCTAGTAAATGTAAAGGGTAAACTTTATTGCATTAGGACAACTCCAATTTTAATCCCTAAGGAATCAATTTTAATGTAAAATGATTTGGAGAATTTAATCATAATAATAACTATCCTAGTACATATGGATTTCTCAAGATTTCTTGAATGTTGTTTCCACCACCTCTGACCAATGCAAGGAATCCTTTTTCAACATGGTTTTCAATGGACATGTAATTTCCCATAGTCCTTGATGAAATTTCAATAATATCTTATGCAGCCCAAAAATATGTGAAGTCACTCAAGTTTTTTGGATTTATGCCAATTTTTCATAGTCTCTTTTTTTAAGGATCCACTTTCACTCATTCCTTAGAGACAATGTTTCCTAACTACTCAATTTATTTTTGGTCAAAAGAGAACTTTCACTATTTTACACTAATTAGTTCTTAGAAAGGATTTGGAAGGCTTATCTTAGATGCATGAGATTCTTCTCCCATGTGTGAACACAAATAAGGATGTCATAAAAGAAGACAAGGATGAACCTCTTGAAAAATGGTTAGAATATATTTGTCATTAAGACTTGAAATGTTGAATAATAATTGATTAGTTGAATGGCATGACTATAAATTTATAATGACCATTATGAGATAGAAAGGTTATCTTAGGATTATCTTATTTTTTTATCTAGATCTAATGATAACTTTACCTCAAGTTGGTCTTTGAGAAGAATCAAACACCATTTAGTCATCCAATAGCTCATCAATCACCATAATGGGAAACTTTTCATTGATGATGAGTTTATCCAATGCTTGAAAGTCAATACAGAGTCTCTAAGACAATCTTTTTTCTATACTAGTAGTATGGTGTTATGCCATTATCCTATAGTATGTATTTGGATATGTATGGTTTATTTGTGGCTATAATATCCTTTAATTAAATCATATGATCATCTATTTAGCTTAACATCAATGGTATGATCTACCTATGGTGTGTATATATCATAATCAAGGTATATATAGGAGGTATTGGTTAGTATTTCAATATTATATTATTAATTCTATTCTTATTGTAAGGTTGTGGAGGTTTCCCACTCGAAGTGGCTTAGTTAAATTATTCATTATTTTTCTCTTATTTCAATCATAATGTGATCTACTATTGTTATTATACTTTAGTGGTGCATGAATTTAATTATAAGTTGTATCAAAGCTTTGATTTGAGCAAAAGTATGGTCAAAACCTTAATTTTAAAAATTCACATATATGTCTCTAATCATTACAAAAATTTATAAAATTATGTTAATGAAGTTGGATAATCATTCAGGGACACTAAAATAATATATGGTTATGTGATCATTTTTTAGTGAGTTATTACTATTTTAGGTTTTTTCCTAAATTTGCTATATAGGCTGTAATTTTTAGATCTTTTATGATTTATTTTATAGGCACTCATATTTAGTATTATACACTTGAAAATGTGTAATTTGACCAAAAACTTAACCCACTTAACTTATGCTCACATACATGACTCTTATTTTCCATCCCTCATAACCATTCTCTCATATACAAGCCTGATCCTTCCATATTGTATTTACTATTACACAAGATATACCTAGTCTCTACGTAATTAGATTATTATAATTTTTAGAATGTCTCTTGGCTTCAGGTCATTATTCTTATATTTTGAATGATTCCATGCCTTTGAGACAAGTTTTTTGTTGTAGACTTGTCCACTTAGGGTAGACTTGTCCTCATACCTTTTAATGACTAATTTATAAAATTCAAAATGCTCCTATGGGTTAGCCTACACATCTTGTATTTCTATTCAGAGGATATAATCCAAATTTTCAACTATATATCAATTAAATATCAATAATCTTTCTATCTAACATTCATATATCTCCTATATAGAAATATAGCTCCTATCTTGTAATCTAGCATCTACCACTTATGTGGTATATATCAAGCCATCACTAGAAGTCACCTCTCAAAGGATAAAATATCTATTATAAGTTTGAATACTATTTTCAATGTCAAATCATAGTTTTTAATTGTTAATATCCATACTCAGGATTGTTCAACATATTAGTATTGCACAGGATTGCACATACTCAACTAGGTGAGAGAACTATTTGTGGTTTAATTCCCTCCTACAATTATTAGATCTGTAGACAACACTTAGTCACAAAGGGGTATCTAAGATTATCTCAACCCTTCCCTTTTACCCTTTATCCTAGTTTACAATTATCTTACAATACTTAACTAGGGTTTAAAGCAAAGAGAATTCAAATAGAGACATTTGTGTGCACTTACATAAATATAAATATACATGCACACTCATTAGACCCAGGTGCAACAAGAGACATTGTCATAGACTATAAAAATTACACATTACAGTTTCATAAAACATCAAATAGTAATGCAACTACATCAATGTCCAATGAGCACAAAATATTCTAAATTATTTATGGATCCAAGGTTTCACAAGCCTATTCCAGTGTATTTCAAATGATTATTTTCCTCTATTGACCTACACAAACCTAAAATAAGCTAAGTACATCATTATTATAATTTTTTATAGAAATAAAAAGTTACTATATTTAGTTATTTGCATTCATATTTGTTTAGTAATTGTATATCTTAAGTAGTCTAGTTTATTCAATAGTTTTATGCATTAGGGTCATATAAATCCTAAAATCAATAAAACATGTTAGTGATCCCATTTATTTCTTTGAGCATAATAAACCCTATATTTATTAGGGTTTCCTTATATTTTTATTAGGGTTTTAATATTTTCCTTAGGGTTTTATTTTTAGGTCTGATTTCTAAATTTTCCTTATCTTGTGTGAAATTTTGATGTTTCCCCCTCTAACCCTAGGGTTTTCATGCTTATTCTCCTATTAGGGATTCCTTTATTAGGTTTTTCACTTATTTGACTCATATATGATCCAAAAAAACTCTATTTGCAAAATAATCTAAGTTTTTTGATGGTCATATTGATAAGATCAAAAACCTTTTTTATTTTTCCATAATGATGTACTTATTTTTTCAAAATTTACAATTAAATATTTTTAGTAAATTTTATCTAGAGGGATAAGGGTATACCTAGTTTCAAAATAATTTATGGGTTTTGTCTATTTATTGATTTTTATCAAAAATGTTTTTTATTTCAAAAAGTTCCATATGATTTTTCTCAAGTGTTAGTTCATTATTTTGCACACTATATGATGGCTATAACGTATATTCATTGTATATTTACTAGTTTAATAAATGATTGTTATAATTGCTTATTATTGGCTATAACTATGTAATAAATTTCATTATCATGTGATGAAATGGGAAACATTAACATAAAATAAAATTAACATTTCAATTAATAATGATGCATCTTTTATGAATGTGGAGTCCTAAGTACATTCATATGTGCCTTCTTTGGTCTCACCTCATGATTGTGATGTATACCATCCCTCTATTATATAGGTCTACTTTGTCACTATTCCAAGGGGTAAGGTACAAATTTTTGGTCATCATAATTTTCCTCCTCATCCTCTTCCACATCTTACGAATCCTCTTAATAGTTTTTGTGTGCAATTCAATTAGGAGGGCTTAAGGTTTGTGTTTGTGAAGAAATTATTGATTAGATAGTTACTATGAGGGAGTCCATATAGACATTACAAAATAAAATAAGTCTTAAAATTACATCACTTGAGGATAATATTAAAAATATAAATAATCCTAAGTATGTTAATGTCAATTGCACCCTTGCCTTCATATTAAAGAGATTTGTGCCTAAAAATATTTCATCTTAAGTATGGGTTTATAAATAGAATAAAACTACATATAAGGATCTAAATATCTTTCATAAGTTCAATTAGACATCGAGTGAAACTCTAATGGATATGCTTCAAAACAATTTGATCGCATTATCTCCTATGCATCCTATAAGGAAATTAGAATATTAGTGTACCTAACATAGAATGCATGGACATCATACATATATTTTTTGGGCCTTAAAGAGTAAAATAAAATAATATTATTTATATTGGTGATCCTACATTGATACATCCATCAAACCACCACCACAATAAAGCATACCTTCTATATTTAATGTTACATCTCCTAGCGAAGAAGTGTAAAAAGAACATAAAGAATAGTCACAACAGGCACAATTAGAAAAAGAAGAATTCTAAAATAAAAATTGCAAAAGGAAAAATTACAAAAGGAACATTTTTTAAAGGAAAGGTTATAAAAATAAAATTTATATCTGAAAAAATTATAATTAGTAAAGTTACAAAAAATATAAATTACTAAAAGACAAGTTGCAAAAATAAGAACATAATAAATAGTGTATTGAACTTATTGAAGAGAAAAGTAAGAAATAAAATTTGACTAAGAAATAAGTTCCCAAGAAAAAAGTCCAAAATAATAGATATCTAAAAAGGCTAATGCTACAAGCATGATTTTAAGGAGTTAACTAAAAATCATTATTTATATCTCAAGCCTTTGATTCTTAATCCTCTCATAGATGGCAAGAAATGCAAAAATGTTGTGATTGATAATATTATTGAAATGAATGTTCGTAACATGACACTCTTCAAATTTGTTGGATATTAAAAAGAACATTTGAATAAGACTACTTCATCTAGATAATTTGTTGGATCTATTGATTTGCCTATCACACTTGGTCCAAAAACATGTTCAGTTGCATTTACTATTTGTGCTAATTTGGCCCAATATAGTGTTGAATTAGGAATATAGTGGATAATAAAAATGGGTACCACACTTGGTAAGGATCATGATTATATTTCATTTTATCATTAATGAATTAAGGTTACCATTTATAGAGAAAAACATTTTCAAAGCAATAAAAATAAGTGGAAACTATCTATTCCACCAAGAGTTAGGGAATAATATCAAATTTATTTCAAAATATGGCACAATTGTTTATAGATATCCTACTATAGATATAGAAGATGATGGGAATGCCATATCAAAATTACAAGAAAAAACAAACAAATTAGTTTTATATAAGGGTGGTGAATACATGGATGATATTTAAAATTTGAATTATAGTGATAAATAATAAGATCAAACTTTAATACAATCTAAGAGATTACTATTTTGGACAATGATATAACATTGGATTTAATAGATAAATGGTGGTTAAGGGATATACGACCCACATATGACTACCCCATATATAGGATCATTGGTTAGCATTACATTAAAAAAATTAGAAAATTATATTATATGTATGTATGTATTTATATATGTATGTATGCATGCATGCATGTATTAAAAAAATTAAAAATAGGACTTATGATTGACATGTATTGTTTATTTACATGATTTGTTTATAATTTATCATATATAGTACATTATATATCCATTTTTTATATTCACATGTGTTTGAAAATATACATGAGTGAGATGCAATATATACAAGTCATATATGACATAAACACATAGATGTATGACTTTATTACACCCAAGAGTTTTCTTCCTACATTATAGTCATGTTCTTACTAGGATAATCTAGTTTTTTTACATAGGGTTTATATTTATATTACTATTTTGATTGATCATATTACACTAATTTATATTGATTATATATGACTTGATCTGACTCAAACTATTTAGAGTTCCATTTCACTAGATATTATGTTTTTATACATGCAATGATTACATACATTGATTATGTAGATTAGTATTTTTTGGTCTATGCATGCTTGATGTTGTTGTTTATTCTTTGTTTGGCTCTGCTTATTATGTGACATTATATTTTCCATTATGTGTGTCACTAAATTGTCTAGTTTGTGTGTGTGAAATTAGATTTTCCATTGTGTGTGTGACATTATATTGTCCATTGAGTGTGTGGCATTAGATTTTACATTCTATGTGGCTATAAGCCTTATGTGACATTATTGTCTATTGAGTATGGCCCTTATACTTGTGTGACATCTAATTGTCCATTGTGTGTGATTATTTATCCATGTTTGATATGTGTTGATACATCTATGATTATTTTTTAAGCTTGTTGAAATTGTTTAGATTATTAGAATCATGATATATATAACACACAATCTTATTATTTTTTGTAGTGTACTGATACATGGCATTAATTTTTTCACATACTTAATACTTAGTTTATGGATGTTAATTTGTATTTTGAATATTAACTACATTTTTACACACACACACACACACACACACACACACATATGTATGTATATTCATATATATGTGAATTTATATGTGTATATGTGTATATATATATATATATATATATATATATATATATATATATATATATATATATATATATACATACACATACACATACATACATACATACATGTATGTATATGTGTATGTATGTATGGTTATGTGTATGTATATATCTATACATATACAAATATAAATTCACATATATATGAATATACATACATATATGTATCTATGTATATCTTGATATGACACTTGTATGTTTAGGATATGTCTCATGCATACTCAACTATTTTTCTCTTAAAATGATGACATATTATCCACATGTTATTATATACTTGCACTACATATATATTTTATACATAACATGATGCCTTTAAATATCATATTTTGAGATTAAATATCATATTCATTCCTCACCTCAAATTGGAGGCACAATGGCATTTATTAGAGATTAAGCCTTCATAGTAGCAAAATTTTATAATTTTGGGCATAGAATATTTTAGAATGGTAGAGGTTTACATATATTATTACATGTTTACTTATATTATGAAAAATTTGAATTACATTGTGGTATATATGTGACTTATGTCACATAATTCACAATATTATGATATATTTAACAAATTTATCATATTATTACACATGACTCAAATTACGCATGTTATTATAGTGGGGTCATATGTGTGACATATGTTCACATTTTTATAGATATCATGATATATTAAAACAAATTATATGACTTAGGCTACTTATATTACCAAATGGAATAGAAACTTGTGTCATTTTATGTTTAATTTTACTCAGGGTTATTTCAAAAAAATTAAACTCATGTGTTTCTTAGACATTACTCAAATTGACTCATATATTCCATTTGAAGCAAATGATTCAAATTTATTAGGAACCTATATTAGATTTTGATTTTACATAGAGACATTGAATTTTGTGGGGATGAAATTGGGTATAACTTGACTTTTAGGCACTTCTTGCATTTTAGGAACCCATAATGGATTCCACTTTTACCCATTGATATTGAGTTGAGTGGGGATGAAATTATGCATAATATAATGTCTAAGATTTTTTTTAACGAGGTTCAATGCATATTAAACTCAATGCATGTTCTTATTTAGCATCTCCAATGGGGCATGATCACCCCATTGTCCATTGTCTCTAGAATACAATATTGGTTCACATGCACATAGGTGTTTTTGTTCCTTTATATTTCATTTAACATATCTTTATTTTTTTTACTTTTTTTTACATCACAAGTAAAAAAATGGTTTCTACATGCTTCCTTACATGTTTACATGGATCAAGGTGCAACACCCATCAAGGTTATCCTTAGGTATCACATTCTATTCTTTTACTCTATCAATTCCATTACTATAATAAAAAGTTGGGAATGTAGACACTCATATTTGGTATTAAATGCTTGAAAATGTGTAATTTGACCAAAACCTTAACCTTCTTAAATTATGCTCACATACATGACAATTATTCACTATTTCTCATATCTATTCTCACATATATGAACCTAACCCTTCTAAATGTCAATTACTATTACATAATATATTCCTACCCAATTAGCTTAATATCATTCTTAGACCGTTTCTTGGCCTTAAGTCATCATTTGTGTTTTCTAGACAAGTCTACACCTCTCAAACAAGTCTATTGTAATATAATTATTCACTCAAGGTAGAGTTATCCCCATACCCTTTAATGGCTATTTTACTAAATTTAAAATGATCATATGGGTCAACATGCATGTTTCATATGTTGGTTCATAAGAAATAACCCAAAGAGTCAAATATATAACCAAATCAAACCTGATCATTTAACTATCTAGCATTCATCTAGCTCATATCTATAAATCTAGCACTTATCTAATGCATATCAAGTTATCAGTAGAAGTTACCTCTCAAAGTATAAAATCCCTTAATACCATTTTCATGGTTAGGTCATAGGGTTTCAAGTGTTGAAATCCATACTCAAGATTACAAATCATATTAGTATTACACATAAGTGGGATAACTACATGTGGTTTTATTCTATCCTTAGAGTATTGGATATGTAGGAAACACTTAGTCATAAAAGGGTGACTAACATTAGCTCAACCCTTCCCTTTCACCCTTTATCCTAGTTTACAATTGCCTTATAGTGCATAACTAGGGTTTAGTTAAAGAAAATTTAAATAAATATATTTGCATGAACTAGAAAAAATATGAATATACAAGCATCCTCATCAGACATAGGTGCAATGGGTAACATTGTTACAAATTGGAAAAATTACACAAGATAGTTCTGCAAAACATTAGACAATGTTGAGACTATGCAGGTGTCTAGGGAGTGCAGACTCATCTAAGTGTGTATGCTCTATTTTTGGAGTGTTCACAAACATATTATAGTGTATTTTAGATGATTTCATTCCTCTATATACTTACACAAACCCAAAATAAAATAAGTACATTATTCTTCTAGGGTTTTCCATAAATATCAAGTTACTATATTGAGCTAGTTGCAATCATATTTTTTTAGCAACTAGATATATATATTAATCAATTTGATTTATTCAAAAATTATATGTATATTAGGGTCATATAAATCATAAAATCAATAAAAAATCTTTACATTTTCAAAAATATTGAAAAAATCTAGTGGGGTTTATCTTTTACATTTTTTGATTTGAGCCCAACATAAGTCAAATCATTTGGTCGAAGTTTAAATCAATTATGCATTATCAAGACTTTGTATGGTAGGACCAGACACTAGGTTCCAAGGTAAGGGTTTTGAAACATTGGGAAAAACTCCAAACAATGAGAATATTGACCTAGAACCATGAATCAATGGATATTATGCTCTAGGGTTTTATTCAACAGTCACAAAGTAAGCCAACTTGATTATAGTGTGAAAATTGTATAGTGTGATATGACCATAATCAAAGGAGTTATGAGAAAAATTACTATGTAATTGGATAATATAATGATGGGATTGTAAAATAATCAATAAAACCAACCATCAATCACCAATGCACAACACAACTAAGGTGGATCTTCCATCCAACCCAATCAAAATAAATTTACATCAAAACCATAGAAAATGATTCCAAAGTAGAAATTTGTAAGTTATATGGGAAGTATATAGTCATTTGGATCATCCAAATGGATAAATTTATGTACCTAAAATCTTGTGTGGGAAAATGGTGGTAACAAAATATTTATATTTGGAACATGAGGAATTAATTTGGTATCAATGGTTTTATTCTCAAAATAAGAAAATTCTTAGTGTCACCTTATCAATTTTTATGAAGGAGATACAAACACACTATAGTAGTAGTGTGATCGATAATTACATCAGATAATTGGCAAAGCTACAACAAAGAATGTCAATTAGGTATTATATTCATCAATTATAGAATCTATCTTTTTGTAAGGAGAAATTTACAGAAGATAACTTAAATGACCTATTTCTTGGTCATCTCAAGGACCACATTCATCATGAGGTATGTATTTCTAATCCACTTAATGTTTTTTATTCTATTATCATGGTGTGTAATCCAACATAAAACTTATTGGATCCCAATAGGCATATATTTACTTATAACAATGATAATATCACATTAGCACCTTCATTTCCTAAACCAAAAAAATTAACATTGTAATAAATTAAAGAAAAAGAAGAAGAAATGTTATGTTTTAACTATGATAAACAAATATTGTCAAGGACATATATGTGTAAAAAATAAATCATTCTACATTGATGGCATCAATGATGAAGAATAGGATAAATAAAACAAATTAGAAGTTGTTGATAAGATTGAGTCTATGGATTTCCATCCAACTATCTATTTCCATGCATTATCAGTTATTAGAAACCCAAAAACTCTCAAGGTAGTAGGTTTATTAAAAAAATAAAAGGTGACTATATTAAATGACTCATAAACTACTCATAGTTTCGTCACTAATAATTTGGCTTCATGTTTGAACTATTTTTTTATCTAGCACTATAATTTTAGGTGATTGTTATATAGGGGGTATTGTTAATTGTTCAAGAAAATGCAATAGTCTTAAACTCACTATGGGAGATTGTGTATTGAAAATCCATATATTTTCCATTCCTATGGGTAGGAGGTTAATATTGTATTAGGATTCTATTGGCTCATGACCTTGGGTAAAATTGAGATTTAAAAACTTATAATTTTTCATGTTTTTTCATTAAGAAGTAAAGAGGTTTAAGTTGAAAGGAGTATATGAAAATTCATCATAAATGGTAAGCCCTCATCAAATGCAAAATATTCTCAAAAAGGGATCAGTGGGACCTACAACACAATTATTTTAACTGGAATAAAAATAGTTAAATTTGTAAATACCACTATATTTTCAATAAAGAGTGGAAAAGTATTTAGGTTTTTTGTGGATATGCCAACAAAGAGGCTACCTGAAAGAGACACATATTCCAAAAGTCTCCATTTAGGTAATTTTTTAATTATCAATCACCATCCATCATATCATCCTTTAATGTGAAACCACAAATTCAAGTAGTAGAGGTACACATTCAATAGGATTTCCTCATTAAAAAAAACACCCAATAATTCATGTTTCATATTATGGCCAAAATATTCCCATCTAGTTAAAGTTATCAAAGCGTAGTGATGAAGTAAAACTCATCTTGGAACCAAATTATATCATCCCAACTTAATCAAGAGGATTTAGATGAGGGAGATCATATAATCTATTATCAAGTGGAAGAACTTACCAAAATAAGATATGACATGGGAGGATGAAGAATTCATAGTGAAGCATCCAATGATCATCAACATTGAGGACAATGCTTATTTGAAGGGTAACATACTACATCCTATAGCGTGTATTGGGATATGTGTGTCTAACTTGTGGCTATCATAACCTTTAATTACTTCATATTATCATCTCTATAACCTTTATACTAATATTGGTGGTAGGGTAGGCTTATGGTATTTCCATAACATAGTTAGGTTATATATATGAAGTAGTGATTAGTATTCCATCATCATATTAAGAGTTCTATTCTTATTGTAAGGTTATAGAGATAACCCCCTCAAAGTGGTTTGGTCATATTCTTCATCATCCTACTCTTATTTCAATCATATTTTTATCTATTTATGTGATTATACTTTAGATTTGTAGTAATTTAATTAAAAATAAGGGAATATTAAGGATTGATGGTTGGTCTGATGACTCTTGAATTAAATAGTCATTGCACCATTTTTTTATTTTAGTCTTTTGTATAAATGGGTAATGATAATAAGGAAATTTTAGAGGTTTATTGCCTAGAATAAGATGGATGGCATGATTTTTTGGTCATCATGGAGGTAACCCTTTAGGCTCCTCAAATATAGTTATATGTTTAGATAATAGTTCCTTTAAGTATAAAATATATTTTGAATTAGATGATTCATTGAGTTGGATAGCACAAAGTTGGGTGAATTAAACTTGTGAGTCCTCTTAAGGTTTTTTATTGGACCTTTTTGATGAATTGTAGCCATTATGCTCCCAAAACTATTTTGTATCCTCTTAAAGTTAGAATAAACATTTTTGATTTAAAATTTTAATCCCCCAATAAGATTTACATATTGTGAAATTTTTGCTTATAAGTTAAAGTTCCCCCATTTTCTATGATGACTTAAAAACTTAAACAAGGATACACATAACAATCAACTTGTTTGACTAGTTGAGATTTAATGAAGTTATGTATGATACTAGAATCATTATTTGAGAGTAGTGACATGATCTAATGCATGCATCGAAAAAATTGGCATTAAGTGCTCTTTGATGTCATGATTTTCTTGCTTTTATTCATATGGGATTTATGTTCATCTACCCATTCATTAGACTAGAGGTGACTCCACATCAAGTAGGTATAATTTATATTCCACACATTAGTGACCTAGTGTGAATTTATCATGGCAATTAGTAAATAACTCTTTTTCTTGAAGGGTTGAATCTTAGGCTTTATTAGGCCTTTGATGAGTGTAATTCTAGGGTTTGTGAATGTTATTGTGCATGGTGTCATTGATCCTAAATGTGTGTGATTTAGACAACTATGCTGAGTTGTGAACTTATCTTTATCCTATTATCTAACCCAATGGTTTCCATCATATCTGAGGGTTTGAAAATTTTGACTTTGGATCAAATATCTTCTTTTAGGCCACTAATGAAAAAATATTTTAAATAATTAATTTATAAATCATTCCATTTTTTAGCTAATTTTTGAAATTACATCCAATATTCTCAAATAGAACCAATCTATAATAATTTATTCAATGTTATCATGAAATTGTCATATGCACTTAGGCCAAATTAGACCAATAAGATTTTGTAAAATTTATCCCTTATTTACATACCATTATAGTCTGTATAGCAATGGAACCACTAGACACCATCTTTCTCTAGGTTGAAAGAAGATATAAGAATCATGTCTTAGAATGTGGTGCCATGCAGATGGAAATACTATTATGTCATGTATATCCAACAAGTGGGATCTTTACCATAAAATGTAGGAAAATCCAATTTGGTCAATACAACATTCTCCCAAAATTAGATTTTTGTTTGAACCAATTTATTATTTTCAATCTCTTAGTTCATGAATAATTTCCATCATGTTTATTTGTTAAGCATTAACATTAAAGAGTTGAGATTAGAGGTCATCCTTTATGGAATGTATTTTTTCTAGAACATTAGCACATTGTTTCTCAATTTGCCTTGATTAGATTTATGCCACCATATGGGGAGTGTAAGGTTTTTATAAAGTGTTACCAAATTTATATACCAAAACAATCAATTTGATGAGATGATCATAGGTTCCCTAACTTTAAAAAATTATACTCAAATTTTTTACTTTTTTTCTATTCTACTAAGTAGCTATTACATCATGCCCATATAATTTTTATGGAATATTTTGACCCTTATAGATTTTTTGGTTACCATACTTCTCAAGGATGACAAGATATTCTGACTCTTTCTAACTTATGTTATTATTGTATTTATAAAAAAACATAGCTTCAAATTTGTGACTCCAAGAATATTAGGGTTATCATAAGGTTACTATAGGGTGTGTCTATTTTATGATCTCATATATATAAATAACATATTATTAAATAGTGTTGGCCCAATATTTTAGAGTGGTAACTATGGAATATTGAGTTGTCACATAGCCAATTATCCCCTTTCTAAGGTACAATATAAGTAACTTCCCAAGGCTAACCACTCATTAGTGCATCATAGAATACAAATGATGAAAGGCTTCTTAAGGTGAAGTAAAATTGTAGGTGCTTCTCATATACCAAAGGTATGTGGAAGCTAAATTATATAAATAGAATTACCTAAACCCTAAGTGTTGGTGGAACACACCTCACTTCACATTCCTATAACTACATGCTTAGCCAAAAATTAATTTTTTTTAATATTTTAAAAACATTGGTATAGGATGTATAACCTAAATATAAAATTGAACTATTGGCAAGAAAAACAAATTGGGCATATTTGGGGAAAAAATCTTAGTGTCACCACTTTGTTACCACTTTTTGATCACCAAGATATCAACTGGGTGAGGTGAGAGTGTACATTGGACATTCACATTAAGCCCTAAATTATTGAAGTTTCTATGAAACATGATCTTGGAAATAAATTTGATACTAAATGTTAGGAACTTGCTTACATGCAATTTAATTTAGTAACAAAAATAGATAAAATATTCATTATGACTAAAAAAATATAGAAATATTATATTGAAATAACAAAATCACACTACAAAATATTATGGGACTCTTCAAAGGGAGAACTCATTTAAACACAATATGATAAAAATATTCAATATATAGTCTTTCCTCTTACACAAGATCTCTATTCAAACTAATATACTCAAGACAACTTTTACTACCCATACATGTGGGATAATTACAAATAACTAATGAGAAACTTATAAAACATATGCATCCAAGCTTTTATTAATAATACTTGGCACAAATGAAAATATTTAGGATAAAGAGATTCCAAAATAAATTTAGTTTTTGTAACATTTATATGACATAATTGAATAAGTTTGTAACACCAAAGAAACTATTTTTTGTCCTATAAGATGGTAATGGGTAGTATATTTTATTTTCCCAATTATTCACTATATATTGGATCCCTAAAATTTGGTGACAAGAATTGAATTTTATTGTCAATATTTAACTTATGTGGGCTTGTATGCATATGATTCAACATGAACATGAAGATTGATGATGTTTAAGAAAATTATTTTATTATTTATGATGAAATTATTATCTTAAGTCTATGAAGCATTACCATATTCATTATAACATCATCTTTACTACTAGGCAATGCATAAAATAGACTTTTTATGTATGTATGTATGGATGGATGGATACATAGATGGAATATTAAAATTTCAATGTTCTTTGTAATCGAATGGATTCTTATACATTGTTTTTAAATAATAATAATAATAATAATTATTATTATTATTATTATTATTATTATTATTATTATTTATTTATTTATTTATTTTTATTTATTTATTTATTTATTATTATTATTATTATTATTATTATTATTATTATTATTATTATTATTATTATTATTATTATTATTTACGTGTCATTAAACGATGATACGCCAAAACTATAAGATAGATATCAAAAAATTTAAATAGATGACATTCAATTTAGATATGATTCAACATGAACATGAAAATTGATGATGTTTAAGAAACTTATT
The DNA here is from genome assembly GCA_037957365.1 of Torreya grandis. Lineage (NCBI taxonomy): Eukaryota > Viridiplantae > Streptophyta > Pinopsida > Cupressales > Taxaceae > Torreya > Torreya grandis. The sequence goes on from JARHVA010002350.1 coordinate 235,339, forward strand.
TTATTATTTATGATTAAATTATTATCTTAAGTATAGGATGCATTACCATATTCATTGCAAGATTATCTTTATTACTAGATAATGCACAAAATGGACTTTACACACACACACACACACACACACACACACACACACACACACACACACACACACACACACACACACACACACACACACACACACACACATGTATGTATGTATATATCGAACAATAAAATTCCAATATTCTTTGTAATTGAATAGATTCTTATATATTATTTTGATATTATAATAATATAAATTTAATGTGTCACTAGATGATGATATATCAAAATTATAAAAAATATGTCAAAATTTTGTAAATAAATAACATTCAATTTCAATAATTCAACGTCAAAATCAACATACAATAATCAATTTTCAAGATCTTGATGTTAAAATTTTATTATTTATTTGAAACATTCATATTTTAGTAGAAATTTTTATTGCACGCTTTCAACTTTTTTATCATAATTTTTTCACCAAAGTAATTATTTTTAACATTTCAAAATAAATATAAAACATGAAAAAAAATTCCTAATATTATAATGTTCTATAAATTATTATTATTATTATTATTATTATTATTATTATTATTATTATTATTATTATTATTAAATACCAAAATCAACTAATAAAACTAAAAAGACACAATGTAAACCAATAGGCCCATGGAATGATACACTTTTCTTCACTTTTATATGTAACCTAACATAGCTAGGTGGAAGCATCCTAAAATGTAAATGTTTTGGGGGTTAGGAGTGTGGAGCTACACTGCACTTCACTTGACTTTAAATATGCATTTTAACTGCATTTTAATAATATGCACACAAACAATGAGATTAGGAAAGATGTTATATGGAAGATGTTGGGAAAATATATATATTATAAAAAATTTAAAAATTTTAAGTACCATGTTTAAAAAAATAATTTATCGAGGGTAAGGGGTAATATTCTATGATAAAAATTTTGAACACTTCTACATATATATTATGCATATCAATTTTTATGTATATTTAAAATAAATAAGAAAGAAAAGAAGATAATTTTTAATATTAAGATTTTTATTCAAGATTTAAATTTCAAAAATATTTTAAAAAAAAAAAAAAAAAAAGATAATTTAGTTTAAAAATTTACATAAAAATAAATATTCTAAAAATTTAAGTTACTAAATTTATGGCTTAAAAATATTATTCTATTATATATTCTAAAATTTTATATTTAAATAAAAATTATTTGTTATTAAATTTATAATTGTAAATAAAATCATTTTAAAAAATATTTTATTATAAATTCTAAAAAAAAAATTATAATAATATATTTAACTACAAATGAAATTAATAATTTATTGATAATATATTTAATTAAAAATAAAATTAATAATTTATTGATAATATAAATTGTAAATATATTATTGAAATAAGATTCAATCTAAATTTACAATTATATTTTAATCACATATATTATTGAGATAAAATTTAGTCTAAATTTATAATTATATTTTAATTATAAAATATGATTAAAATATGTGAAAATGGTCAATAGAAAATCAAATTATAAGCTTGGGAAGATGTATTAACCACTCTCTAGTGTTGGACTGAATTTGAAATTTGTATTTTATTACACAAACTATTTGACTTATTTTATCTTCAATATGTACTCTACATGGTTGTAATTATAATTATATGTGCACAATTGTAACTATTGGATCCAAACTTGGTAAATTTATTATGCAACTTTCCAGCCTAATCTAGTTTTGAATAAGTGAAGTTTTTATTTATTTTTTATTATTATTATTATTATTATTATTTTTTTTTGTTGCGGGGGGAGGGGGGGAATGAACAACTATGAAAAATTAGACCAGAAAAATGACTATCTTTATGATTCCATGTCACTCTCAAAGGCTTGATTGGTTGTATTTTGATTTTTTGGTTTGTCATGATTTTTTATATAATAAAACTTATATAATTTTAATGAAGTTATTTTTTAAATGAAAAATTATAGTATATAATATTATTGTTATTTCTCTTTTTTATCACTCATATTATTATTGGGATTACGCATATAATTATCTAATTTATATTTGTATTTTATTTATGATTCATTTCTTATATATGAAAAATGGAAGATATGAAAGATAAGAATGGAATGAAGATTGATGTCATCTAATTAAATTTTCTAAAAAAATATATAGAAAAATTAAATTGTAATGTACATAGTTTTTAGTATTGGTAAAAATGGGTTTTGAAAGGGACCCTACCTAGAATAAAAAGTAAGCATGCATGTGCAACATATCTTGATTGAGCAACAAAACCTGCAATGAAAGATTAAAAGTTGTCTAAAATAATAATAAAAACTAGCAAAAGCCATATATCGACTAGAGAGTAAAGATACAAAATAAAGCTATGACCCATGCTATACATGTTATTTTTGAGATATAAGGGTCATTTTAAGAGGATCCATTTCTTTCTTACCTTTATTTCGCCTTTTGTTACACAAAATGGTCCAATATTTGCCTTCCCCTAGGTTTAGTATATTTGGAATGGAAATTTCAAGTGAATCGATTGAAAAAAGCTGAGAAATATTTTTTTGACAGTTGTTCTCTTTTTGAAATGGCTAATTGGATTTTTTTTTGGATGAGTAAAGCCCATTTGATTATCCTTATAAAAAATTGTGAAACTTCATAAATATAGTTTCTGCCCTTGCAAGGAGTGATCTTCCTTTGATTGTGCACTCAGAGCTTCCATTTGCATTTCCAGAACCCAATCAGGATCCATGCTACTTTCTTCACTTTCTGCTAAACCTTGTACAATAATATGTTCAAGGCCAGCTTTGTTCCATAAATAATTTTTGTTTTTATGTTTGAGGGAAGTGCAATCATTATCCAAGTGCCCAATTTGGAAACATCTATAACATTGGAAGGGTAAACCTTTATATTCTAGTGGTTATACCTAGGTTTTGTTTCTAACTTTTAGTTCTATTTGTGTAGGTAAATCTTTGGTGATATCAACATTGACTAAAATTATAGTAGGTTAAATGAATCCTTTCTAGGATTTTTGGATCAACATCCCAAAGACTCCACTATGGTTCTTAAAATAGATTGCTCCCAAAATTACATAGGTAAATTGGGTAATCTAATCCAAATAGATTTTGAATTAAAAAATTTAGTATATGGGTTGAAATTAGGTGCCACAGCTTATCCATAAGCAAATGGTGTCCCCATTCCCAATGGAATTCATTAAAAATTTCATGTTTATCTTCATTTAAATCAAAAATCATAATAAAGATGCCTTTCACATAGAGATGAATTTGTATCTTACCTATGACCATATCCTCCCATTCCTTCAATATACATTCATGGAGTTGGGGCACACTCGACCAAAAGCCTATAAACTAGTAGATCATTCCATGGGTGAACAATTATTCTTTATTTTCTCAATGACTATCAGTTCCTCTTCTATAAAGACTAGAGAGGGAATAGCTTTAGTAGGATATAAAATCTGACTCATTCTATTCCTATAAATAATGTTGGTGAATGAAGATGTGTATGCTAAAATAGGATGTAGACCATTCAGAGTATCCCCTATTGCAACTGTGTCTATTTCTACAAAATGCAAGGTCCTCAGATTCATCCCTATTGTAGATATATCTATTTCTAGCTAGTCACTTATCAAACCAACTGTAGTTGCCTTTTTATCTTCATTCATTACCTTTATTTCAACCATTAAAGTCCTAGGAGACACCCCTATATCCTTTACCAAAGAACTAGTCATTGCCATTGAGCTTCAAATATGATAGGGTTTGCCAAAGTATTAGGTTTTATGTTAGGTTTTTGAGAACTACTTTAATATAAAGTATGAAGATTAGCACTATTAACAATGGAGTAAGTGAAATGATTTTGAGATAGTTGAATTTATAAAGACTCAATTTATTGTACAGAAATTAGAAGTATGCATACTTCTAATTTTTTAAATTTTTCAGATAACCTAGTTAATTAAATCAACTTCACATTAAGGTTTCAATTTATTTAAATTTAATTTTAATTATTTACAAAGAAATACTAGATTCATAAAACTCTAACCCTAAATAACCCTAGGGTTTACATTTCCAAAATTAAAATTTTAGATCCATATATCTACTAATTTGTATTTCATATCATCATGACATAATAAATTAATCACTTTCTATTCCAAAGTTTAATGCTTTCATTTTCATGTTTGTTTCCTTTAATTTGTAATGAACTTATAAAAGAGATAAACACATGTATAGATGATGCTTTATATCAATTACAATATATGTTATATCTCATAACATGTTATATTTATCTTATATTGAATTCCATTAACAAGCAAACCTATACACACATAGAGGATTTAGCACATAAGCTAATAACTATATTTTAAGCTTCAATGGCATATCTTATGCATAGGAAAGAATCTCCTTCTCCTCCTAATCTCCATGAGGGTGATAGCTACTTTCCCTCTAACCAAGTCCATTCTCTCATTACTCCATTATATGAAGTAGCCTGTAACATTTTCACTAATCAGCCTATTCACACCTCATCTTTATAGGGTGTGTGCCTACATGTGTAAACATAAATAGCTAGGGTTACACTTACAAAACTCTATGTGATCAACTTATCAGTATGAGAAAGATAATTATATGTTTACAAAATAAAAATCAACTACTACATGAAAAGATTAAAACATTGAAAAAATAATTTACAATACAAAGGCCTCCAAGTCACAATAGTGTAAATCATGTTTATACATATTTAACTAGTCAATTTGAGAAAATTTATGTTACATATCAAAACATGAAATCACAAGTACATATACAACTAGTAATTCAAAACTCATTCAAAGTTCACATAGTATTTTAATTAAAATACTAATGGACATGATTAAATCTACGTTGATCAACCTACCTTCTCTACAACCAATGAGGAAATCTAGATATTTTTGTGTATATCATAAAATGCATAGAAACCAATTTGATTCATGTTTAGCATTGAAAAGGACAAAATAATAGATAATGGATACAAATGACACACACAATGACACTTCATCCACATGACACATAATGGCACATCTACTAATTCAAAAAGGCTCAAATTTAGAAATAGTATAAAATAAGTTACCTAAGCATAACTCAGAATAACAAAAGGTTCTAAAAGCACAATCATAGAAAGAAACAATACAACAAGCACATATAAATCAACTAGATCTACCTCTACAAAATGAGGCTAAATGTTCAATATGGTATGGGTTTGATCAAAAGTATCTACAATAGTATGATTATCATGGTTATTTTTTGGGCAAACAAGCCCAAGGCATCACTTTTCCTATTATATTAGTTGATAATATTGGTCAACAAGGCTTAGGGTTTATTGAACATCCTAAGGAAAATTAGTCATAGATATAGTTTATCAATGAAAAACATCTAGATACATAATAAATATTATAGAAAGAGCAAGATCTTCCGTTGTAAAATCAAAATTGATTGGCACATGCTTATACTAAAAGGGGGTGTGAATTAGTATAAGTTAATCTTTTACTTTTTCAAAATGATAATCACAATAGTATCAATCACACAAAATCAACAATTAAGAACACAATATTTACATGGAAACCCTTTTAGGAGAAAACCATAGAGAAAAAGACTACTTGGATCTACTGTCCAAATCCATCCATAAATAAAATTCTTCTTACAAACTTTTTAGGTACCAACCTAATAGAGACACCGATCCCTATTGTTAAACAATTTGTAGGCACCAACCTACTAGAGACACCAATCTCCACTACTAAACACCAACTTATCAAGGGACACCAATTTATTCTTTATGAGGCACCAACCTCTACTAAACAATCTTTCACCACACTATTGTTTCTTCATCAATGAATGATGGCAAATTAAATATTTTTTATTATTATTTTCACTAATTTTGCAAGTGGAACAACTTGTTTTGGAGGCTTGTTTGAGGGTTTGGAGATACTTTTTAGGGTCTATTTAAGCAACATAATATTTTGAAATTATTTAATAATTTTCTACATATTGGCATGGGGTTTTGGAGAATAATTGATGAAGATATGAAGCTATAAATTGATATAATATTAAATAATAATTTTCATAATAAGCCCACTTCTATCAATTTCCATACTAGCTTCCAACCCAATATTCAATCTGCATGGAAGACTCAGTTCCCCAATTTCCTCATGGGGAAAATCCCATATCTGAAATGAAAGGCCATCACCCATTTCATTTCAGTGATGCTACCTATTCATTATCATTGAATAGAATCTTCAGTTGCTTAAGCATTATCTCTCACATTTTTTCCTATTACTTTACCACTAAACTAGGAAAAAAATAGTCACTAAAATTTGTAATCTAAACATTTCCTCTTCTTAAGTACATAATTTTAAAAATTGACCTCGATTTATATAAGAATTTGTTTTCCTTCAAAAATTTGCTCATGTTGTGTGCATAGTCATAAGCTATTTTTGTTAGCCATATAAAATTGACAATTCCTTACTCAAAAATACTTTCCACTATTTTTAAACTTCTGAAAATGTATGGCTCCTAAACATTTTCACAAAAAAAAATTCAAAACTTCATAAAATAAATGTTATACTTGAATGGTAGAAATAATTAATTATTTTCTTCAAATCGGTATGTGTTTGTATGCTTTATCTTTTTATTCTCCACACACTTTCTTCCTTATCTTTTTCATTAATCTTCACATATCTCACACTTCAACTTCCATACTTTCTATCCAACTTATATATACATTTATATCTTCCTTATGACTCTTCATGAAGGGAGGAATCCCTTTTAATAGAGACAACCTTTTAAAAAGATGTGACTTATTCTAAAGAGGGTCAGCCCATAATTAATAATTATTTATTTAAAATCAATTTTTATATTGGGAACCAATGAAGGAGAGGGTTGGATAACCTTATAAAGATCAATTTAAATGTCTTGCCAATAATAAATAGGGTCTGGCTAGTACTCTTTAATATAATCATGTCTTTAGATGACTTGAAATTGGATAATGATTAGTGGTATTTGGCCTTCATACGATTTTGTCTATACGCTTTTGACATCAATGATAATCTCATCCATACACTTTTGACATCAATGATAATATTTCCAAAAATATCCCTTTGTCATTTATAGAAACCTCAAAACATACTTCTCTCCGTTATGAAATACTACCCCATTCTATAAATCTCCCCCTGTCTGTAAATCTCCCCATTTGACATCAATGGAAAATGGATGTTCATTATACTTCAATCCACAAATAAATCAAGGGAAACATCCATGTCATATTATTCAACATCACCACAACTAAATGATTATCTTTCTACTCTTCCCTATCCTTTTGCATAAATACTTCTCCTTCTCTCATTTTCTCTCCTTGAATTTTATCAAATATGGGCTTTTTGACATCATCTGCATACATTTGGATTATTTATAACTGCTCAAATAGTGCCTCCTCTTTTCCACTTCCCTTGAGTCTTAAAAATTATTTTTCTTCATGGTTAAGTCTCATTACTCAAATATTATTCAACCATAGTGTCTGCATTCAAAGATTAATTATTTTTAACAGTCCTAGGAGCTCATTCCTTTGGTCAATAAATGGTAGTAAGAATTCATAATATTTAAACACCTAATTTAAATAATTTTCAAAACCCTCCTAAAGAGTGATTGTGAAATATTCTAGTGATCCAAACACACATGTAACAAGTGGCCTAATAATATGTTATCATCCAATATTGTGGGAAATGAATATCTAGATCCTTCAATAAACTTTTTTCTAGCTTCATATTCAAGAGTAAAGGCATGCAAAATCTCATCATTTAAGGTCTAATAATTTCAAAATGTTTCACAAGATTAGTAGATCAAAAAATTGATCATGCATTTTAAACACATCCTATAAACCTTATTCTTTAATAGACATCTAAGTCTCTTCAATTTTTTCATGTTTTTGTCTTGGAACATCAACTTTTTCCTGATCATCTTTCTTATTATTCTAATATTCTGTGAGACTTCATCCTTTAAGTATCTTTTCCATAGATCTAAAATATAATGAAATGATTATCTCCCCCTAAATACATAGTTCTCTTTATGAACTTAGTGATACCTTTTATGCATGAAATGTAATTTGCACAAGCATAGATCTCTCTTTCTTTTCTTGTTCCTGCTTCTTTTGCCATACTTTTGAAGTTTCTTCTTTTTTTTTACTCATGACTTCCACTTTATTATTTTGTCTAGGAATTTTCATAAAACCACTTATACATAAGTGTGTTGTATGTCCATAGTTGTTGCACTTATAGCATATGACATTATAATCTACTACAGGAGAAAATGAATGATAATTTCTATTTACAAACCCATAAGGAATTATATTCTTGTTCCAACTAAAGTGTCTTGTGCACATCCTATAGTCTATTGATTTATGACCAAAGTGATTACCTAAAAATCAATAACCAAATAAATAATGTTTTAACCTAGCCGTGTGTGTCTACCTTGGAGGAAAGGACTTTCTAAATTTGTCCTTGTTGTCTTTTGGAGGAGTGCTTGTTTTATATGGGACTTGATTCTCTTTCTTCTTAATGATAGGAATTTTGAGAACATCTTCATAGCTTTTTGTGTTTTCCTCATTTGCCTTCTTTGGTGGCTCTTTGTGATCTTCTTTATTGGCCATCTGATTTTCTTTATATCCAAGACCAATTTTTATGAATTGTTACCTCTACCCATTCATGATATCATATAATATCTTGGCACTCTTCTCAAATTTGAGGCTTATATTTAGCTTAATGGTTATTTTCTCTAGTTCCTTCCTCAAGGAAACAATTTCAAACTCTAGCCTCTCACATTTCTCTTCCTTTTTGTTTAATTCGATTCTCCCTCCCCTTTAATAATTTTTGCTTCTTCAAGTTGAATCTTGAGGTTGATGATCATCTTTTTCGATTCCTCAAGATTTTTTGACATTTTTGCCTTAGATTCACAGTCCTCTTGAAGCTGTAATTTTTATTTTAAGTTCTTTTTAATTTTCTTGATTTCACTTAGGGCATAAATGAGTTCTTATTCCAAATCTACTTCTCCATCTATTTAGGCATTATCTTCCCCTTTTGACTCATTTTCTTCTTTTTCTTTGTCTTCACTTTCTAAGATATCATCTTTTGTTTCTATTTCCATGAATAAGGTCTCTTCTCTATAAATAGTAGATAAACTCTCTTAAGATGAACTATTTTCCTCTTTGTAATAGAGGATTTTCTTGTGCTTGTGAAAGATCCTCTTTTTCTCAGGTTTACCTTATTTGTGATATTTTTTATGTTGATAATGTTTTCCACCATTATTTATACTATGTTCTTATTCTTAATCACTATTTTTATTTTATCCATATGGGAATTTGGCTACAAAATGTCCTACCTTTCCATCATTAAAATATTTAAAAGGCAACTTACCTTTCTACTTATTGAATCCTTTCTTCATCTTCCTCATAAAATGATCTTATTCTTCATTTGATTCATTATTAGAAATATCACTTGGCTTAGGATCTTTATTTTTCATTTTATTTGAGGTTTTGAAGGCTACCTCTTTTTTAGATGATTTATCCTTTTCGGTCTTCATTTCATATGCTGTGAGGATCCCATGCAACTCATTCATTATTAGAGTATCTAGATATTTCATTTCTTCCATGGCTGAGACTTTGACATCGAATCGTGAGGGAAGAGACCTTAATTCCTTTTTAACTATCATTAGCTCTTCAAAATTTTCACCAAGTCATTTGATGGTATTTATAATTTCATTCACATGAAGCAGATAGGCTGAAATGTTTTATTCATCCTTCATTTTAAAAATTTTGAATTATTTTCTATGTTTGAAGATTAGCTTTCTTTACCTTAATATCTCCTTCATATATTTTCTTTAGTTTATCCCAAAACTCTATTTCTAATTCATAGAGCATTAATTTGACAAACTTAGATTCTGATAGACCACATAAGATTGCATTCATAGCTTTTACATTATTCTCACTAGCCTTCTTTCCATCCTAATCTATTGGTGGAGATGATGGAATAGTATAACCATTTACTATTGATTTCTAAATATCAAATCCAAGAGTCATTAAATAGGTTCCCATCCTTATGTTCCAAAATACATAATTTTTTCCATCAAATAATAGATCTCTATTTTAGTAAAATCCTTCTTGATTGGCCATGTGTGTTCTTGAGATCTACCTTCTAGCAGTTAGACTATTTCTAAAGGAACCCAGTTTGATACCAATTGATGAGTAGACGCTTATACTAAGAGGGGGTGAATCGGTATAAGTTAATATTTTACTTTTTCAAACTGATAATCATAATATTATCAATCACACAACATCAATAACTAAGAACACAAGATTTACATCAAAACCCTTTTAGGAGAAAACCATAGAGAAAAAGACTACTTGGATCTACTGTCCAAATCCAGCCACAAATAAATTTATTATTACAAAATTTGTAGGAACCAACCTACTAGAGACACCAATCCCTATCACTAAATAATTTTTAGGCACAAACCTACTCGAGACACCAATCCCCATTGCTAAGCACCAAATTATCAAGAGATACCAATCTCTTCTTTATGAGGCACCAACCTCCACTGAACAATATTTCACCACACTATTGTTACTTTATCAATGAATGATGGAAAATTAAATATCTTATCTTTTCCACAAAAATATGCTTATACTTGATTGATATAAATAATTAATTTTATTCTCCAAATCTACATGTTCTTGTATGATATATCTTTTTATTCTCCACACATTTGTTTCCTTATCTTATTTATTAATCTTTACATATCTCACACTTCAACTTCCATACTTTCTATCCAACTTCTCTATACATTTATATCTTATTTATGCCTCTTCATGAATGGAAGCATCCCTTTGAATAGAGACAACCTTTTAAAAAGACATGACTTATTCCAAAGAGGGTCGACCCATAATTAATAATCATTGATTTAAAATTAATTTTCATATTGGGTGCCAATTAAGGAGAGGGTCATCTTGATTTATGAATATTAATTTAAATTTGTCTTATTAATAAGGAATCGTGGTTAGTCGGTACTCTTCAATATAAACATGTCTTTATATGCCTTGAAATTGGATAATGATTATTGGTATTTAGCCTTCATACAATTTATCTTTATGCCTTTGACATCAATGACAATCTAATCCATACACTTTTGACATCAATGACAATATTTCCAATAAAAATCATGCTACACAAACAAGCATTCTCAAAATAGGTTTTATAGAAAGAGAGCCTCCACATCACCATATGTCTATAATAAGCACAATTTCAAAGGGAAAAATCACAATCAATCTTCCAGAGAAAAACTCAAAAAAGCCAACTCCACAGTATGAGATAATTTCCTCTAGCATTCTAGGTTATCATGATTTCAATGTTGAACAATATTATGGTTTTGATGATGAACAATACTTAGATTCCTATTACAAAAACATTTAACTACAACATAACAATCACACTACATGAGAGATTAGCATTCATATTTTTAACATAGGTCACAATGATAGTGAGTCTCCCTTGAGAGTCATTGGTTGGTATGGTTCTTACCCTTATACATATTTCACTCTCTCTCTCTCTCTCTCTCTCTCTCTCTCTCTATATATATATATATATATATATATATATATATATATATATATATATATCCTTTTACATAGTTTATTTTAATTTACTTGTATATATATTATACTCAAAAAACCTTAAAATGATGTAACATGTCAATATACAAAAATATTCAAATATTCAAAAACACAAAATTTATAGATTGTATGCATTACTATGTTTACATTTCTACTAATTACTAGATATTGCATATTGCTAGCTATCCTAATATAGTCAATTTTGTCATACACATATACTTCACTTATTCTTATCAATTTATTATAGATTCTAGATAGGACTCCGGTCCACTACACTGATCTAGATCAGCTATCATCTACCCATTAGGGTTATTTACACTAATCCAAGTTTATACATTTGATACATTCACCCACTTGGGGGCATCTCATACATAGTTGATACTATAAATTTTTATATTTACATACTATACATTATAGTTTATGCATTGAGTTTATTCATCTCTCATATTTTCCCAACTATCACTAGTTAGACTTAGTATATGTGCATCCTAAAACCTACATATATTTGTACTACACAGTTATACTTGATTCATTTCTAGTTTTTCCTAGATTAGACTTGATTATGTTTCCTATATTTATTCCATCTTTGAGGGAATTTGAATATGACATTGTTCTTTGGATCTACACCACTTCTCTATTTGTATGCTTTTGATATGTGCCCATTTCTCTTGTGCATTCTTTCCTACTTCTATATGCAAATATTTAAATAGGTCCTTCTATGTGGCTCTAAGACAAATTACTTTTTGCTTATGTATATGTACATTTAAACATGTCCTTGTATGTCTTTATTCTCATATTTAGTGACATGTGACTATGTCCCTTATATTATGGCCCCTTGGCCTACCTTTTGCATATCTCGTGTGTTTGTATGTTTGATTCTTTGTATCCCTACACATCATGACGCTTGTATTTGCTTATTACCAACACACACTAGTTTTCAATGCAATGAGGGATTGACCCATCCACCTAAGCAGTTACTCATATTTGTTGCTATACACATTACTTACATCTATTTTCACACCCTCGAGCAATTCTATATTACAACATGCATCTTATATTACTTATGCTCAAATACTCTTACATTTTAATGTTATGTTTGTACATTGTATTGGAATATCATGCACATGCTCTAGCTAAGACATTTTATAGAGATACTTATTTAGAGGGTAGTTATTACATAGATTCAAAAAATACCCTCAAAAGAGGGGGAATTCATAGGGGTTTGTCATACAGATTAGGATCCTACTTTGTTTTTCATAAAAAAAATTTAGAACATAGGCTCAATTTTATAAATCAGACTCAAGGCAAACACAAAACAAAACAAAAGCTTAGAATATAGTTTAGATCACACAAAAATTAGACCAAACATGCATTATAAACCATATTAGGACACTAGAACCATAGGTCATTACTATCCACTACAAGGTGCTACTATCTAGTAGCCCTAGCTATAGGACATGCTGGATCATTCAGACTACTACACTAGGTAAAGTATAAATTTGCATAGATATAATTATAGGTTTGATAGTTATGTTTAGATTTAGATTAGATACATTTAATTTCATCTCAAATTCATACCAATTACTTAGATTTGGGGGAATCATACATGGCATGGTCATACCCACATTCAATTTAATCACATAGATTCAACTATTACATACTTAGTTTAGATTTAATATACTCAGATATCATATTGGGGACATGTGTGCAGCACATATTTTCCATATAATTAGCTATACCTAAGTTGATAAGATTGAATAGTAAACTCCATTTCATTCTCTATGATGTATACACTTTCTATCAAATTCTAGGTTGTCACCAGATTCATGCATTAATCCATATGTAGTGGTTAGAATTTCAAGCTATTCACACACTTATGGTCTTGTCCAAGCTATTCATATATCAAGATCCACTGAGTAGGGGTGGGTAATGATGGATTCAAAACTAGATTGAGTTCTTGAGCCACCCATATGAAGATTGAGTAAGCCATCAACTCAATCCAAGATATTCAATGATATGATAACTATGTGCACTCACACAAAGGTTGTTGGTAGGTTCATGCATTAGTTCACATACCCAATGAGGTGTATTTTTTCCTTTCCTCTCTCCTTACTCAGCTTTACTTAGTTACTTCATTTTAGCATAGTATTTTTATTTTGATTATTCTCTTAAGTAAGGACTAATTTTTTAGTGTTTCATTGTAAGACATTACTTTGGATTATGTTTCACATACACAGACCCATATCCACATACTTAAACTTATCTACATAGGATCTACTTCCAAGGTAAGTCTAGGTACACTTCTTTTTCCTTTATACTATTCATTTCATTTTGTTGCATTACTAGCATTAAGGGGGGGAATATAATCACCTAAAAGTGGTAATTGGATTTTAAGAGTGTCACTTGAGTTAACCTATTCCTAGCTTAGCCCTAAACTTATCCTAAAGCCTTAAAATTACTTTTTTAGTCATTGTATAGACCAAAGTCACCTATAGTTAGCCAAAAATAATCTTAGAACTATCATCTCATATCCAAACCCAAATTGCTTAGTAGTCTACCAAGTGGACATTAGTGCCACATTTGGGACACTATAGCCACATGGTGTTAGTGTCGCTAACTAGGTGCTATTGTCATTCATCCTAGCTCTTCCCAATGAATACTTTTTCCAATGTGTGCCCTTACTAAGGTTAGCCTAATCATATTTTCTTATCTGCATAAGCAACAAAATTTTATATAAACAAGTCTAATTGAATTATATTGAATATATATATATATATATAATTTAAAAAAAATAGCACACTCAAACCAAAGACAAGTTAGGCTAAATTAAGGTAATTGATCCCTATTCTACCCTACTTCTACATACTACCATCTATAGTATCCCTAAGCCTAATTTTTAAAGATTTCAAGGCTCAAGCACATTCAAGTCATCCAAGTCTACTCTCATTATGACATTAAATTTCACTTGCATCAAGTATTATGTAGGAGAACTACATCAGGATTGATCCCTCTTTGGATTATTGGTATGTAGGAAACTCTTTTCATAATGGGGGTGTTGAGAATGTCTAGTTTATCCTACTAATGAACACACAATTATTATTTATTCCATACTTATAAGGAGGATTAGGGTTTGTACACTAAATTAGGTTTTCCAGGCATAATATAGAGATGCAAGCTTCATGCACATAGGAATAAGACATAAAAACATAGGTGTAGGTGTTCCCAAAAAATAGGAACAATACCACAAAGGGGACATTAATTCCACTCTGAGGACACTACACAAGCATGGCACTACTATCCATATGAGGCCTACTGTCCAATGAGGAAATAGACATCAAAATCTTGTTAATTATGCTCATAATTGTCTAAAACCCAATTTTTAGAACACAAATCATTTGTGATAGTCATTTTTAAGATAAGTTTCTATTTATGTCTATTTATTACTATTTTTAGAAGGTAAAAAGAAGTTAAAGGATATAACAAATCAGTACTTAATTATTACAATATTTAACTGATTTAGACATATCATCCCTTTAATCTAAACATAAGATTTTCATAGTAAAAGCCTAAAAGGTTAAATCAATGAGTAACCATAAAAGCTTCATTTATTTAAAGATTTAATATCTATCTTACATTCAAATTTATATATTTAAATTATTGAAACCCTCATAATTTAATTTAAGTGTGACAATTATATCCATGTTGGGTGATAAAATAATCATTTGTCCCTCAATAAAACATATATATTTTTAGTTATATATGAACTCGCACTCCATGCACATTTTTTTAAAAAAATAAAGTTATTTTTAGGAATATATTTATAAAGTATTTTTAGGGCCAAAGTGGGACACGCTATTACACTTTAAACTGGTTATTTACATTTTAAACATTATATGAAGGGTAAATAAATTGAAATTTTTAAAATTAAATTAAATACATTATTTTAAAATAATTAACTATTCAAATAAGGTATTGGCAAAAAAAATAGTATAATCATCAAGATGAAAATATATGTTAGAATTATGGAATGGATATCCTTCAATGAATAGTTATAGTCAATTATATGATAATGTTGATGAAGACTTTTAGACTTTTTTAGATTAAATTAGTCATTAGGATCCAATTAAATGCGTAGACAATGTACACTTTTATTTTAAATCCTTTTTGAAAAAGTTTAATTTATTAGCTATCTTTTTTTAACACAACCATCAAAATCATTTAAGGTTCTTCCCAACTAAGTTGTGTTCTCAATCTATAGAATCTTTCCAATAGAGATGCATTTACAATATTAAAGGAAAAATAACAAATAAACTAGTTATAATCATTAAAATAAATGTAACCCACAAATTCAAAATCATTAAGTGTTATTACTATTATCATCAAATGTGATAACAAATAGATAGTATTCTAATTTTATGACATTATCAATTTGAGGATGAAATATAACTAGGTTTTTAGCATTATTGGTATGTAAATCATATAGACAACAAAAACCAATGATTTTGATACTAATGTATAAACTTATAATATGTAAAACCAAGTATCTACTACATTAAGTTCAAAAAAATCTAAAATATTACATTTTGGATACTTTGATATATATACTATAAATCCTTTTACCATGAATGTTACTTGTATAAAGTTAACAACCAATTAACATAATAAATTAAAAAAAAATATCAGTAAACCTTTGAAATTGACCAAAACATGGTACCTAGTAAATTATTAATTTTAGTCTATAATTTTATTTATTATTATTTTTTACTCCAATGAATTTAACCTTGATTCCCATATAATTTACATGCATGTTGGTGACTACTAAAGGAATTATTGGTATGTAATTTGATACAGACTTCTAACTATTTTGAAACTTGCACCTATAAATAAGTTAGATGGTCTACCCTTTAATCCATTCATTTTAAATAAATATATTTTATTGAAGCCATTCTAGTTGAAGTAAATTAGTATAATAACTTTGAAGTTGCTCTAGATGTTAAGATGTGTTTAGAGTAGAAACAATAACAGAAAAGGCTTGGAGTTTCATTGATGTTAGAAAGAGTTATACGATGCCTACATAAACCAATATGATGGTAGAATAAGGTTGTAATCTAATTAAAAATTCACTTAAAATCATAGTGAGCATGATATAAAGAACATAATAAAAGTCCATAACACTATTTGTAGTGGGCAAAAAATCATTTTCAAAATAATTCATTTTTTAGTAGAAGTCCATGTTAGCATTGATCATTGATTGATAATTATACAATATATCCCTGCAACATGCAACTTTTTTAATTAATTAATTTTAGGGAACCCTAAATAAATTAATAACTATTTATCCATGCAAAAATAGTTCAATGAAGTTTTAATTTGAGGATAATTAAGAGCCATACATCATAATTTTTTTTATGAAGTTATAATTTGAGGTGACCCTCAGGTAATTAATAATGACAATGATAATATTGATTTTCCCTAGCACACCCCATTATCTAAAATTCAAATAGGGACCCATTATTTTTAATACATATTTATTAATGGTCCATATCAACCTTAGGAACTCTAATATTGATTAAACATAGTTTAATTTTATAAAATTTGTTTTAAAAAGGAGAAAATCAAAGTTTTGTCACCACTATTGAATTATTTATCACCTTTGATTCTTTTATTTGATGAAAAAATTTGTATTTAATATTTTTTTATGATTTAATGAACTAAGGGACTAATGAAAATATGTACCTTTTTTAAGCTTTTATATGTAGCAAGTTCTCATAATTCTAAATCTCCATTAGGTTTTATAGATCATGCCAAGTATTAGTGTCATGTTCACCCATAACTAACCCCAATTATAATAATATTTTTGAGCCCTTGAAAGCATTCATATTATATATAGTCATCCACATGTCAAAATATTATAAAATTGAGATGGAGTTGGTCTTCATGAAAATATATAAGTCCCTAAGTTTCTTAGAATCCCAAGATTGCCCCATGTGGTGAGATCTCAGTTACTTGGACTCCATGAGAAGAAACTATATAGTAAATTTAAAAAGGGGTTCTTGAGTTCTTGATATCATGTCATGTGGCAGAATCTTGTTGAGTCATGTTCTGGAGGATTTTAGCATGTTTATTATATTCAAAACTCTCAAGTTCCCTAGATCATGCCAAGTGGTAGAATCTCATTCATCTAGATCAAATTAATTATATATGTATTACAATGTTTGATTCTCCTTAAATTATTGAGACCCATCCACTTATCATCATCTTAAAATCACATAACTTATTAGAAGAAGGTAATAAAATCAAAATTCTAAAGTTTATAGGGCACCAAGAGCCACCCACATGGTGTAATCTTATAAGCTCAAAGCCTACTAAGGTAAAATATAGCTCAAAAGGTTCCAAAAATACAAACTATCGAGGGCCACCCAATTATCATGATCTCAAAAACCCATACCCTATCATTTAAAGGTACAAGGTTAGAATCCTCAAAACTCTATAACCTTGATATTTTGTCATGTGTCACCATCCCATGCACATAGAGCCTTTCTAAAAGACGTACATAGTTAGGATTTCAATAACTTTGAGTCCCTGAGATCATAACATGCATAATAATTTTGTTAAGTCATAGCTTGCAGAACATACAAAGTAGATTTATAAATTTGATCCCTCCAAGTAAATGAGACCATGGCATGTCATAATCTTGGAGGTGCATAGCCAGAATACCTAGGTGAGAGTTAACAAGTAGGATAAAATTTAAATAAATGGGAAATGGACACCTATCGTGAAGTGATGACTAAGAACTTATAATTAACAAAAATATGAGACACTCACCAATTTAACTTGTCAATTTCAAATCAAAATGAGAATTAAAATTAAAATTAGTTTTTGTATTAAATTTGCATAAACTTAGCATTCAAGTCTCAAGCTTTGATAATTATATGAAAAATCCTAATAAAATCAAATCACTTTTCCATTAATCAAAGAGATATGAGTTTCTAACTTTGAATTAAAGCTATCATACCTTCAAGAGCCCTAGTTTTCCTACTAAATAATTTACAAATATATTTAGTTAAAATCTTGCTACGAATTACGAAACACATAAATGGCTTCTTCATCTAAAGCATATAGCTAACACCCTTACCAATATTCAATCATAGGATTAACTTAGTATATCAACATAATTTTTGATAGGGGTATTACCATTTCCCCTCTACATGACTCTCTGGGACAAGATTGAAATCATCAATCTATATTCAGTCCAAGATCAGATAGTGATGATAGAAACAAATAAGTGGATGATTTATTTCTATTAAAATCTATGGGCCTCCACAACATGCTCATGAAATTATAGGTAATGTCATTCATTGAATTACTTCATTATTTTTTATTCAATGGTGTTATTTCTGGAGACTATTTAAACTTAAGAATTCAAATAAATGTGGTCACTTACATTTTTAGTGATAATTTTGAGAAATATTTATTCCTCCCAATGCCCAAAATGACATAAAACTAGGTTGTATCCAATGATTGGCTAGATCATAACAATGTTGAGGGAAAGCTTAAGTAGTGACTAGCCAAGGGAGAAAAATTAAACATTTTACACATTGTTTATTTGGTGCCTATAACCAAATTCATGTCAAGCATTAGGATGGTAATGACCTTGTTAAAAAGGTTATATAGGTTTTCTAGTATCACTTATGTACATGAGGATTAGGTTCCCTTATTGGATATAATTTTAACTTCTAATAAGGTTATGTTAATTAGAGAGATCATCAATGTCAAAGTTAAGGCATAGATGATCAAATTCAATGAAAGGCCACTAGATGATAATTTTTACATGATGTCATATGTAATGGATGCCATTGTGTGGATAATGCATATAATCTATAGGTATCCCTAGGAACCATCCATAGAGAAAGTGAACAATAAGGTTTATGATGACTTCTCTCTACTACATGTTTATAGGTTTAGGGGATAAATTAAGAGAATTAAATACGAGGTATACCTAATGGTATACTAAGATATATATGGGCACTTCATGCCCTAGAATTTAGATAAAATAAAGAAAACTATTGTGAAGATGGGAGATTACTAGATTTATCCTGATTGTACTATAATCAGGATAGAAGGAACTAGAGCTGCCCCTTCAAATCCCCCTCATTTTTTTCCTAATAAAGTTGTAGAGAAAGAGATAGCCTTTCAAATTTAAAATAGTGTCAATGAGAAATATACTACCAAACATGAATGATATTATCATAAGGTTATTTTGAGCATTGGTCAAATGTAATACACACTAAGGAGGTACCTCAACTCAATTGAGAGGACTAAAACCCACTATGGGCTGACCCAAGCATAGTATAAAGATTGGAATCCCAAGGGTAGAGTGAGGAAATACATCAATGACCTTACAAGTAAGGGATTCTATATTCTATATGGCCATAAGAGTTACAAGCATGATCCAATTTTTATGAATGTTGTAGATGATTCTGAGGTTTATAGGTATATGACTCAACATAAAATGCCTATGGTGGTATCCCAATCCATTCAATATGATTATTACATCATAAAGGAGTAGGAAAATAAAATAGCAGAGTAAGTAAATAAGGTTACAATCCATCAGTGGCTTCATCCACATGCTCAAATATCACCTGAGCATGATTAGCCATCCTCCCCTCAAGAAACAAAAGTTAGCACATCAAAAGAAAGTGCCCCTCAAGGGGAGGTAGATATCCATATGATAAATAAAATCATAAAGGTATTACCAATAGCTTAATTAATGATAACAATGTAGTCTTTTATGGTATCAACAAGAGCTTCTCTCCTATAAGTCAACAAATAGCAACATTTTATTCGACATCACTATCCTCGCTGAATATAGTCAAAAAATTAAGTCTTATTGCATTTCTACAATGTCATCTTGCATCAATACTTCCACAATTCAAAATTCAACACCTTCATACACTCTGACCATTCTTTATCCAATTCTAATGCTTAGATCTCCTATTTCTCCTACCATTTTTACTACACTTCCACCTTCCAATGCTGAAATTACTTCATCCCCCATTCCATCCACTTTAGAGAAAGTCATTATGACTTCAATTCCATCCATGGTCACCTGTAAAATGAATCCCAAGACTCCTCTAATCTCACCTCCAAATGTGCCACTATAATAAATACCTATCAAATGAACACTTACCAAAATAGGTCTTCTAGATGATAAATTAGAGGAGAGAAAGGAGAGAACTAAAATAATAACAAAATAATTGGAGGTTTTCCAAATGTTTTAAAATTATGAAGAAGATAAAATATGGGGAACTGAAGAGGAGTGGTTCTCTGGAATAGACATAGAGTCTAAAGAGGAAACAAATTTCTTTGAGACAACAAATGAAGAGGAATTTGTAAACATAGAAATATTAGGGAAAGATGAAGGAATGTAGCTTGTATACTGGACATTAGAGGTAGATGCATAGCCCACATTACAAAAATTACATACTTTAGGCCTCATTTAAACATCTATAATGTCAAATAAGTTGCTTCCCTGAATCCACTACTCCAATAGATACATTAGCTACCATCTCAAGTACATATATTCTCACTAAAGATTAAATAATAGATTTGAATAAGGGGTAGTGTCATCCCTCTCTTCTTCTATTTCTATTAAAAATTCTCAAATGGATAATTTACCATTCACTAGCCCAATGGTTACATCTCTCTCTCCATATAAATCCTTATAGAAGTATTGTAATGAAACTCAATCATTGTATTCTTTTGCTCACATTGAGCAAACTAAGAAATAGATTTGTGATTTTTTAATTCCAGTCTCTAATTCTTTAGATTTTTTTATTCATTTGAACACTATATTAATAGTTTAAAGGCCATAAAACCCTGAAAATAAGGTTCATTTTGAAGATTTAGTCATTATCTCATTCTTATAAACCCAATTATCACTTAGTAAAATGACATATTATTTAGATTTAGTGATAGGAATCAGATAGAATATTCTTCTAATTGTACTATAGTCAAATTATGACTTAGTAAAATGACATTTCTAACTAGGTTGATTAAATGTGCATAAAATTTCCAAAGAATTCTAGAAAACTAATTAAAATCATTTAAGCAAATCAAAACCAAATTAGAAGCTTAAGTGGAATTTCCATGAAAGTTGTTGAATATCTATTTACTGGAAATTCATTATTCAAATATGCATCATCTCATGACATATCATAGGGGCATCATCCACAAGGCATTAATGAAGGAAAATATTAGGATTAAGCTCTACCATTCCTCATTAATGCTTCATTCTCCTAAATATTAATGATAATATTTATTGCTTCTCCATCCAAGACTAAGTCAATCCATAGCCACACATATTTATCTCAATATAGATGGTCATGGTTGATTCTAAACATTTCATAAAAGCTATAAATAAGTAATCCAAGACCATAAATTTCAAGATATTTTTATGTAAACTTATTATGTACAAATACCTTCATCAAGCTTCAATTGAGAAGTGTTAATATGCAAAAATCATACTAGATAAGCTTCATTCATTTACCCAAATTGACCAAATTGAAGAACAAAAGCCATTGGTGAACTAAGAGATGATGGAGGCAAAAGCTACATTGCATTGACGAAGACTTGGAGCACTAAATCTGACCATAAGTATGTTTATTAACTAATTTTCAAGGAGAGTCTCTACTTGGAAGGTATTGCTTGTCTCAATTTCATAATTATTTCCTTGAGTTCATTAGCATCACCCCTTGAGCGAGTAGGATGAACACATTATTTCTTTATGCTTATTTTTTGATTTCTTGAATAACATATGGACTAACTTGTTTATTAATCCTATTATACATTTTTACATGCCTGGTGGGATTGTGCATCTCACATACCAATTTATCCTTATATTTTAGAAATCAAAGCCTCTTTTGAGGCTATTTTGTTCCTCTTTTCTTCTAATTTTCATGTTTTATGACTTTTGAACCAAACGGTAAAATCAACTTATAATCTAAAAAATCAACTTAGAAATTAGTGAGATCACCCAATGAAATAGTGGTATCACCCTAAATAATAATGAGATAGCTTGCATAAATGATGAAATTGGATGTTGTGTTTTTCTATCTTTGTTTGTGTGTTTTCATAAAATAGTGAGATTGACCTGAAGTTTAACAATATAGACTTGTGGAATGGCAAGGTCATCTAAAGATCAGTGAGATCATCCTAGACCAACTTTTTAGATAACTACTTTGTTTTCATTTTTATCACTTTGGTGAATTTCCCCTATTTATCAATGAGATCACCCTATTAATCGGTGATATCACCCTAATAATCGATAAGATTGCTATACAATATGTTTACTTCTCTATGTAATAGTGGAATCACATTATAAATAGTGAAATCATCTTATTTAATAGTGAAATCAATCTAAATAATGGTGAGATCACCCTATGTCAAAAACACTAAGAGTTGAAACAACAAGTTTCAAGTTTATTTTGACATCCTACGCCCCTTACTAGACTTCTAACTCTCTTTTTTGTAGAATTAAGTCACTTAGTTTACATTTTACAAAAACAAAAGGAAAATTTCCCTTAATATTTCATTTGGTATTATAAAGTTAACTCAAACTTTATATTTATTACTCTTAAGAGCTTTTGCTTTTGTTAATTATTATGTATTTTTTTAGACCAAGCTTAGCATGTATTCTCTCCCCCATCCCCTTTAGGGAACTTAGGTGATAAAAATCACTTATGTTTTTGCTTTTGTCACTTGGTCCGAGCATAAAAGGAATGTCATAAAGGCACTCCCCAAGATCCAAATGACTTTGGTGATCCTAAATTGACCTTAAACTCATTTTTATATTTTTATTTCTTGCATCTTGGCTTATGGGTAGGAGTTTATATCCTCCCCATGAATTCTTTAGGGAAGTGTTGACCCAAGATTTCATCTCCCAACATCATTTTAACCCTATTCCATGGTTGGGTATATAAATCAAGGTATGAGATATTGTGATTGCCAGTAGGTTGAGTGGCTTGCCTCTTTGATCATAATGAAAACCCAAGTCAGGTTTGGCTAACCAGGGGACTCCACTAAGAAGTACATGAATGAAGTCTCTATGAAAATGAATATACCCTTACATAGTATGTTAAATGGTATGAAATCAATTTATTTGATTACATATCTAGTGTTAACCATACTTGGTACCATCTAGAATGCATGAAACTTAGATAAACTTCATTTTCTATAGAGTATTATTAGTGCAGGGTGACTATCTTAAAGTTCTATGTCATTGTATGATATCTTGAGTGATAAGGGGCCTAAAAATCATAGTTTCAATTCACATATAAATTTATTAGATTAACAACTTATTTCCTCTCTAAAAATATTATATCGATGGAATCCAAGAGTGTAATGAGAACTTGTCAGTTTCTAGGATAAGATGCACACTTCAGTATTTTCCTTGTTCTTGTTTAGTTACATTATTTTTGGGTATAAATATTACTTATGTGTGTACCAAAACCACATCAAAACCAAACACATTTTATACACCATATTTTGAATAAAGAGGCATTACACTGGTCAAATTAATTCAAATGATTTTTAGCCTTGTTCAAAATAAATCAAATTATTTATGTTTGTATTTATAAAGTGTGTTGTTACATTATTCATGTGGGTCTATAATATTCATCACTTTGAAAATATAAAGTCTTTTTTTAATCCAAATTCAAATTATTGCCTTTCTAAGTTCTAATCCAAAATGTGATTTGTCTATGCCAAAGTCTTGCCTATAATTTGGGCTTGGTTAGTTCACCTTTCATGCCTGGTTTGAGTAACTTGGGTGAGATTTCCATGTGGATTGAAGGCATTTATCTATAATTTTTCCTCATTATATTATTATTTTGGACTTATATTATCTTGTGTGCACTCATTC
>JARHVA010002350.1:265000-440000 GCA_037957365.1 Torreya grandis
AACCCTAACTAATTTTAGACACTCATAGGATATTTATCTTTGATTCAACTTACTTTTGATTAGAGAGATATGTCCTCCCTTGGTCCAAGCCATAATAACCCCTTGTACATCAAAGTTGTTATCACACAACATAAGATCAAGTGGGTACTTATAGACAATGATTTAGGGATGAATATAGTGTTGCTAAATTTGATACAGCTATTGGGATATACCACTAAAGACATGTATCTTGAGATAATTATGATCAAGGAATATGACAACATTAAAAGAGAGTCTTCTGGGACTATTTACTTGTCAATCATTATTGAGCCTATAACCAATGATACTCTGTGTGATGTTGTGGGCATTGAGATGCCTTATAATGTACTTCTTGGCCATCCTTAGATCTATAAAGCATAAACTATCCCTTCCACTTTGCATCAGTGCCTCAAGTTTGCCCATTTGGGAATTGAGGTCATTATTTATGTTAATCTTCAACCCTACCAATATTTCAAACACCTAGAAGTTGAATACCATAATTATACTTGTCTTCGATCTAAATTTGTAGCCAAAAAGAAAAAATAAATAGTTTATAAACCACTAAAATATAATTATATTGACCTTAGTGATCTTGCTTCCACTTTGGGCAATCCATTTCTCATAGCCTTTGTAAATTAGCTCACTATTGAGGATATTGACATTTTCACATACCATCTCAAAGATGCCTTTCATATTGGAAAATTTCCTAAATCTCCTAGGTATTATGGTAGATATAAACCTTCTAAGAGCCCTAATAGGCCCAACATGATTTTTCAAAAGAAACACATGCAAAAATCACCACTGGTATTTGTACCAATAACTTCACCAAATCAAGATTAGGAACCCTTTATTGAACGAGATTGGTGCTATATTAATGGCATTGTCAATTATTTTTATAATCCTAAGTACCCTATCCATAATAGGACTATGGATAGTTTAGATTATGTCATAAATGGCCTCAGACACATGAGTAAGGAATATTGAACCATTATTGTGGGCAAACCTAATATGAATCAAGGTCTTATATTTATACCACCTAGGGGTGACCTCATAACTTTTAATAGTGATCCTCTTTATTGACTAATGAATAAACACCCAATAATGACATATCATCCCATTATAGTTCTTATGAGGAGCTAGCCAACAATGACTTATTTGACTCCAACTCTATTATGATTATCACAACCCATTATATGCCTACCATTTGCCATCTTGACCTTATTGATTGAGACCAACATCATTTTATTATACCCCTCAATGAATTTTAGAACAAGTATTCTATTAGCAAGTATATGATCCTCATAGATGGATTGCCAATTGACATTCATAAATAAGGCTTCAACTTCTCTTTGGACCCTACCGCTTACTTTGAATAGTAGGAAAAACTTCTTGGTCATATAAAAGATAAAACATTAAGATATTTGGGTGAAAAACTCTTTGAGGCACTCATTGGTCATGGAAAAAATAAATAAAAAGAAAATCCCTTAAGTGAAAACCCATTTCAAGCACCCTTAGACAAGTAAGTTTTCTTACCTCCATAGGAAGCACAGTGTACACCAAGTCTAAACTTTATAAATGGGTCCAGTATTACCTCTGAATAGTATAAAAAATTTGACCATATTACTCACAAATTTTCAAAAATATTCTCCAATTGGCCATTACCTGAACTGGTAGACTTAGATTCTTCTCACTATCTTGAGATTTGGGACTCATAACCATAAGTTGAAGTAGAAAAAGAGGATCGGGATCGAACACTAACCATTATTTTCGAGGATGGTTCTATGATGAGCTCATAATATGGCTCATTATTGACATGTTATTTCCCTCAATTCATCTCTCTAAGGATATTATCTCATGCAAATCATAGATTGGTAGATAGCTATGACATGGAAAATAGATATTTGTCTTGTTTATATTAAACCAAAGACTAAACCTTTACTTTGTCATTAATGTCTAATATATAGCATGTTTTAGTGATTTTTGTTGTGAAGAATGCTTAGAAAGAAGACACAGGTGATGTATAGTGAAAGTTCAATTTTGATCTCCATCTAGTAGAATTATGAACTCACACAAAATGTTTCTACGGACTCTGCAGGCTTGTTTCTATGGACTCCATAGGCTTGTTTCTATGGACTCCATAGGCTTGTTTCTATGGACTCTATAGACTTGTTTCTATGGACTCTTTAGGCTTGTTTCTATGGACTCTATAGACTCATTCCTATTGACTCTACAAGGTCAATTCTATGGCTTTTGTAAAGATAAAGCTACAAATAGGGAAGCTAGCAGCTAGATAATATGAGAGAAAACCATTCCAGTTGGAGTCAAATAAGGAAAATACATGCCTGCTATTTTATAGGATCTACTTTTGATCAGGTTGTATATATTTGGATCTTACTACTATTATAGGATATTATATCTATTTCATCAAAATAACTAGATCTCTTTGAAATCCAATCTCCTATCTTTGGATGAGTGGATCGACCAAGGAATCCTATTTCTTTGCATCCTATTTTGAGTTGATTGTATTAGTATAAAAGGTAAAACTTTTGTCATTGAAAATTATTAGAGAATAGAGGGAAGATATGTACAATCATATTACAAGTTTTAGCAAGATTGTAATCATTTCAGTTTTATGAATTATCACTTCATTTTCTAGCATTGATTAATCTATGTTCCTGAGTCTGAGAGAAGCAAGGGCCCACTCACCTTGGAACCAAGAATTGTGTACAGTACTTATGTTATGTTCTATTAACTCTTTGTTATAACTAATTATAATCTTGTTAATGTTTAGATTTATTCATAAAAACAAATTCACAGTTTAAAAGGAATTTTCTTATTCCAAAGTCATCTCCTTTCCAAGCAAAGTGTGTGTTTTTTATAGCAAACGTGTGAAGCAAATCTCCTTTTCTAGTTAAACATCTCCATTTCCATGGAAGTGTAAATAGGAGTGTGATTTTAATTTAATTCAAAAGAGTGGATTTATTTGATTAAATAGTTACATCTTTTCCTTTTTAGCACAATAGTGAATCAAGTAGTTTAGGACAAATTTCTTTCATTAGTCCAAGTTAGAATAGGACCATCAAACACCCCCACAAGCAGACTTCTAGATATACCCTCTTACACCTTATTATATATGGATTTAGATACCAGCCTTGGTTGATAAGACATCAATTAAACATTGATTAAATTAAGAGTTAAATGACACTCATCATTTTTGGTGCCGTTGTTAGGGAAACAAGGTGTTAGTAAGGTAATAATTATTGGTCTAGAGTGAAAAATAGAAAAAATTATAAAACCCATAAAAATTCAATAAATTGATGTACCATCCTAGAGACTCTAAAGGATGATTCATCCCAAAATTTCCACCAAGAACAAAAGTTGAAACTCCTTCAACATCTTTGAGTAGTGAACCATAAGTTATGAGTGAAACATATCTACAAGAATCTTCAAAAACTTGGATAGAAACTAGGCCATTGCCATAAGCAAACCCCATAAGAACAATTTCTCAAGATCAATCTCTTGTAAGAAGACATTATTTAGAATTTTCCAAGGACTTAGAAGAAACATTTCAAAAATCCATAGCTGAAGAAAATTTTGAGAACTTTGAACAACCCATAACTGATATCATGAATATTCAATGGGAAGATCATCCCAGCTTTGAAACATCATCAGAAGAAGAAAATATGGCTCTCTAACAAAATAAACAACTTTCACAATCAAGGACTTTTTCCTTTCCTATTATTTCATATCCTAATGATCAAACCCCCATGAAAAATATTTCACTAGATAATCTACCAAATTTTTGGGGAAGATCTATAGAAGATCTTGATTAATTCCTATTTGAGTTTAAGGTGCTATGTCAAACCTATGATTACACAACCGATAGCCAGAAATTAAAACTATTTCCCTCTACACTTAAAGATGTAGCTATGAGATGGTTCATGGGTTTACCTAGTGATTCTATTAGAATATGGGATGACATGGAGACAGAATTCTTAAACAAGTATCAATATTATTGCTGAGTGTGAGAAAGAAAAGAGGATTTCTTTAAAATCAAATAAAATGAGGATGAATCTTTAGAGGATTATTTGGATAGATTCATGTTCACTCATAAAAGAAGACATTATCTACTTACTGAAGAAGTTCAGAAATTGGTTTTCTTAAAAAGGTTAGATGAAGATACTAGACATGCCTTAATTCTGTTGGGAAGTGAAGATATCAATAAGTTGGCTTTCAATCAAATTTTTGAGATTTGTACCAACTAATCTTGAACAAAACCTAGATTTAGGAGAGGAAGGTTTAGGAAATCTAATGAATTGGGTAAGCTAATGGAAGAATTTTCCAATCTAAAGATGGATATTCTAATTATGCTAAATAGTACTTTGATGGCCTTCAAGCTAAGGCAAATACAATAAACCCTTAGTAATTTACTATCCTAAGTGCAGATAGAAACATACCCTTAGAGACTGCCCCTAGATAAAACCAATGTTTCATCATGTGGGATCTATGATGCAATAGATCATGATACCAAACATTACACCCTTCTACCTATTTTAAAAAATCAAATGAAAACACAAGTCCAATCCACTAAAGAAGTCAATTAAATTTAGAGATAAAACTTTGCCCCATAAAACCAAGCTCAAGGACAGTTTAATGCAAGAAACCCAGTTAATCTATGGATGGCACCATGGAATGTTTTAGTTCCTTCACCTTTTTGGAATCAACCCCAAATTCCATCAATCCAAAATCCATGGGTAGGACAAGATTGGATGCCAACACCCCCATGGATGGTGCCACAACCACAGCAACAATGGGTACCACAACACCAATGGATTCCACAACAATATCAACAATGGAATTCGTAGTGGAACCCATAGCAACAATTCACCTAACCAAGAAGACCACTTCAACAACAAACTATTATGCCACCCCTAGTTATTCAGCAACAAGGTCAAATCAATCAACCCTTAATGCCTACATAACCAATAACAAATCTAAAAAATAAATAACCAAAACCTATTTATGTTAATGAATAGGAAGAGACAATGAATGTTGGAGCTATTGATTGTTTAGACATACATTTAAGATTAGGTAAAATTATACAAAAACCTTCAATTCTCATTTCTGAGAAACTTGATAAAAAAGAAAAAATAGAATCATCTCAATTAAGCACTAGAGAAGCTGAAATCAAAATGAACCCAAAAGCAAACAAAAAAAACACTACTACACTAGTAGTTCCTTTTCATAAAAGATTAAGAAAAATTAATATTAAACTAAAATCAAACTTGGTCCATGAGTTACAAAAGATCAATATTGAGGTACCCCTACTACAAGCTATTAGGGATATACTCGAATTGAACAAGATCATCAAAAACCTTTGTATCAAGACACCTAGGAGGAAAGCAAAATATCTAGGGACCATTTATGTTGATAGAAAAGTTGTTGATTTATTAGTAGGAAAACTATTAGTTCCAAAATATGCAGATCTAGGAAGCCTAGTGATTACTATCACAATTAGAGGTAAAGAAATTCCTAACATCTTGGTAGATTTGGGAGTAGTAATTATTGTTATGACAACTGATACTCTCCATACATTATCTCTTATGAGAATGCAACCCACAACTACCATTCTTAAAATGGTGGACCAATCTATAACTAAACTAGAAGGGACTATAGAAAAGGTTGAAGTACTAATAGAGTCTTGGGAATATCCAGTAGATTTCATGGTCTTGAAACCTAAAACAAAGAATCTAGGATATCTCATAATCCTAGGTAGATCATGGTTGGCTACTATAGCAGTATTAATTGATTGCAGGTCAGGAGACATGACCATTTCTAATGGGTTAAAATCTAAATGCATCTCTTTGTATCCTCCTGCAAAACCATCAACAAATCATATACAAGAACTTTGGGTGGATGAATCAGACAACACATCAAACACCATTTCCTCTTTAGCCATGATCACAGTTAAAAAACACTTGGAAGAATTTAATGGAGACATATACCTAAAATCTACGGACTCTGCCAGTCTAAAAGCTATGAACTCTATCCATCTAGAATCTATAGACTCTGCCAGTCTGAAAACTATAGACTACCTCAGTTTAGGATTCTTGGGTCAAACAGAATATTATGAAACCTCCACTTCTACTTTTTCTATTGTTTCCTCACTATTTGATCATGGATTGATTCATGAAAGTGTGTAGAAATTGGCAGAACAACATCAAACTCATTTCTTAGATGCATTCCATTATTCTTTCGCAAGACTAATTCCTCCTAGAAAAGAGTTTGTTGATAATGTAACCATGTTTCATAAGATACTTCCTCATCCATGTCCTCTGAACTTATTGATTTGTGAATTCAAGAAAATAGAATCCAACTACCTAGGCATAAAACCAATCATGGTATTACCTAGAAAGATTTTGAACATCAATAGTTGGTTAAAAAATGAAGAGGAAGATCAATTTTTTGAAGTAATGAAATGACATACCAAGGCTTTTGCTTGGGATTATACTGACATGAAGGAAATTCACCCCAATATTTTTACTCATCACATTTACATGGAATCTATCAAATCGGTCAGACAACCATAAATAAGAATAAACCTAGCATTAAAAGAGATAGTCAAAATAGAGATCCAAAATTTGATGAAAGTTAGGTTTATTTACCCAATCTCAAATAGCTAGTGGATTTCACCCTTGGTAATTATGCTTAAGAAAAATGGAAAATTAAGGGTATGCGTAGATTATAGAGAATTGAACAAAGCAACACTAAGAGATTATTTTATTCTACCTTTCATTGATCAAGTTCTTGACAACTTGGCAAGAAAGAGATATTTTTCTTTCCTAGATGGGTTTAGTGGGTATAATCAGATAATGATGGTAGCTAAAGATCAAGATAAAACCACATTTACCTACTTTTAGGGAACTTTTACTTATCTGAGCATTATAGAGTCCAAATAGGAGTACTCGATAAGTAAAAGTTCCAAATAGGAGTCCAAATAGATGCTTCCAATACATCAATAGGAGTAGTCCTTGGATAAAAGGATGAAGAGGATAACATGTATGCTATATATTATATTATCAAAAACATGACACCTGCTAAAAGAAACTACACCACAATTGAGAGGAAATTCCTAGTTGTAGTCTATGCAATTAACAAATTTAGACACTACATAATAAGCTACAAGGTATTTGTCTATACAAACTATTTAGCTATTAGATATCTTACCAACAAACCAATTGTGGGAGGTAGGATTATTAGATGGTTATTGCTCTTACAAGAATTTGATGTTACTATTATAAATAAACTAGGGAAGTCTAATGTGGTTGCTAATTTCTTGTCAAGAATGAAAACTATAGGTGAGGAAGAACCAGTGGAAGATGACTTTCTAGATAAACAAATATTTTCTATTTCATCAAAATCTTTGTGGTTTGCTGATATAACCAATTACCTCACCATAGGGAAGTTTCCTCTATAATTTTCACAAAAAGAAAAGAAATGTTTAATCAAAGAAAGTTCTTATTTTAAATGGATTAATGGAATTCTATTTAACCTTGGACCTGACCATTTATTTTTTAGGTGTGTGACAAATTTTGAAGCTTATGATATCATCAGATCTTATCATGATAAACTAGGAGGAGGTCATTACTCAACTCAAAGAACCATACATAAAATCTTAGGAGTAGGATACTATTAGTCTCACCTTCATCAGTAAGTAAAAAGATATGTCAAACACTATGATGCTTGTTAGATAATTAGATAGCCTACTCTTTCAATAGAGATGCCTCTACACCCTTACATTCAATTAGTTCTAGAACCATTTGAGAAATGGGGAATTGATTTTATAGGTCCTATGGATCCTCCTTCTAGAGGAAAAGAATGTCTCCTAGTATGTACAGACTATGTGACCAAGTGGGTGGAAGAAGAAGTATTAGATCATGTAAGAAAAGAGATGGTAGTTGAATTCTTATATTTCAAAATCATGCAAAGATTTGGTGCTCTAAGGGAGATAGTCTCAGATCAAGGACCGCAGTTCATGTCAAACATAATAAATCACTTCATGCAAGTATATCAAACTCAAGATAGAAAAACATCTCCATACCATCCATAGGCTAATGGGAAAGTTGAAGTCACCAACAGAGAAATGGAAACCATTTTAACCAAGGTTGTTAATTCCAGTAGAAAGGGTTGGGCAGATAAGGTACCAGAAGCTATTTGGACCTATAATACTACTTGGAAAATAACAACTAGATTTTCACCTTATGAATTGGTTTATGGTAATAATCCCTTATTATCTATTGAATTTGAATTAGAAACTTTGAAAATAGATATAGAAGTAGGAATTGAATTATAATAAATACAGAAAGAAAGACTCTTGTAGCTTAATCAACTTGATGAGATGAGGATGGAAGTACTACAAAGAATTGAATTGGTACAACATCAAATAAAAGTTTGGAATAATTCATAAATCAAGCAACAAAAGTTTCAAAAAATGGATTGGGAAATATTGTTTGATTCCAAATTTCAACATATAAATGAGGTGGTTGGGACCTTATCAGATTGAGGTCTTTGAAAATTGTTTTGTTAAGCTAATACCTATTGATGACAGTAGAAGAGCTTTGTTAGTAAATGGACATAGATTTAAGCTTTATCATAAACCTCTCAATAAATAATAATTTATTCAAAATTTAAAAGATCAAGTATCCTTTCTGGAGGACTCTGCTTCTTTTAGGAAAATTACTTCAAATCAAGTAGTTGTTTTGGAGAACTTTGCTTCTTCCAGAGAACTTGCTCTTTGATGATCCTGCATATATATAAAAATTAATAATAAATAAATATCAATATTAAAAATCCTTCCAAGGACACTATTGACAATGCATGCCTAGAAAACTAGCTTGTTGGTTGGCTATGCATTGCAAAAAGGGCTTTAGCTAGAAAACTAGCAATGGCTGACCAAAGGGAAAAAATTAAAAACATAAAAATAAATAAAAGATAATCCCATCATGTCACTATGATTGGTCTTCTCCATGTAATAAAATTAGTTCTTTCAACACCTATTGACTAATCCATGTAAACTTATTTATGCAGGGCAAATGGTGAGCAAAGGATAAATCTAAAGTCAAAAGTAAGTGAGACATATATTCTATTTATCTATGTTTAGTTAACTAATTATCTTTGATTTAATTAAGACTTATTATATGAAGATTACCCAAACTTGAGCCTTCCAAAATGGAATGACATGACACATACCATAATAAAGAAGCATGCAAACAAACCACCAAAGGTGTATGGATAAGTGTGCAGCTTTGGTACAATTAATTGCATCATCAATAATGATAATGATGGGATGTCATAAAAGGTTTTTTAAATGAAATGATAAATTTCTATCACTATCAAAGTGCCACATTATCATTTCACCTAATTTGTAATAATTTGACAAAATGGCTAGCACACTTCATAGAAATGTGTGGCACTAAACTGTATCAAGTAATGATATTAATATTAAACTACGAACTCATGAAGCTATGGAGTTTCACAAAAACCATTTCATTCCTACCAATTTTAATAGAAGATGGTCTACAGATCCTCAGTGATTATTGCCTATAAATCCTTAGTGATTTTTGCCTACATATTTCAATAAAAATTGGTCTAAACCCTAATTTGAGTTAAAGAAATAGAGTTGTCTAAAAATATAAGTATAAATGGGATAAAAAATGAGATCAAAGCCAAAGAATTCAGAAAATTTTCACAAAGACAAAGCTTCTGTGGCAGTGTTTAGAGAAAATGGTTGGCTACCTTTCATTGGAAAGTTCTAGGGTTTCTATGAAATAATGGTAAGAGAATTCATCACTAATCTCACCCCTAAATTTTTAGTGGTTAAAGGTATTGTTATTACTATTTCAACTCAAATTATAAGTCAAATCATACAAGTTCCAAAAGAGGGAATGAAAACTACAGGCAAAATTTCATTTAATGATTTAATTATTTAATTTAATGGTAATGAGCAGACTAGGACTTCATGTCTAATAGATTCCAAATGAAAATCAAAAGGGATTAGTATAAATTCACTTCTTAAACCTTGGAAATCTGTAGCCAAGTGGGTACTCAAATATATCATTTGTGAGGGGCAACACAGTCTTTTAAGAGGAGACGCCATGAAAATGTTAATACACCTTAAGCATGGGAGACAAAACCCTCATTACAAGATTAACCTCCCATCCTTCTTATATGGTGCCCTTCAAATTATGAATACAACTCCAAATGCTTCTCTTAGGCATCATGGCCTTATTCACCTAAGTATCCAACATCACTTTCTTTAATAAGGACAAGAGGTCTAGGAGAGATTTCATCACAGTGTAACACAACAAATTCCAAATCTGACTACATAAGAAACCCCAAATTTACCACAATAACATTCATCTCCACCTACTACATCAGTTGAGAAAATAACTTCATAGAAGGAATCATAGACTGTAGTCTCAATATCAATCCCTTCTTCTTCAAGAAGAAGAATCACAAGGTCTCAAATCCTTATAGTTTCAAGGTCCCCATAAGAACCTCAACGATCTATAGTGCAACAAATTCCCTTATCAGGAAGAAGAAAATTGAAATGAAAGGTTGCTACAGAACCTGAGAAGACTGAGGGTTTGATGGTTGAAAAGGAAATACAATTGAGTGTAGCTCAGAGTGTGACCAAAAGAAGGAGAAGGTTAATTCTGATAAATGAAGATGAGCAAGAGGCTGTAGACATTCTAGATAGTCTATAATATGTATCTCATTCCCCCATATATCAACATATCCCTACAACTGTAGATGTTGAAGAAAATCCTTTCAAAAGGAACTCTCCAATCATAATGGAGAATCCAATTCCAAAAGAAGAGCCAATCATGGTAGAGGAATCAAGTATGGCAGGACAACCACATCTTTTAGTTGAAACTACAATGAATAAAGGAAAAACTATATACACAAATCAAAAAAGTGAGTCCTCTAATCTAAATGATCATGTTATGTAGTTAACTTTGAAGCTTTTTCAAGTTCAAGCTCTAGAACAACAACAAATAGCTGACATTGTTGACTTTATTAGTCAATTGTAGAATAACAATCATCTCAACTCATTGTTGGTGCAAAAATTGGACATAGCATCTACCAATCATGTAGTAGAATTTCATAGATTAGAAGAAATAATAAAAAAATGAAAGTGAAAAAATAGACCTCTAGATATGTGTAGAAATTTTGAAGAAAGAGAATAGGAGATTGCAAAGTTTGGTAAACTCTTCCAAAGCACCTTCTAATGTTACACCTTCTCTTCCTAAGGTATTTGTTGACCAAAGTTGTCAAACAAGTTGTCTAGGTATTCCTACCTTGTAAATGCTAAATCAAATTGAATAAGAATATTCCATACTTAAACAAAAAAACAAAGTTTCAACTTTTTCAAACAAAATATTGGAAAATGAAAAGAATGAATTAGAAGCTAAAGTCCAAGATTTAGAAAAACATTTGTAGGATGCATACAAATTAGAGGAATCTCTTTTGACATGTAGGAATCCTTCTTCTACATATAGTTTTTTTTTATTTGAACAATTTTATAGATGGTAGCTTCCAAATATCTCTTATCATCTTCCTTATAAGATTTCACAGCCAACAACATTTTTGGAAATTTTTTATAGTGTTGACCCTGATCAGCAGGATTTGATTTGTGATTTTTATTTGCATGATTTGATCATAGGAGACCATGAGCACAATAAGTTATTGATAAACCTTCATGTAGAATAATTTCAATTAAGGGCATTTCATTCTACATTCAAAAATCAACTAGCATGGAAAAGTAGACTTGAGAAGTATACAAATCATGCTAAGACTATAGGATTATGTATCAGACCAACCTTTCTTATCCCCAGATTAATCAAATAGAATTTTAACTGTGCTTGTTTAAGTGATGAAGTAAAAACTCATTATTTACAAGCTTTATATGATTGTGATGTTTCTTTTGACTTGTTTTCAAGACAAAGTTTTTATTCAGTAGTGACTGCAAGTGTGAAAAGGTGGGACCAACTTTCAGTGCCTCTTAAAAAATGAGAGGTCATGTCTATAAATAACTTAAGATGGAGTATGAGGAGAGCTTCCTCAATTTTGAAAATATTAATAGAGGTAATAAACTCTGGGGGAGAAAATAAATGGATTAACATGAGATATAGACCCCCTTTGTTGATCATACCTATTCTAGGATGGTAGAGTTGGGCTCCATAATCAAAGGAGCAATTCAATATATGAAAACAAATGATTCAAGAATATCAGGGGTTTATAAGCAATTTATACAAGCATATAATAGATGAATTTGATGACTATGATTTGAGTCAGAGTGTAGAAAGAAGATGCCAGAGCTATGAATGCCAATGAATGTTTACACTGGGACTTACAAAAGGTAAAGCCCAGGGGAGATGATGATCTCAGAATATGGCTCATTATTAATATGTTATTTCCTTCAATTCATCTCTCTAAGGATATTATCTTATGCAAATCATAGATTTTTAGATAGTTATTACATGGAAAATAGATATTTGTCTTGTTTATATTAAACCGACTAAACCTTTACTTTGTCATTATGTCTAATATATAGCATGTTTTAGTGATTTTTGTTGTGAAGAATGCTCAGGAAGAAGACACAGGTGATGTATAGTGAAAGTTCAATTTTGATCTCCATCCAGCAGAATTATGAACTCACACAGAATGTTTCTACAGACTTCACAGGATTGTTTCTACATACTCCATAGGCTTGTTTCTATGGACTCTATAGGCTTGTTTCTACGGATTCTGTAGGCTTGTTTTTATGGATTCTGTAGGCTTGTTTTTATGGACTTTACAGACTCATTCCTATTGAGTCTACAAGGTCAATTCTATGGCTTATATAAATATAAAGCTACAAATAGGGAAGCTAACGACTAGATAATATGAGAGAGAACCATTCCAGCTGGAGTTAAATAAGGAAAATGCATGCCTACTATTTTGTAGGATCTACCTTTGATAAAGTTGTAAATATTTGGATCTTAGGACTATTATAAGATATTATATCTATTTCATCAGAATAATTAGATCTCTTAGAAATCCAATCTCCTATCTTTCGATGAGTGGATCAACCAAGGAATCCTATTTCTTTGCATCCTATTTTAAGTTGATTATATTAGTATAAAAGGTAAAACTTTTGTCATTGAAAATTATTAGAGAATAGAGGAAAGATACATACAAGCATATTACAAATTTTATCTAGATTGTAATCATTTTAGTTTTATGAATTATCACTTCAGTTTCCAATATTAATTAATCTATGTTCCTGAGTCCGAGAGGAGCAAGGGCCCACTCTCCTTGGAACCAAGAATTGTGTACGGTACTTATGTTATGTTCTATTAACTCTTTGTTATAACTAATTATAAACTTGTTAATGTTTGCATTTATTCATAAAAACATCAAAACAAATTCATAGTTTAAAAGGCATTTCCTTATTCCAAGTCATTTCCTTTCCAAGCAAAGTGTGTTTTTTTACAGAAAATGTGTGAAGCAAATCTCCTTTTCTAGTTAAACATATCCATTTCCATGCAAGCATAAATAGAAGTGTGATTTTAATTAAAATCAAAAGAGTGGATTTATTTGATTAAATAGTTACATCTTTTCATTTTCAGCACAAGAGTGAATCAAGTAGTTTAGGACACATTTATTTCATTAGTTAAAGTTAGAATAGGACCATCAAACACCCCCACAAGCAAACTTCTTGATCTACCATCCTACACCTTACTATAAATAGCTTTGGACACCAACCCTGGTTGATAAGACATCAATTGAACATTGATTAAATGAAGACTTAGATTCTTCTCACTATCTTGAGATTTGGGACTCATAACCATAAGTTGAAGTATAAAAAGAGGATCAAGATTAAACACTACCCATTATTTTATGGGATGGTTCTACACTCCTTGTATAAAATATAATTAAATTGAACCTAGGAACCTATGAATATCCCAAAATTATTTATCTAGGAGCATCCCTCACTGACAAAGATAATAATTATATTATCACTATTTTGAGTGATTTTATTGATATATTTTCAGGGGTTTATTCAAACATGCTAGGCATGGACCCTACCTTGGTCATGCATTGAATAATAGTACACCCATATTTTAATTTGATAAATCAAAAACTACAGAAGATGCACCCATGTATTTCCATTTTAGTGAAGGAGTTATAAAAATTATTAGGAGATGGCTTCATTATACCACTAGACTATTTTGAATGGATATCAAATGTAGTCCCAGTGATAAAAAATCCATAGGGCATACATTGATGTACTATTTTTTATATATCAACAAAGCATCTCCTAAAGATGATTTCCCTCTACACAACATTGACATGTTTTTTTACTCAGATGTTGAGTACAATATGTTTTCCCTCATAGATGACTTCTTTAAAAATAATTAGATTAAGATAGCTATAGAGGATCAGCACAAGACCACATTCACCATGCCATAGGGAACATTTTATTACCAAGTCATGCCTTTTGGATTGATTAACTCTAGTTCCACCTATCAATGTGCCATGACTATCATCTTCCATGACATGATGCACGATATAGTTGAGGACTATGTTGATGATATTTTATCAAAATCAAGAACCCATGTTGGACATCCTAACATTATGTGGAGAATCTTTGAGAGACTTCATGAATACAAGGTTTATCTTAATCCTAAGAAATGTGTCTTTGGCATTACTTTAGTAAACTTGATAGGATTCATTGTATCACAGAGAGTTATTAAAGTGGATCTATCTAAGTTTAAGGCCATCATGAAAATGCCTCCACCTTCCAATTTGAAATAACTTCACAACCTGTAGGGCAAGATCCAATCCATTTGTAGGTTTATATCATAGTTGGAAGATAAGTGTCATCATTTCATGAACCTCTTGAAGAATGGGGTCATTTTTTAGAGGGATATTGAATGTCAACAATCATTTTTGAAACTCAATGCATACTTTCCCAACCCACCAGTTTAAAGACTACCAACACCTAGATAACCATTACTTTTGTATATATTAACCACAAAACATGCACTAGGGCCACTCTTGGCCCAACATGATGAACACAAAAATGAACATGTAATCTATCATCTGAGAAGAACACTCATAGCATATGAGCATAATTATACACATATTGAGAAGGCTTTTTTGGCAATGGTGTTTGCTTCCCAAAAGTTATGACACTACATGCTAAACAATAAAACTATTATCATTGCTAAAGTGTACCCTCTCAAATATTTATTATTCAAAGAAATTTTTACAAGACACATGGCTAAATGGGTCATTTTATTGAGTGAAATTGATGTTGAGTACCAGAATAAAAAATCTATTAAAGGGTAGGTCATTACAGATCAACTCGTTAAAGCTCTTATTATAGATACTCAACCACTCACATTTGATTTTTTAGATGATTTTATCATGGCGATAGAAGAAGTGGATCATGAACCTAAATAATAGAAATTATAATTTGATGGATCCTTCACTTCACATGGATATTCGGATAACATTTTACTAATCACACCACAAGGAGACCTCATCCTCAAGGCTTTTCATATTAGCTTCAACTACACCAAAAATAAGGTTGAATATGTAGCCCTTATTGCAATATAGTGAGATATAAAGTAGTTAATAGTTTATGTGGATTCTTAGTTGATAATTAATCAGACTAGTACTAGACTAGAGATGAAAATCTTGTACCCTATAAGTAGATTATAGATAATCTCAAGTCATATTTTAAGTCCTTATAATTTCAAAAGGTTTCATGGGCCAATAAAAAATCAGCCAATGTAATGGTAATAATTGGGTCCATGGTATAAGTTGATAATGATGTCAAAGAGTATCCATTTCTCATTGAGAAATTTCTATAGCCTGCTCATATATTACCATATTTAGAGAGGGTATGTATAAGTTTTGGTCCCAATATCCCACTTGAATCCCCTTGGTTTCAAGATATTTATAATTATTTTCATAACCAATTTTTTCCCCTAACCTTTCACATAATTGGTAAAAATCTTTCTTCATCACTTAGCCCATTATAGCCTCCTGGGAAACATGCTTTACTATAAGTATTGTGATGGAACACTTATTCATTGTTTATCTTCAAGAAAATAAATGTTATCACTTAAGGAGATCCATGAAGAAATGTGTGGGGCCCACACTAGCAGTGTTGTTCTAGCCAAGAAAATTCTTAGAACAAGATATTATTTTCCCAAGATGGAAACAAATGCTTATAAAAATGTTAGGAGGTGTGTTGCCTACCAAAAACATGGTAATTTGATACATGCACCTTCCTTTCCATTACAACCAATCATTACACCATGGTCATTCTCTACATGGGGTCTTGATCTCATTGTGAAAATAAACTCAACATCCTTTGATGGCCATAAACATATTATTACTACTACCAAGTATTTTACTTAGTGGATTGAGGCCATTCCTCACATGTATATCAGTGAAAAGTAGATAGCCAAGTTTTTCCATTACCATATAATCTATCGATTTAGTATCCAAAACCAAATTATATCTAATAATGATGGATCATTTATGAATAAAGATAAAATCCCTTTTTATCATATTCAAAATCAAACACAAAAAGTCCTCACCATATAACCTGCAAGGCAATGGTCAAGTCAAGGTATATAACAAAACCATTATCGTAATCCTTAAGAATATTGTCAATGACATTGGATGTAATTATCACTTTAAAAAAATTCCCACCCTTTGGACCTATCACACTATTCATTGTGCCCCCACAAGAGCCTCTTCATATTCCCTCATTTATGGCATAGAGGCTATTATGTCAGTCAAGGTCGAGCTACCTTCATTATAGGTATCTTTGGAGAACATTGTTAATGATGAAGATTATAGATCTTTCAAGTTTTAAGAGATGAAACTCCTTGATGGAAAGTGTTTAGGTGCCCTAGATAACTTAAGATCATATGAGAAAATATTGCATTGTAGTTATAATAAACACATTCTCCTCCAAGGTTTTAAATTTGGTGACTTGGTCTTGAAAGATAACCAAAAGAACACTAATTTTTAATGTAAGAAGGGTAAGTTTCAACCCAATTGGATAAACCCATACATGGTTACTATAAATCATGGATCTAGGGAATATAGATTGTCTATTCTAGTAGGAGAAGAACCAAAACCCATGAATATT
The DNA here is from genome assembly GCA_037957365.1 of Torreya grandis. NCBI lineage: Eukaryota > Viridiplantae > Streptophyta > Pinopsida > Cupressales > Taxaceae > Torreya > Torreya grandis. The sequence continues at coordinate 282,240 of JARHVA010002350.1, forward strand.
ATACATCTCAAGTGTTTCTATGTTTGACGACTCTTTTTGAACCATTGTCTACAAGAGCCCTTACTTGGGGGAAACTTGTGCCAGAGTCACTTATTATTCAATTATGATCATAACCTATACCATTTCATTCTAAACCATTTTACCCTGTACTATTTTAATCTTATACCTTTTCAACCCTAGACCATTGTAACTCTGGATCATTGTAACCTAGACTATTTCACTCTAGACTGTTTTAACTTGAACTAATTTTGTTCCACTACCCTAGACTATTGTAACTTAGACCATTGTACCTAATAATAATTATGATCATTATTATGATTTAAGGGTATTCTAGACACATTCAACAACTATTCTACAAGGTAGTTTATTTGGATTAGTATTCACATCTTCTTTTGTAGATAATTTTATGAGGGTATATCATCACATAGTTTTCCCTTACTATATGGTTCTTTGTGACTTATTTCATATTTCATAATTTTATATTCTTTTTTTGTTATGTCTTGGTATTTTCCTACTGCCTTAATATGGATCATAAGACCATTGCATCTAGTTTATTTACCATTACAACCAGTTTAGATTTCATTTGATCTCTTACCTATGGAAGTGTGTATCCTCAGCTAGGTGGTTCCTTATACCTTTGTTTATTTTGTGTTTTCATTATTTATCCCAAAAACATTAAAAAATGATAACATTCAAGAACAAAAACATTACATTGTAGCTTTGTTCATTTTGATCTTGAATGCTCTCACCATTTTTTGAGTTGGACTGCTTAGTCTCTCGTAATTCTCAATTGATTTGAGACACTTAGAAAACCCCTAAACATTTGTAAATGACCTAAAAAACCCTAAAAAACATAAAATCATGAAAATGGCGTAAAATCTCCTTATGAAATATAAGGCCACCAAAATTTTATGAGATGGGTCATTTTATTTGTTTAGTTTATTTCAATACCACCTTGGTCTTTTCCTCCCATCTCTATGAGAACTACATCAGCTTGAGGTTTGCACAGACTATGTAGGTAGCAATTGGATACATGAGGTATCTCAAGTTAGCTTGGTTACACTTTCTTTTCTTTTTTAAACAATTATTAACTTAAATATTATTGGACTCCTGGGTATTTCACAAGTAGTCACTTATCCTTTAGTTTCACCATCCTTATTTACCTCATCTTACACTATCTCCATTTTGTGATTCACCATTATGTGTATTGTTCATTTGAAAAAGATCCATCATTACACCCTTGGATTTATTTACACTCTTTCCATTTTTTGAGCTCATTCTCTTTCTAAACCTTAGATGTAGTAGACACTCTAAATTCTTAATTTAGTTCATTTTTGGATACTCATCTCTTACCTCCTAGTGTGGTTTTAACCTAAAACCATGCTGTCTTTTCTCATGCACTCGCCATTTTTTGAGACCATTCCAATATTCTTCTATATGTCAAGAATCTTATATTTACATTAATCTTCTTATATCCCATATCTCTAAAAAACTACATTTGTCCTAAATTTCATGTTATATCTTATGTCTATGTAATTATGTAGGTAGCATCCACTTGCCTAATGTATCTAGACCCAACTCAGCTACCCCTTCCTTTTCTTCTATCCCCCCTCCCATTTTTGTTTGTTTTATTACCTCTTATAGCCTACACGAATTTTTTTTATTTTGTGTCATTGTTTCCCTATCACCTAGGGGAAACTTTATATCCATTGTTCATATGTTGTTGTATCTGTGTCATTATCACTTAACGTAGGAGTCACCATGTGTAACACCTCTATTACACATGCATGACCAATTTGTTTTCTATCTACACTAAGATTATGATTAACCATTATTTGTGTTTGTTTATTTTTGTGTGCTTAGAATAGTTTGCTTACTATATTCTTATTTTCTTTGGATTATTTAGTTTTTTTTACTATTTAGTCATTTATTTTTATTAGTGTTTTATTGAGATTTTTTAACTCTTCATTTGTTTTTATTGGTGTTTTGTTGTGTATTTATTGTTATTTTGTTGTGTTGTTATTTATTTATTATTGTTTTATTATGAGTTCATTTATTAATATTGGTGTTTTATTGTTTTTATATTTACTTTTATTTTTTATTTTATTGTCTTTATTTATTTTTATTGGTGTTTTGTTGTGTGGTTGATCTTTGTTTGTTTTTAGTGTTGTATTTTAATACATTTCATAAAAATTTTGAGTTTGGCCTTACCTTCGGCTTGACTTATTTACATTATAATTTAAATTATTTTATTAACTACACCTTGTTAATACCTAGGTCTTGATTATTCCATTCTTGATTCTAGAATATTTCCAATTAATCCTTATTTTGTTCTATTATTTGTTTGTGTTTCAATACATTCTTGTTCCTACTCAAGTCTTGATAGTTCATATTTGGATTTTAAGATAGGTTACATTTTTGTATTTTATCTTTTTTTTATTTTTTTATTTACTTTATTTTTGTGCAAACTTAAATAGTTGTAACTTTGGTTTTGGTATTTTTTATCATCATTAGTTATAAACATTCACATTTGAACCAGTCAATTTACAAACAAAATATAATATTATTATAAGTTATTCATACTTATGATGCATAATTTCATTTTTGCTAAATTAAACACCAAGTGATCCAAAGTCCAATAGTCTATGTGGCACCAAATAACATCTCTAAAATCATTATCCTATATATATGCTACCTAAATAGGATATCCTAAATCCAAACATTGGAAATAAATAATAATCTCTATGTAGGACATGCATCTCCTAGAATACACATTGAGTCTAGATGACTATTTCTATGATTATTTTGGGATGTGCATCTCCTAAATTATCCTCTAGCATATATTCATGCATCAAATAGAACCATAAATACATCAACATACATATGATAACTAAGGATGTGTATATCTTAACACTAGAGTATATCATCATATCATAACAAGATCAACACAAATGTAAACATCATGAGACATAAAGAATATTAAAAACCCATGTACATATAACAATGAGCCAAAAAATGAATGGCATCAATATATCTCAAAATAATGTTTTATAAATCATGAGAATATATATACATCTCATAATACAAAGGAGAGATACAAAAATCAATTATGATCATGGTCATTCCTCAGGGGACTCTATTGGAAGCTCTAACCTATCCCTAATATTGGAGATGATTGTAGTCATGGGACCGGTGGTCCCATGACTACTCTCTATGATGATGTTTGTGCCACTGACTGATATAAATCCATAGCATGTCTAGACCTAGAGGTCCACCTAGTCTATTAGGATCTCATTTAATCTTTGTATGATGGTGTTCTCCTCTCTATAGGTACTACAACCTCATATAACCTCTACTAATAGGCTATCTCATCCTTCACACATAGGACATCATCCTTCATGCATAAAGCATCATCCTTAGCTACAATCATGTTAAACATGGCTCTATCTACACCTATACCACTTTTTATCCTATATTTTTTAGCCTCATCTTGCTCATTTATGAGCCTCTCTACCTATAATACTAATCACTCATTATCTACCTGGCCTTTATCTCCCTTGCCCACTGCTCTCAAAACCTTAGCATTGTGAATAGCTAATTATCCCTATAACCCAACTAACTAGGACACCTATCCCATTAGATTCATCATCTCTACATCCTTGGTTGTAATAATCCCCTATAGCCTAGTGCTCTCCCCTTGTGTTATAGATAACTAAGCCTGTAAACTAGCTACATCACCCTATAAGCCTATAATATTTGATAGATGTTGTGATATCTCTTTGTAACTTATCAACTAATGTCTGGTCCTTTATGGACCTACTTATGATTGAGGACCCTTCTTCCCCTATACCTATGCCTATACCTATCCCAGAAGACATAACCTCTCCTATACCTTCCCTATGGCCCTCATCACTACCTAGTGCATCCCCCATCTCAATATCCTATCCATCTAGATCAACCATCTCTATATCATCTTTAGGATCCTATTTTAAATGAACCTATAAGGTAATGGCATGTGGAATATCCAATTGTACTATTACCTAAGCATGTCCTTGTACTAGGGCTTGACCCTAATCTCTCCTTAGTCTCACCCATCTATAATATAAGACTAATTATTGTGGTTGTGATCTAGTCAACATAATCAGTCTAGAACCAACCCACCATACTATATAATCATTTGTAATGCTAACATCTATAACACTACCTACATAATCCCATAAAACATGTTGGACTCTCTCATAGTCCATCACCACCTCATCCTAGGGCATAGGCCCCCCCACTCTTGGATCTCCCTAGTCATGTGTGAAAAATAGTTTGGACCCTATGAGATGTCTTACTAGAATCCAAACTATCATTGGACTCAATCCAATATATATCTCTCCACCACAAATTTGTGATGGCCTATAATGTAACATTGTGTGATCATGTATCTAGTCATAAATAGGTCCTCAATATAAATCCACTACATCTCTAAATAGGGATGCCATATAAAATCCCCATCAACCATCTCATCTATCACTCACATGTAAAAATTTAGGTTTCCAAGATGGCCATGTAAATCTAGACCTATCAAATACCATCGAATGCCACTAGATCCTATGGCCTTTGATGATATCTTAGCCCTAGTGGTCGCTCAATCATTATGTTCTCCTAGGCCAAAACTTGGAGAAGTGTGTTATGGATAATACTCTACCCTATATATTAGGCTATCATGTCTAGGTCTCTATATAGTTGGGCCAAAATGATAGTCCCCCATACAAATCATGTTCAATGGTTAAACATCTCCTAGACCATTCTTATCAGACCAAGTGGGAAGAATCATTCACTCTTATCTGATAGTATAAATCTATTGATACAATACATAAAGATGACTACCTCCAAAGGGATTATGCCCTATGATAGAACCACTACCAGAGCCCCTACTACTATTGTTCCTACTTCACCATCTAGAGGCCAAGCCAAGTCCTCCAATGCATTTATGTCAATACTCCCATCAATGACCTCTAGGTCAACCACTCTAATTGATTCCTCTAAAATACCTCTTTGACCCATCGACATCTAAGTAATCTTACATCCCTACATTAGTGCTTGTAGTATGTGGTGAACATCCTTCTAAAGTGACTATAGCCTCCCAAGTTAAAAAATAAAAAGTAGATGTCTCAGAGTTCCATCTCATTGTAAGTGATAATAAATATGTCATATCATCCCTAATCATTGGTAATCATGCTAAGTGATATATTTTCATTACCTATAGGACACTCAAAATATCATACATCTATATCCCCTATCATCGAAGTACTCAAGATCATTGTTTTTGTGTCATGATCACCCTAACTCATTCATACAAGTCAAAACATAAGAAACTAGGTTAATCATTTTCTTCTAATTATTTAAATCTACTTAAATTCTTATAATTTTGGGCTTGGAATAATCTTATATGGGCCTTGTTCTCTCTTATTTTACTTACTTTTGGTCTTTATGACAACCTCATTATTTTATTGGTTATCTCACCATTTTACAGGTTGATCTCACTGTTGAGTAGCTCAACCTCATTATCTATGCTCGTGAGTTTTCAAATTCACCATTCTACATGGTGATTTCACTAATCAATAGGGTGTTCCCATTGTTTGATATGATGATTTTGATATTTCTAGCAATGTTTCCATTTGACTAGGTGTTACAACCATTTGATCAATAATTTCTACCAAAATTGGTGATATCAACGATTATGTGGTGATTTCACCATTTTGACTCGCAACCCTACCAAAGACTAAGTGACCTCACCATTATCAATGGTAAAATGTGTCATTATCAAGGGTAACCTCATTGATTACAAATATGGGTAATGAGTAGGATCATCAAACTTCTTACTTCTACTTAGGATTAAATGTAATAAATATGAAATTAATTACCAAATAAGGGTGCTTACTAATGGTCCACTCCCTGGTGGTCTTTGGTATTCTCAAATTTTCTCACCAAGGTGTTGATGGTATGGGATATTAGCCATCTTTTCTAGCTCTCTCATGCACAAATCTCAGAGCTCTCAATTGTTATATCTAGGGATGTAAATGAATAATTTTTACCCCCCCAAGAGTTAAATTATAGTAAAAGTTTCAAATTTTTCACCCCATGTTACTAAAGTTACCCCATTTATATTTTTTGGGCTATCATTTTATCCCCATTTATCCATTTTCCCTCTCATTTTCTTCTAATTGCTCCATTTTTCAACCATGTTGCTTCTAATTATAGTGACCTTTTTTATTATTTGAAAAGATGTTGCTTCGACTAAATGTCTCATAATGCCTTCTCAAATATGGGGAAAATGTAGACATCCAATTCCTATAACTATTATGCTAAAAATGCAAATATGAATGATATTCCACAATAATGCATAATCTAGACCAAAATTATTAAAACACTCTAATTCATCTATACACATCACATGTAGGTACCAATTCTTGTCTATTGATCACCGATTAGGGAAAGACATTTTATAGAATCATTATATTTTCCATATTCAATTCTAGTCAAATTTTGACCATGCAAAATAATGTCCTGACCTAATGAAATCTTCTAATTTGACCATGCACATTACATGCACGTGTTAATTCAAATTTATAATACCCTAACTAAGGTATTACCCTATACTCAATTGACATCTTCTTCTAATTATACTCTAGTCAAATTATAACTCAATAAAATGACAATTTTGATTAGTTTGATTAAACATGCAACAAATTTCCATATAATTGTATAAAATTAATTAAAATCATTTAAGCAGATCAAAACTAGATTATAATCTTAAGTGTAATTTCCATGAAAGTTGTTGAATATCTATTTAATGGATATTCATTATTCAAATTTATATCATCTCATGACATCATCATAGGGGTGTCATCCACAAGGCATTAATGGAGGAAAATATTAGGATTAAGCTTTCACATACTTCATCATTGCTCCATTATTCCAAATATTGATGACTATATTTATTGCTTGTCCCTCCAAGATTGAATCAATCCATGGCCACACATCTTGATCTCAAGATGGATGGTCATGGTTGATTCTAAAAAATTCAAAAAAGCTATAAATATTTGAGCCAAGACCATAACTTTTAAGCTATTTTTTGTAAACTTATTTTGTAGAAATACCTTCATCAAACTTCAATTGAGTAGTTTTATTATGCAAAAAACATACTAGATAAGCTTCATTCATTCACCTAAATTTACTAAATCAAAGAACCAAATCCATTAGTGAACTGAGAGATTATAGAGGTGCATGCTACACCACATTAATGAAGACTTGGAGCACCAAATCTAGGCATAAGAACACTTATTAACCTCTTTTTAAGGACATTTTCTACTTAGAATGTATTGTTTGTCTTACTTTTATAATTAGGTCATTGAGTTTATTAGCACCACCCCTTGAGGAAGTAGGCTTAACACATTAGTTCTTTATGCTTATTTTGAGAATCCTTAAGTAACACATGGACTAACTTGTTTTGTAATACTATTATATAATAATAACCCCAAGGCAAATTAGATATGTAGTAGAGACTACACCCTAGAGGATTTCTTCATATTGGAGTAGGGTTACTCCTCCACTTCCTCAAATTCATATCCATATAAGTGATTACATGCTCCCACCAAGTTTCATACCACCCTAAAAGTCCCTAGAAACTAATAAACCATAAGAATAAGGAGATCTCATTATGATTACCTAGGTTAAGGAGTCACAAGAAAGGAAGGGCATTATGGTCTTGGTCCTCATTTAATTGCTTGTAGTAACTACCTACTTTAAAAAAAAGAGTGGTATAATCCAAAGAGTGAGGAAGAGGAGAGGAGTGGATAGAAACATAGGGGAGGAAGTGACATTGGAGTAAAGGTAAATTATATTTCCCCTAGATAAGAAATAAAATAAAAACCCAAATGACCCCAAAGAGTATACAAAGGAATTTTGTGATTTTATAGCTACAACAGGAGAGACTATGAACGAAATGTATAGAAGTTATGAGCAAACTAAATAAATACTATTCTAACATCAGATCATTCAAGATCCTAGAGAGATTGTAGATAATGTACAAAGTGTATTCACCAAGTTGTATGACATATTGAAAGGATTATATTAAATAATCTATACTTATGTTCCTAAATTAGATGGGATATAATCTTTGAAAATGAATAGTTTTTGGGTTCTGCACAAGTTGCACATGAAGAGTATGGTAAAATTTTGAATCTATTCCCCATTTATTATATTGGAGAGAATTCAAAATTATTAAATTTTGAATAATGTAGGTATATTAGTGATCTTTGTTTTTTATTTGAACTATAGATAAGTCTAAATTATCTGAAATAGTCCCCTTGAAGATAATTAGGACTTATATGGGTGAGTCACAACCGAAATGGGGAAAAATAAAAAAGTTTTGGAACTAATTAAAAGAACTTGGGAAAAGACTCAACTTATTGGTTCAATATGCAATAAATAACACATGAAGTCATTTGAATTTGATTGCTTCACAAGAGGTAGTTGGGTCTTTAAATAATGTAATTTTGAAGAGAGATGATGTTTTCAATTGGCACACTCAGATGAAATTTGTGACTACATAGCTAGTAGGCCAAGAAAAGGAGGCCATAGAGATTTTAAACGATATGAGGTTCATTAGTGTAATAACTTCTATTGGTTGATTAATAAATAAGCCCACTTTTAACACACTTCTAAGATCAATTATTAGTTTCAAAATAAAGTTGGAAGGCATAATGTATAAAACCATCGATAAAATTATGTAGCTTATCAATTTTTCAAAGGATAAAATGACTAAAGTAGAGGGACTCAAGGCAGGGTTCAAAGACTTTAAAACTAAGAATCAAAGCTTGATGAGTGAATTTGGTAAAATATTCAAACCTTTTAAGCTTAATTTTGATATTATAAATAAATAAATCAAGTTTGCCTATGCATTATTCAAAAATTTGAAGGCTACTAAGGATGCTTCTAAGATAGTGCCTACTACTTAGTGATCATATACATTAATATTTTAACCTCAAAGGTAGTTTCATCATAAAATGCATGTTCTTCCTTAGCCTATTAGTGTTTCATCAATAGAAATATCTAGTATATACATAATATTTTCACACTTTTATCAATTACTGATGCTTTACATCTAGCAGGAACTTGTCAAGACTCAATCTCTCTGAGTGCATGCCTTAAGGGGTGCACTAAGAAAGGGTTGGGTAGACCTTTGGCACTTTTCAAGATTATTGTCCCTCTTTTCCATATTATTACCAATATAAATAGTTTTTAAAACCTTTACCTAAGTTATTTCTCCTTTATTGCACAATCTTCTAGTCTTTTTCCTCTTTCTATCTTTCATTTCTTTGCTTGGCACTCTTTTAACCTATTCAGCATACTAGGTTGACCTAGTCAACCTAGTACAGTTTGTAGACCTTTTCTCTCGTTTTATTTTTTAGCCTCCTAGTTGACTTAGTACAGACCTATTGAGTTAGCCCAAAAACATATTAGGTTGACTAGGTCTACCTATCAAAGCCAATATTCTTGAAAAAAATTAGGGTAAGTTCCACCTATATATAAGGTCATTTTGGTCATTATTATAATATGCAATTAAGATTTATTATTTACTCATGCTTTTGTACAATTTGCTCTTCCACCATTCTACTTGAGGAGACTTAGCTTAGGTTTCTTATTTTGAAAAATCTAGTCTTATGGATAGGTCTTGGATGCTTTGGCCTAACAAAGTGATCCTTATGAACCACAATAACCTCTTTTGAAACCCTTTTGGCCAAGGGAGAGATTGAGTCTCAATAGGTTCAAATTTAGGTAAGTATATTCTAACTTTTTTCTCTTCTCTTTTAGTAGATATAAGTAGGATAAGTGTCAGCTCAAATAATATTACTCTTCATATTCCATGTATTAGGGTGTTACTCATACTTACTTTATTTTAAGTTCCCTATACATATTTTTATTTCTTTGCTTTACTAACCCCACTTTGTGCCACAAGCTTTGGTGTGTACTAGATTAGATTTACTTTTCTTGTTATTAGATTAGTGAAATATTAAATCATAAGACTCTTTTAAGGTTGTTATGTGATTATATTAGATTTTAGGCTTTGGAATGATATCTCACATGGTGTGTTGTGACAAGTGATCCCCTAATAGGGTCTAGCATATCCTCATATTGGTCATGCTCCTACTTAATAATTATTTGCCCCCCAATCAAAAGTGTAGGTGTGCCCTATCCCATCTGATCTAGGATTGATTTATGGACATGATACATTTCCAATTTCATACATTATGGTGAACCCAACATGAATAAAAACCTTATAGGATTTCTTTCACTTATTTCATTTCTATTCATCATTATTTTTATCATATCTTTACTATGTTAGATCAACCTTGTCGACCTAGTTTATTTATCTGTGTGCAATTTTGCAATAATAGGTAACTAGGTCAACCAACTCAACCCATTATAGGTTTTATAACTTGTAGAACTTGTTTTAGACAAATGGATTGACCAGCTCGACCTAGTGTAGTTTTCACTAGTTTTTAGACTTCTTATCTAGCCAACTAGGTTGACCAAGTCGACCAACTCGACCTAGTTTATAGGTAATTGGTAGTTTTCTCCAAGGTTATTAATTAGAAATATATTTTTTTCATCTCTAAAGAACCCATGTCAATTTCTATTCCTTTGTATCTTTCTATTTTTGTACTTTCCTTTCAAAGTTTGCAATCTTTAAAACTATCCCTGCACAGTCAACTAGGTCAACCCTATGGACCTAGTTCTATGTTCTATGTTTTTTGAAATAAGTAGGTCAACCTGACCAACCTAGTTCATTTTCAGAATTTGCTTCCATAGTATAGGTTTGACCCTATCGACCCTATTCTATATGATTATCTATATAGTTTCTTAACTATACCTTATTTCAAAGTTGGAATTAACTATATATGTTAATTGTATCTTTATTTTAAGTTATTTTCATGCTTTAAATAGTTCACATAGTCTAATTAGGGTATTTTTCAATTAATCACTTAGTTTCACTATTTTTATTCTTTTACATATATGGACAAACCACATAAGAATCAATAATAATTTAAACATTTGACTACCCAAGATAACCTACTTGGATTTCACCAGCAAGAGGGAAGTTGACATGATGCTTTGGTCAAGTATAAAGCATGGTTCATGGTATATTTTGGCTAAACACCCATTACCCTTATTTTTATGGTATGTGAAGTGAGGGGGCAGGCCCCAATACCAAGCCTATATCATTACCACTATAGTCCCTTTCATCCTAAACTTACCTGAAACTATCCATATATTGTTATGTAGTACCTTTATTATAGTCAATCTCCCTTTACACTTAAAATCATTCTTAACAATCTAATCAATGTTCTAGGTTGACCAAGCTTATTCTTTGATTAATTATGTGTGCAAAAGCTTACATTATCCAATGTTAGTAAAAGATTTTGCTTTGTGTGCATTAATTGGATTAGCCAGCATAAATTCAATTGATGGTGTGTTTCCTTTTTGTACTTCCTTAGATTAGCTAAAAATTGTCTTGTTTTATTTCCAAACTTGTTATAAACCTTTTCCTCTTCTTTTTTCACTATACTAGGTCAACCTGGTAAACCCTATACTTTTTTTATTTTTGTGCACTGCACTAGCTTAACCTGGTCAGTCTAGTATAGTCTGTAAGCCTTATTTCACTGCATCAGATCAACTTGGTTGATCTAGTACAGTCTACAAACCCTATTTCCTACACTAGGTCAATCTGGGTGACCAAGTTCTATTTCTTAATTTTCTTATTTTTCAATCTAATTCCCCATTTCTCTAGTTTTGTATCTTATTCATCTCTTTTCAGTCAGAATGAGATCCCCTATCAGAATCTTTTTCAACAACCTTAATCCATTTAGATAATATATGGGATGTGCATTCCTTCCTCTCTTTTCCTCCCAAGAGAACCATTATTCTTGGGGCAACTCTTCTCCTCCTTCATCTATGAACTATAACATGGTGCAAATAACACCTCAAGATGAATTTGATGATCTAATCCTTTCCATACTTATCAATATAATTCTCAAAATCTCCAAACCAATGTGGGATTGATTGATACAAATGTCTTTAATAATCCCACTAATAACCCTACTAATAATCCTCCCCCTAACACTAGTTTGGGGAGTGCTCCAAATAACACTAACTCACCCCCTAATATAACCCAAATCTTAGCTCAAGTCATTTAACAAATGAATAGCATGCAAAACTTTAATACTAGCCAAATGATGTAACTTCAACAACACTTGATCAACATGGCTAATCAACCTCCAACTATTCATCCTCAACCTAATCCTAATTGTATTCCTCCACCTCTTAGGGATGCCTTAGGTAATGTTATTCCTCAACCCATAATGAATAACAAGATGCTTCAAACTATTCAAAATGAGCCTTTATCTCCCTTCATTGTATCCATTGATATTGGTTATATAACTCCAACTATAAAATATGATGGGACTAAAGACCCTGCTTCATTCCTCAAATCCTTTGGCAACCTTTACAAAGAGTGGATCCAAACTATTACATTTTCCACAACTAAGATATTGGTCAAGACTTTCACTAGTGATGTATTAGAATGGTATAATCAACTTAATCAACATTTTATTTGGCAACTTGAAGATTTGGTAAATCCTTTGGTTAAAGAGTTTCAACATAATGACCTTGCTAAAAATTGTTTTAGTCATTGAATTAATGCTAAACAATATCCTAATGAATCAGCTCATGACTTTATTTAAAGATGGAAATCTTTAGCTCATAAATTTGATCATAATATGACTGATAATAATTTATTCAAACTCTTTATAACTACCCTTACTCCAACTCTTCAATACAAGGTTTGAACCTTTGCTCCTCAAAATATTAATGAATTCTTGACCAAGCAAAGCACCAAGACTTTCTTATGAAGCAATTCAAACCCAATCATAAACTTCTTAAAGTTTATTTTTAAACATCTAATAATATCACTAGTAATACTTCCCAAACCAAGCCTATATCTGCCAAATCTAATGTTCCTTTACCATATCATACACCTCTTTCAGTTCAACAAATGCAATAATTTTTACCACCCTCAAAACCTTTCATTTATTCCAATGTTCCTCCTAAGTGGTATGATCCCAATATATTCTATTGGTTCCATGCCAACATTAGGCATTCTCATGAATCTTATAAGGGGCTCACTAAGTGTGTCATTTCTTAGATGGTTGATGACTCATTTGACCATAAGGTTATGATCAAACTTCATCATCAAAAGTTTGTTATCGCACTCAAAAATGACAAAAATTTAAAATTTCTAAATCTAATAATCCAAAATCTTCTTCAAACAATAATCAATCAAATGTCAAGGATGTTTATTCTAGCGATGTTTATTATGACTTATATTATAACAAATCTCAATATGTCAATGTTGGCAAGGTTAATTATCATCATAAACTAGTTCACAAAGATCTTGTTACCAAGCCTCAAAAACCATATTTAGAATAATAATTTCTTAAAGTACCACTAACACTCAGGATGATTTGGAAGCACCTAAGGAACAACTTCCTCCTTCCATTCCTATCACCACATATATACCTCATAAATCTAATTTGCCTTCTAAAGCTCATTTTGGTTCTTCTAAATCACATTAGAATTTTCTTGAATAAATTAACTCTATGTCTTGTAAGATTTTTCTTATGGACTTCATTATTAATTCACCTTATCATCATAAATTTTTTATGCAAAAACTTTAGGAAATTGAAGATCCATCTTCCATAGATGAAGAACCACCTTTTATTGATTCTCAACCAACTAATGTCAATACCATTGAGACTATGTGTCCTTCCAAGCCTTCCATTGAATTTCTTAAAGAGGACATGATCAATGATGAAATTATTTTTTGCATCGATGATCCACCTCTCTTTATCAAAGTAGCCATTAATACCACCCTTATCAAAAAAATTATAGTTGACAAAGGTTATAGTATTAATGTCACATCCTTATGGCTCATTCAACAACTAGGTTTAACAAAGATCATCTTAAACAAACCTATATTACTTGTTATGTATTTGATAAGACTAATAAAAAACCACTTGGTTGCATTTGGCTTCCATTGACCATTTGACCTAAGACTATCAGAACCAAGCTTATGGTCCTTGATATTCCTTTATCTTATAACATTTTTCTTGGTCATCCATGGACTCATCAGATGAGGGCCGTCATTTCTTCTGGTAGTCAGTGTAATTAATTATTACACAATGGAAAATGTTACAAACATGAAGCTGATCCAAACCCATGGAGCATCCATCTTCCCAATATTAAGCCTCAATATCAAATTCTTACAATTTCTAAAATCAATAGTGCTCCTTTGCCTAAGTTCATCAACATAACTCCTAATCTTCAAGTTAATCTTTTGGATTCTAATGATGATGAGCCCAATGAGTTATAACACACTTGTAATACTAAGAAGCTACCTACATCTATTATGAATTGGATTCCTCCTTCTCTCTTAACCTGAGATCATATTATTCCTATCATGGATGAGATTATTGATTTTCCCCCTCCATACAATGCTCATAATCCATCTTTACTTAAATATGCATTCAATTGTAATGACTTTGGATTGGATAAATTATTCCAAGATCCTATCACCATGTCCCCTCGTATATTTAACAACATTGGGATTTCACCTTCTAAAACTCCCCTTAATTCCTAAGCATGTATGATTTCTCCAACATATGATGACAACTATATCATGGCCCAAGATAACTCTCAAGACTTGGATGTCTAGCATTATCAAAATATTTTAACCCAAATTTATGCCTTGAATTGGGATGTACATACCATACCTATACATCATGACTTAGATCCTAAAGGTCATGTGCTTCCCACTAATTCTCTACTTATCAATACTCCTTGGGTGGTAGAACTTACACCTTCCAAACCTATAGAAAATCCTACATCTTCTCTACCTCCTATGGATCCTCTTATTTATTTGGATTCCTATCCAATTATTGAAACTATCCATACTCCCATTTCTTTGAATCCATCCTCTTCATCTACTTCCAAAAATACACTAGATTTCAAGGTAACTAATGTCTGCCAGATTCATTCTAAATGTGATTGCCATAGAAATAAAATTCTATAACTTAAATTAGATGTTGAATATTATGGTCCTCTTCCTACCTTGCCTAGTGACGAAGCTATTCTTGAGTTACTTCATGATCGAGAACCTCAAACTTAGAAGCATCATAAACTTGAAAATTTTAAGAATAAAACTTCTTGCTTCAACAACTTTATCGCTAGCATTAATCCTAAAACAAATTCAATTTTTGCCTTACCTAACACACCTTACCATTTTCAAGATGACAATGCCATGCTTATCATAGAAATAACTCATATCAAATATGGTACCCCATCTTCTCCTTGACCAATAATAATTTCTTGAGAACTCTCACCATTTGACCATGATAACTTTAGCTTATTATTTGATAAATATCAAGAGGCATTCACTTGTTCCTATCACGACATGTTTTGCATTGACCCTAGTCATAACATCATCATTTATCCTAATGCTAAGCAAGTGCATCAAAAGCGATGTAAATTCCCACCTAAATTTACTAATCTATGTCATAAGGAAATCATTAAATTACTAAATGCTAAATTCATTAAACCAGTGGATTATTCTAAATTAGTTTCTAACATTGTTCCCATTCAGAAGGTCACTATGGTCATCTACATTTTTATTGATTTTTGTAACCTTAATCTTGATTTTCCTAAGGACAACTTCTCCTTACCTTCAATAGATGTCATCATCAATTCCATGACTAGTTACAAAATGTTATCTCTTATGGATGGTTTCTTGGGATACAATCAGATTCATATCACTCCCGAGGATGAACATAACACTACTTTCACCATGGAATGGGTCACCTATTATTACGTCAAAATGCCCTTTAGTCTCAAGAATGTCAAACCTACCTACCAACATGTGATGGCTCACATCTTTCACAATCTCATCTATAAAATTGTTGAAACTTATGTGGATGATCTAATTGTTAAATCCAAACATCATAAAAACTATCTTTTTTGATCTTGCTATCATCTTTGACTATCTCCTTAAATAAAAAGTTAGACTTAATCCTTTCAAATGTGTTTTTGGAGTCACATCTAGGAAAATATTAGGATTTTTAGTCTCTCTCCATGGCATCGATGTTGACCCATCCAAAATTAGCATTATTGTCAACATGCCAATTCTTTGATCTATTCTTGATATTCATACTTATTTAGGTAAACTTGGGGCAATTAGATGATTTATCCCTGAAATGGCTTATCGCATTTACTCTATCAATTCCCTTCTTAAAAAGGTATAGCTTTAGAATGGACAAATCCATGTCAAAAATCCTTTGATAATATGAAAGATTCTTTACTTTATCCACCTACACTTCATCCACCTTCAAATGATAAACCATTGATTCTAAATACTTCTTCCACACCTATTCAATTGGGGCAATGCTTTCCCAACTAGATGATACAGGAATAGAGTATGTTATTTTATACATTATCCAAGGCCTCATTGATTATGAGACATGTTATACCCAATTTGAGTGTGACTGCCTCACTATCTACTTTGTGATTGAAAAGCTTCATCATTATATGATATACCAAACTACTTATGTCATCATTCATTTTGACCACTTTTATCATTTATTCTCCAAATCCCTTATTCTTAGAGATATAATTAGCAAATGGATGATCATACTTGTGGAATTTGATATCCACATCATGACACAAAAAAAATTTAAAGGGCAAGTCATAGCTGACCAACTTGCTACAACTCCCATTTTGGCCACTTCTCTGCTTTAAGACAACCTTCTCGATGATAATATCCTTTTCATTAAAGGTATTAATCAAGTTATATCCCTTAAATACTATTTTCATAGCTTTATTACTGATCTTGAAGCCAATAATCTTGAAGAATCTTCCCCCCTCTGGTACTACTAAATTAAAGGTAGTTATCAAGGAAATCCTTGAAATTAATTTTGACTTACCATGAGGATACTTATACCCTCCACTTTGATGGTGCTGAATGCCTTCAAAGAGCCAGTGTAGGTTGCATTCACACTAGTCCTCTTAGTAAAAGCATTCCTTTAGCTTTTTTCTTCACATTTGATGTCACCAATAATATGGTTGAATACGAAGCTCTTATCTTAGGCATGAGAGTTGTTCTTTATCTAAACATATAATATCTTCATGCTTTAGGAGATTCTCAACTCATTTGTCATCAAGTTAATGGTGATTATCAATGTGAAAGTGAGAACCTCATTACCTATCATCAAATTGTAACCACTCTTGCTAAGGATGTTATCTCTTTTACTATCAAGCCTATTACTCAAGACCCAAATTCCATTGTTGATTCTCTTACCTCTTTAGCTTCTCTCTTTCATCTTCATCAAGTTATTTTTTATTCTTCCTTTATTTCATAAAATCCCCATCATTTATCCAACCACCTGATTCTCTCATATGCCACATCAAGGTTATGACTATTAGACAAATCCTTTGGTATCAAGATATCATTCAATACTTAGAACATCAAATTTATTCTCCTAATCTAGATTCTTGTGAAAAGATATGCATTCATAAACAAGCTTTCAAGTATGTATTTTTACATAACATCCTTTACTATCATAATTCCAAATGTACCTTGCTTCATTGTGTTATGCAAGATGAGGTTCCTTCTCTTTTCGAGCAAACACATGGGGGCATTTGCAATACTCACTATAAAAAACATGCTACGACATGCAAATGCCTACGTATGGGTTAATTTTGGCCTAGTCTTTAAAAGGATGCAATTGAATAGGATAAGAAGTGTAATCCTTATTGACTTCATAATGATCTTATCCATTCACCTCCTATCAAGCTTCAAACTATCAAATCTCCTTGGCCATTTTTCACATGGGGATTCAATCTCATTGGTAAACTTCCTTGCTCTCAAGATGGGCACATCTTTATCATCACTTCTATCTATTATTTTAATAAATGCATATAATTCATGCCCCTTATTAATGTTACCAGTCCTACAAGTTCACTCTTAACCAGATTATTTGCCTCTTTGGCATTCCCCATACCATTATTTTAGATAATGGTTGTAATTTCAAAAATAAACATGTTAAACAACTTTGTACCAAATTTAAGATCAATCACAAGTTTTCCTCACCTTATCATCCACAATGCAATGGTCAAGCTGAGGCCACCAATAAAATTATCAAAAAAAATCTCCAAAAGATAATTCATGAAACCTACATAGATTAGAATTTCATCTTTACCCTATACTTTGGGCCTATCAAACTAACATTTGTCATACCATTGGGGTAACTCTATTTTCATTAGTCTATGGTTTTGAGTTGGTCCTTTCATTATAAGTTGAGATTCCCTCTCTATGTATATCTCTTCATGGCATTATTCCTGATGAATAATTATGTGAAGCTCAACTTCATGCCCTTGATCTTATTGATAAATGTCATCTTTTTGAATTATAACATAACCACCAATACAAGGCTCATATCACCTGACAACATAACAAATGTGTCAAAGTTTGCATGTTTAATGTTGGTGATCTTATCCTTAAATTATATTACACCCATGATAAAGAAGTTAAATATGCCTAAAAATGGTGGGGGCCATATTTAATTAAAGACATTCTTGGTCCAAGCACTTATTACCTTCAAACTAATCAAGACCATGTTTTCAAAGAACCTACCAATGCTCAATTCCTTAAAAATTACTTTGCCTAAACATTTCCTTCTTATCATGTTTTCTATCTATATCTTTCTAACAATTTTTTTAGGTTACTTAAGCATAGGTCTCTCCCTCTACAGTAGTTTCTTTCTTTTCACAAAACCTCTAGTCCTCCCTTTTGGTCTTTTGGTTTCTTGATGTATCATAGTCTTTTTTATCATCTTGCATTTTCTCTTGATTTTTTCACCCCTTGGATCTTTTTTTTGTGAGTTTATTTGTAAAACTGCAGATAGGACCCAATATTCCTCACAAAACTACCATCTTTTACTTATTTTCCTTCTCTTTTTGTTGTTTGTCAATGTTGTTTTGGCATCATTTAGGTCTTTCTTTGTGAGGTACTTTTTACAAAGGATCCCTCACTTTGATTTTCTCTTACTTATTAACACCCTCATGGGTCTCTCTTTTATGAGTTACTTTGTAAGACCATGGATAGGACCTGACCCTCCTCATAAAATTACCATTCTCTTCTTTTTCTTGATCCTTGTTTTCAAACTTTTGCTTTTGCTTCTTTTGCTAGATTGAATTTGCAAACAATCTATGTTGGAATGTTTTCATTCACTTTCCTCTTTCTCATGATAAGGAATCACACTTTACTATTATTGTATCCCTTATTTTTTCCCATTATCACTATTTTTCCAATTTGAAGTAATTCAAATTATTCCATGTGTCATTCCTCTTGATTTCCCCTTTTTGTCATCTTCACATTGGATAAAACAAGGTCGAAGTCAAGATAACACTTGTATTTCACCTAGATTTATGAGACACTTACACCCCATGCTCTTTGAAGTTCTCTCTCTTATCATCCTTGTCCCAAGTTTTCAAATGAAATTCATCTTTAGCACCCATGTTTGGTCTTCTAAATCTATATGAAGGAGGAATAGAAAAATCCATCAAAAGAAAGTTAAAATCCAAATAATTTGAAAGAAAAATCAATGATATATAAAAGGAAACACACAAATCTCAAAATTCAAATTCAAACCAAAAGACATGATTACAAGCACATCTCCTATCTCTAATAAAAGTTCAAAATCCACAGTCAGCTTCACATAGAGATGAAGTCCTTTGAGGTGTGGTAGGCTAGTATATTGGAATAGGGGAATTCAAAAAACTCTATGGTGCTACCTACATTTTCATGTAAGTACCCAATCTTCATAGTAGACGGATAGCTCTATGAGGGGTACTAAAGAGTGGGAAACACATCGTGGAAGGTAGGTCCATTTCAATTTTCATGACTATAACCTTCATGGTATTATCTATATACTCCATTTGTTTACCCAAGACTTGTGTCTCTAAGAAAACTTCTTCATAGTTTTTAAAGTCAAAAGTCCTCTTGTTTTGACAAACCTAATTTGAGTGTCTTGAATTTGATAAAGAGTTATCTCTACCTTAGTTTTTCCTTCATTCTCCCCTCCACCCATTTCATTTTTTCCCCTTGATAAACAAATTGTGATTCCAAATATGTGTTCCCTCTTCTAATTCCTTTTTCTTCACCTCTTTAAAATATTCTAGCATTACTTTGTTTTAGTTTTATCTATCCTTAGAGCGAAACAACATGTTTGAGCAACTAAGGATTCTTCTTTATTTACACCATCATTTTAAATTTACTAAACTTGTTTTACTTTCTTTTTCCCATTTATCTTGATTTTTTTATCTTTCTATTATGGACACCTGAGTTCGTACCCCTTTTCCATTGTTGAGTGAGATGTGGTTTGTTATTGCTCACTCGACAATGTTGTTTTGCCTTTTATGCATCCTTTTTCCATTGATGATTGAGATGTGGATTGTTACTACTCACTCATCAATTTTGTTTTACCATTTTTGTCTCTTTAGTTGGTCTTTTTACCTTTTTTCATTTTTTTTACCATCTTGTTTGACATGTATCCTTAGTTTGACTTGGTGATTTTGCCTTTCTTACTTCAGGATAGCTTGTCTAAGTTTTTTAGTATTTAGTATCCTTGGCTTTTTAATTAACTAATTTACTCTTGTTTTTGACTTGGTCATTTGGTCTTACATAGAACCTGTTACCCCAACCTGCCAAATTTCCTAAGTATGTCCCATTCTCATACCACTAATTATCTTATCTTTTCTTGTGTTTGTTTATTTTTGCTCTTTAGTTTTGTATTCTTGGGTTTGTCAAAAGTAGTCTCTATGCCCTACATAATCAAAAATAATAACACAATAAACAAGCATCCCATAATAAAAGGTAAGTCAAGGTACACATTACATTTAATTTTTAGTTATTTACTTTTTACATTATTTTTCATTTCAGTCATTTACTTTTAGTTACTTTATGCTTTTAAAATACTACAATTTTTTTTAGCATCAGTATTGTGTGTGTCCTTATGTTCTTTCTTGAAGCACCATCCCTTGTTACACCTTAGTGACATGTGATGATATTAGAATGGGGCATATGTTTACACATAATATTTTCACACTTTTATCAATTATTGATGTTTTACATCTTGTAAGGACCCATCGAGAATCAATCTCTCTAAGTGCATGCCCTAAGAGGTGCATCAAGAGAGGGGTGGGAAAACCTTTGGTTATTTTTAAGATTATTTTCCATCTTTGCCATATTATTACCAATCCAACTAGTTCCTAAAACCTTTCCCTAAGCTATTTCTCCTCCCTTGCATAGTCTTCTAGTCTTTTTCCTCTTTCTATCCTTCATTTCCTTGCTTGGTACCCTTTTGACTTGTTCAACATTTTAGGTCAACCTGGTCGACCTAGCATAGTTTGTGGACCTTTTCTCTCTTTTTATTTATTAGCCTCTCAACAAACTAGCATAGACTTAGTGAGTTATCCCTAAAACATGCTAGTTTGACTGGGTCATCCTAGCACAGCTAAAATTCTCAAATAATTTTAGGGTAAGTTCCACCTATATATATAAGGTCATTTTGATCATTATTATAATATGAAATTAAGATTTATTATTCACTTATGTTTCTGTACAATCTACTCTTCTACCATTCTACTTGAGGAGACTTAGCTTAGGTTTCTTATTTTAGAAAATCTAATCTTTTAGATAGGTCTTGGATGTTTTAGCCTAACAAAGTGATCCTTACAAACCACAACAACCTCTTACAAAGCCCCTTTGGTTAAAGGAGAGATTGAGTCTCAATGAGTTCACATTTAGGTAATTATATTTTAACTTTATTCTCCTCTCTTTTAGTATATAGAAGTAGCATAAGTGATGGCTCAAATAATATAACTCTTCATATTATATGTATTAGGTTGTTACTCATACTTACTTTATTTTAAGTTCCCTACACATGTAATTGCTTTTCTTTACTAACCCCACTTCATGCCACAAGATTTGGTGTGCACTAGGTTATATTTACTTTTCTTATTATTAGATTAGTGAAATATTAAATCATAGGACTCTTTTAGGGTTGTTATGTGATTTTTTTAGACTATAGGCTTTGGAACCCTATCTCATAGGGTGTGTTGTGATAAGTGATCCCCTAATCGGGTCTAACAAATCCTCACATTGGTCATGCTCCTGCTTAACAAGTGTATGCCCCTTAATCAGAAGTATAAGTGTTCTCTATCCCATCTGATATAGGATTTATTTATGGAGATGATACATTTATGATTTCATATAGCTCGCACTTCACCTTATAGTACCTCCATCAACTTTAGTTGCCACATTAAGTTCATAATCTCCTTATTTGAGCATTGTCAATTTAGCACCATAATTAAAAAATGATATATATTTCTTCATGTATTTTACTATTACAAAGACTTATATCTTCTTTATATTTTGGGCATGTATATATTTATATTATAATTATGTGTTTCTAGTCAGCTATTCTATTTTACATCATGCATATTATACATGAGTCCTAAAATTAGAAATTTTAGTTTTAGACTTTGCTTGGATGATGAGGCATCCCATCCACAAGATTATATATAATTGTATCATATTGATTCTAAAGGGAGGATAATTTATTCTATTAATATAAATAATAAAATCTAAGGATTGTTTTTCAATTTCTCTTGATGTATAAATCTTATTGTTCTCCAAGTTTGTAAGTATTTAAAGAAGTTCTGTCATTGTAGTATTTTAGTGTTTGGGTTGTGTGAAATTATTATTTGATACAGTTATTCATATTGTGAGGTAGTTAATTTGAATGTTTTATGTGTAATAATAATAATAATAATATCCCTTTGTAGATGTGCAATTAGAATCTCATAGATGTAACAAACTTTGATTATATGCACTATGGTTCATTGTATTATTGTTTCCTTTAACTCTTAATTGTGTTTGACTATTTATATGCTAATATTAACTTGTAACAAGAATTAATTATTTGACTACTTTTCCAACCCCTAATTCAAGATTTAATCTATAAAGGTTTCATCTCTAACTAATTCACAAAGCCTTCTTTTCTACCCTACCCTTTCTTTATTTTTGGGTTTTATTTTTATCCTTCCCACCTTTGGTTAAATTCATCATCAATCCATCCATATTAAGTAGGTATAGACTCACATCATATCTACACCATCTGAGGTAAATAACTCCTTCACTCATTGTTATTCCACTGCCATGCTTTTTATAAAATACAATACCCTAAAACTCATGCCTTGGAGTGAATCTTTCTTAACCAATCCTTAAACATTGGAGACTACCTTGTAAGGTTCCTTAGTGTGTATAAAACCTACATCAATAGTAATTTATATGGCACTATAAGGAGGGGCCCTTTTTGTTTCTTTGAAAATATCAGTCAAGTTGTACTAGATATACCAAGAATACTAACATGGTCCACCTCAAATATTGACATGTTATTCCCACTTTTGGAAATCCATAGAAATGTTAGGTCAGATATAGGCATCTTAAGATAACCTTGGTCTAAATAATACTCCCCAAATATAAGATCATGTCTTCTTCTACATGTAATTTCCATAAATTAATTATCTAATTTTTTTATTGCCATCTCTAGAGAAATCATGATTTAACCAAAAACCTTGAAAAATTATCTTCCTTCCTTTTCTCCTTCAGGAGGTAAGACTATTGAAGAACACATAAAGGCTTTCAAGACTACTTTATGGATACTAAATGTAACTCACAAATACATGGAATGCATACTCTTCCCTTTTATATTGAAATATGTTGTTTATTAATGGTTTCTTAACATTTCAAAAAAATTATTACATCTTGGAATCAATGTCAAAATACCTTTTTGGCATATTTTCGATAGGCTACTAGCCTAAGCATTGTATACCAACAATTTACAAGCATGAGGAGAGAACCCAATGAGCCAATAAGAGACTTTAATTCAAGATTCTAAAAGATGTATAGCTAAGTAGACATTACTTATAAACCTGATAAGGCATTAATCCTTAAAATGTAAAAGAATGCTCTAGATTATATGATGATAATTTTCATCCATGGAGTACCCAATATTATTACATTTCCACTAATCTATGTTAAATATATTAACATTAATAGGTAGTTGAATCCGCAATCATAAGTCATGGTTCCACTCAATATTGGTCCTAATTTTCCATCCTTTAATCCAATTCCAAATGCTAATAGAATGTTTTGGCTCAAAATCATAACCAAGTATATACATAATTACCTCTAGCCCATGCTCCACCTAACCACCACCTTAGCTTCCTAAACAATCCTATCAAATCATCTAATCAAGAAAGTCAAAGTCATTCTTTAATACTAGTCAATACTTATACTGCATACGGTACTATTTTTGATATTATAAAATTAGAATTAGATGCCATCTAACAGACGGTAAAGAAGCTAAGCGATGAGTTTTTAAGCATGCAAAAATGGATGGGAAACGCCTTGGAGCTTAATATCAATCAAAATTTTACATATCTAAGATACAACATGCCTTTCAACAGATCTAAAAACAACATAGAACAATAACTACCCAACAAGATGCCTAAAATAAACATTTTGGAAATAACACTTCCTAATTAGTGTCAAGTCCACAACACAACACACCATCATGAACTAGATTGCATAGAGTTATGCACCACCTTTGAGATATTTTATAAAGAAATAGATAGATGAGATAACTTTGAAAATAAACTAGATCTATCTTCTTATATTGCTCTAGGTCCTTCCAACATAACAGTGGTATTTAAGACAAGATTTTCCACTCCCAGTGGAAGATGAGAATGAACCTGAAGAAAGTACAAATGAAATTAATTATTTTAAATAGTTATAAATGAACAATTACAACCTAAGAAATAAGTATCATGATACCACTTTGATGCCTCTAAATAATAGCACTACCAATCCTATAAATCCTAAGGTAAACAATAACCTATCCCCTCTGAGAGGTAATTGTCAGTTTCAAAGTACAAAGTCATAACAAAGGAGGGTATAATATTATCAAATATATGATGAAAATTAAATAAAATATCAATCTTCATGAGCTAGCTCAAATTACCAAACCAAAATAATTGTTTCTCAAAGCCTTGACTGGAAGACCATCCACTGACAAATCTAAAATTACACACATAAATGTGGTCATTTACAAAGACTAGCCATAGGTACCATATTTTCTCTTAACCTTCATAATATTTGAATATAATGTTCATAATTGTTTGGTCAACTCAAGTTCTTCAGCCAATGTGATGCCCATAGCTATATGCAAAAAAATGGGTTTAACTTCAAAAAAATATAAAAGATTGGTCATATAACTAGATAAGTCATATATACCATGTGTTGGGGAGTTAACGAATGTAAACATTAAAATTACCTCTGATCCATGTGTACAAAATACATAAACATTCTATCCATGGATATTTATGAATCCTATGGCTTATTTTTGAGTCGTGATTGGTCAAAGACACTGAATAGATACATGGCTATAGATTTATCACACATGTGTTTGCCTTAGAAATTGGTATACAATCAAATTTTCATAGATTAATAACCAAAGGTGAAGTACTTGATCATAGAGTATAATTCCAAGAATAAAGAGGTTGAATTTGCATCCTCACATGCAAGTGTATATTCATTCACTATAAAGAAAGAACATCATAAATAAGAATTTAAAGGTTCATCTTAGTTATAGAGTCCCAATTTTAATGTAGATAGATCAAGGTAAGGTTCAGACATTTTTATAGCTTTGATCTATCTAGATGGGAAGCAACATCTGGTGGCATATAGATTATAATTTCCTTACACCAATAATTGATTTGAGTATGAAGATTTCATCCTCAGTCTACAGTTCGTACTAAAACATAATGTCAAGCAATTAAATATATATGATGATTTCAATTGGTTGTCAACCATATTAGAAATAAATATAAAAGCAAACTTGCTTACTTGAATAAGTATAAACATAGAACTTGGGATCTAATCAACTCCTTCAAATCATTTAACATTAGATTTATTCTTAGGTAACAAAATCAAATACAAGATTCATTGGTAGCTTCAACTGCCAACTTGACACTACTCCAAGAATCCAAGATGCAAAAAGGGTAAGTGTACAAATTTGGGGGCCAAAAAAGGGCCTACCTGTGGACATGATTTTCTTAAATCTGAACTTCTATAGATAATTTGAGATGGCTACACTCAAAATTTGAAAATGGTATAAGAACATGAATTGTATCATTTCAAGTCTAGTTTCTAAAACACTATTTTTTTTAAATGGTTAATTACAACTAGGTCAAACATATATAATTTGAATAGGAACTCCTATAATTTTTAAATAAAATAGAGGAGATAGACCTCCATGTGGCCCACTATTTTTTGAACACCATTTAATATTGTTTGAAACCCTTTGGTGAAAATATAGCTAAGATATTCTAGTTTGTGACCCTTTTTTTTTCAATCAATATTTTTTTATTAATTTTTTAAGTAAATATATCTTGAAGACTGACAAAAAAGGGATTGCCAACCATGTTGTCCCCTAACTACCTCAAAAAAAATGAAAAATAATTTTTTTTGAATGTGTGTACAATTAGGCCTAGGTTTTAACCATATAATTTATTTTAAACTTGGATATACAAAAAATAAATTACATAAACATGAATAGGCATGTATATTTATGGCATGTAGTGGCCCAAAAAAGGTATAGTTGGAAATCAACATAGTTTAAACCTTTAAAATAGTCCAAAAATTATAAAAATTATATACTTGGAAAGAGGAGAATATGCTCGTTATCATGGTAATAATTTTTTTGAATTTAATTATTTAAATTTATAGTGTATTTGGTGATAAAAGTTGAAATTTGTTGTTTTATATCAAAAAGCTTGGACTCAGTTGTAGTTTGATAGGTCCAAGTCTTTGGCTCAGGAATCCAAGTTGTTTCTAAGCCAAAAGGCTTGGTTTTTTTAGCTCAATTTTAAGTAATGAATATTCATTATAACATGTACACATTATTTATTCATAACACAAAAAATAAATTTTCTCTATGGGTGTGCATTTTTTGTTCTTGAGCTCCCTAATAGTGGTGTGTCATGATAATTTCAATTGTGAATTGGTGTGTCATGATAGGGGAAGGGTCCATGACTTTGGATAACAAATTAAAGTGTTTTGGTATCACATTAGAATAACACATAAACATTAATATTTATACACATTAGTAAATGTTTCATTAATGGATCACACCTTAAAAAAAATTGTGTTTGGTTATTAGTAGGTGTAGGTCACTACTAATACTTTTCCCCTATATACACTACCACAAAAAGGATACAATTATATTTTGATAGGATCTATGGCCTCAATTAATAGCTTATGTGAATATATACTGAAAATGTCTGAATGTGACAATGTAATGAGAATATTTAATGTGAAACCTAAGCCAAGCATGATACATCAAGACTTAGTTCATGTCTAATGTGTCAACCCCAATTCCATAAAAAAATATAAACAAAATAGTAAAACATGGTTGAATCTAAAATAAATTGGGGTTATTTTGAGCCACTTAAACCTAATTTCATGACTATAAAATGTAATTTATGGGTTGATTATCTCCAATTTCATCATAGATTAAAGTAAAGAAACATTGATTGCAAGTTTTACATGTATAGAATATGGTTTTAAAATCAATAAACTTGAATGGCCCATCATATAATGAATTAAAATGTTGATTGGTTTAATTATTGAGATAATTAGAGTCAAAATGAGCCACATGAACCTATTTTAAATTATATACATGATGTGATTTGGAGTGAAATTAAACCTAAAATGTCATCATATATAATGAACTAAAGAGTTGATTCAATCAATCGAGGAGGCATTTGAGGCTAATTTAAACTACTTAAACATAAATATAATAGTATGTGAAATGATTTTTGGATAAATTAAGTTTTATTATGTCATGAATTAATCTAATTAGTCAATTGGTGTAATTAGGGACATGATTTGGGAAAAATTAAGCCCCTACACCAAATTTATGGCCTGATTGATTGTCTAGTATATGGAACATATGGTTTAATTGACTCTAATTTTATCATAAATTTAAACATGAAGGAAATTATGGACAATTTGAACCTATTGATCCTAAATGTGAGTCTATGATGTGATTAAAGGGGATAAATTAGTTCATGATTCATGACATGTTAACCTTAAATCTAAAATGTATCACAAATATAGTTTCCCTAAACCCTAATTTCATCACATATATACAAACCCATTACACTAGTCCCTAAACAAGCCAAAACCTAATTTTATGACTTGAATACAACCCTAAGACCCCTAATTTAATCACAAATGCATTTTCATTAAGGTAATTGGGGCCAATTTGAACCCATTAAATGTATTTTTATGAGTATAAGATGCGATTTGGGGCTAAATTAGCTCATATTGCCTTACATATTAAGACAATTAGTCAATTATTACAAATGTAAACCCTAAACCCTAATTTTATCATAAATTCAAATATGAAGTAAATTTAGGTCAATCTAAACCCATTAAACATGTACATAGAACTTATACAATGTGATTGGAGTGAGATTAACCCTAATGTCATCATATATAATGAATGAAAGAGTTGATTCATTCAATTAAGGAGGAATTTGAGGCCAATCTAGACACATTCAACCTAGATACAAGAGAATGATATGGTTTGAAGCAAAACTAAGTTTGATTTTATCATGAATTGATCCAATTAGTTAATTGGTATAACTAGGGATGTGATTTGGGAAAAATTGAGCCCCTAAACCAAAGTTATGGCTCAATCAATTATATAATATATGAAACACATAGATTAAACTGACCATATATCATGTATATTTTACCTTTGTTTTGTATATAACCCACTTAAAGGAATATAAGACACTTCTTTATCTCTTAATGATGGTAACAAAATAGTATATATTATATGGGTCTTGAAAGATGAATGAACTTATTTTGATCTCTATATCTTATTGATTTACACCCTTCATTCTAATCAATCAATTTTTTGCTAGACTCCTTTAGGAAACCTATCCTCTATCAGGCTTATAGCATAAGATACTAAGTATGAAACCTTGGAATAGGCCTATTATTTTGTAAATTTATAATCCCTCATTTTGTTTATCTTGTATGATCTCATCCTATGTTTGATTATCTCATTAATACCCTATAAGTGTTTGATCAAACAATGATAGACTAATGTCTTAATTTAAGGTTCAAACTACAATACCCTTCTACAAGATTAAGAGGCCAATACCTTAGTTTTACCTCATTTTAAATCCCATCCATAAATTTTTTATTTCACCATGGATCTTATGGATTTCACAAATTTATGTCAAGAATATTCTATTTTATTCAATCTTTAAATGGTTCTGACTAGAAGCCTACAATTTCTGATAGGACTATTACTTACATCTAGTTCAAGATAACTCTCAAACTTATTCTTTACGTGTTGTCCTTTCAAAATCTAGATGAAAGACTTAAAATAATGATACATATCCTCCAAAAATTTTACAAAAGTTTAAATTATCAATTAGGTTACCAAATGACCAAGAATCTTGACTCAACCCCAAAAATTGCTATAGGGATATAGATAGGTCCCTTTAGATCTTAGAAAGGTGTCATTTACTTAAGTTCACCTCCATGGTTTCCTAAATTTTTCTTTTAATTATCATGGATAAGTTATAATGATGAGAAACCAATCTTATTATTGGTTTCTCAAAATAGAACAGATTCAATTATAACCCTTGCTCTTTAGGTCTATACAAGCTTATTCTAATTTACTCAAAGAGTCTTCCCTCGAATTAAGCATGAATGACTTGGATAGGTAATTTTATCATAAATTCAAACACTAAGGCAATTATGACTAATTTGAACCTATTGAACCTAAATGTGAGTCTATGATGTGATTAAAGGGGTTAAATTAGCCCTCATTTCATGACATGTGTTGGCCTTAAGCCCTAATCTTATCATAAATTGAATGTAATTTGGACTAAATTAAAATCTAATTTGGGATATTTGAATCTAATTTGGACTAATTTAATCTATTTTAGACTAATTAACATCAATAAAAGGGAAAATTAAACCTAATTTAGAGTGATTAAATCTAATTTTGGCTTAATTGAACCTAATGTGGACATGAATCAAATGAAGGGGCAAATTGAAGGGATAAATACATTATATGATAGTATTATTACATAGTTAAATGGGATGAATCTATAGAGTAAGTAAAATGTATGCATTATAATACATACATTTTATTTAGTTGATAGATAAAACTTAGTTTTCAATAACTATGTTTAACCCAAATCAAGAATTTTTTCCCCACAAACATTTTCTGCATCCTTTCTATGTATTCTCTACATGATTTTCAATTATTTTTTGACCCCACCTTTGAAAATACATCAAATCCAATATGTGGCAGATCATGTATGTGATGGAAAATGCAATTGATCTATAAATCAATCCTAGCTTAGAGAATATAAATCTTACTTACACTTCTAATTGTGGATACATTAGATATTCAAGGTCATGACCAAGATAGAACTGTTAGACCTAGTCAAGGTGTCCATTACCACAATAAATTAACTAGGGAGGGTTCCAAAGCTTCCAGTCAAGAAAAAGTATGAAATAACCCTAAATAGGTCTTATGTTTTCATATTCACTAAAATAATAAGTAAAGCAAAATCTAATCTAGTACTCACCAAAGTTTGTGGCATAAAGTGGGGGTAATAAACATTAAAATTAAACATGCATAGAAGACATATACTCATGTCAATGTATACATAATTCTAATGCATGGGAGAAAATTAAAAATACATATTTATCTACTCTTACAAAGAAGGAATAAAGTTAGGAATACTTACCTTTGAATATGAACTTGTCAAGCCTCAATATCTCCCTTGGCATAAGTGCTTCACAAGAGGTTATTGTGGTATGTAAGGATGATAAGTATAAATCATCTCTAAGCTAAAAAACCTATCAATTCATCTAAAAGAATTATCCACAAGATAATATTAGTATCTCTAAAGAAAGTATGAAACCCTAAGCTATGCTCCTGAAGTAAAATGGTGGATAAGCAGATGTGTTATATATATCTCTTCTTCTTCTCTTTTCTTTGAAATGATGAAATGGATGTGTTTATATAGGTAGATCTGACCCTAGTCCTTTCTAAAAGTTTAGGCTAACAAGTTTAACCCAATCAATCTTATATTTTTATTGATAAAAACAAATTAAGTCTTGATCTAGGTCAACTAGGGGCCAACCTAGACCATAAATAAGTTTTATCAATTAGAGTACAAGGTCGATGGGGCTGATAGTGTAACATAAAAGTAAAAAATAGAAAATTAATAGAGGAGGGTGAAAAAGAGGAGGCAAATCTTAGAGAAATATTTTTTGGATATGGGTGTGTATATATCAAGTGGTATTATAGGGATAACAATCTTGTGAAGTACCAATGGTCTACCCACCCCTTTCATAGTGTACCCCTTAAGGTGTGCACTCAGGGAGATTGAGACTTGATAGGTTCCTATAAGATATAAAGTATCATTAATTGATAAATTTTGAAAATATTATTTTCATGTATATGCCCCATTTAAAGATCGTCATGTGTCATTTGAGTAGAACAGGGGATGGTGCTTCAAGAAAAAACATAGAAACACATAATGTTGAAGTTGAATAAAGTGTAGTAAGGAGAAGATAAGATAAACAAAAGAACATAATTAAAAAACACATACCTTTACTTACCTTAGTTATGTATACAAAGAAGGAGATGCAATAAAATGTGAAGGTGTCCAATGTAAGAAACATTAGGCAAACCTATATAAGTTAGCAAAAAAAAGCAAAAAAATCAAAAAAAATGAAATATAGACATATAATAGGTGAAAATACTCTCTATGATGTTAGGATTTTAGAACATTTTATGATTTGGAAAAAGAGAAAGTAGAGACAAAGATATTATCAAAATAAGAAATTTGATGGTAAATATTTGAAAGGTAAATAATTTTGAATAGTAAATATAAATAGGGTCAAAAATAATTCATTTATCATTTTTAATATTATGAGAAAACCAAGCTCTGAGAGACCTAGTTGGAGACCAGAGAGTCATCATGGTGAGGAGATGATAGTTGAGATAGGGAGGACACATAGTGGCGAAAATGAGTTTAGTGCAATTAACCAACTAAAATGTTCAATTTTTTGAATATTTTGATTTGAAATTCCATTAATTTAGAGAAAATTCACTGGTAAGGAAAATATAGGCACTGAAATGAATCCTCGAAAATTTTTAGGTGCAGTAGGGGTAAAATGGGGTATTGGGTAGGAAGGAGTCATACCAATAAATACCTAAGGCATTTATGGTAAATGGTCAAAAAGTCATCACTGTGGATGAATAGATTCAACTAGGGTGACTTAGTCTGCAAGGTGAAGGAGAAAAAAAGGTTGACTACATAGTAGTAGGCCGATTTAGTTTGCTAAGAGATGGGGTCAAATGCATAGAAGTGGGCCAACTTAGTTATTTTTAAATGGATTGATAAAGGTTGACTATGTATAATAGGGCCAATATAGTAATGTAAAGCAAAAAGGTGGCCAACTTAGTATTATATACACTAGTTTAGCAGGAATTTGATAGAGTTGATTTAGTATCCCAAATGAAGCACAAGGCTGATTTAGTATTGAGTAGGTTGATTCTATATAAAATGGAAAAAATAAATCAAACCAACTAAGTTTTATGAAATTTGGAGAATGTATTTTGATTATTAAAGACATGGAGATTTTATGCATCCTTTGTTGTTTGATATTTTGCAAAGAAATTAGAGATTTTAGTGACTGATCAATGCATTATGGCTACCAGATTTGCAAGAGTGGTTGACAAATGTCGATAGAGAGAGACTAGTTGTACTAGGCCTAAGAGGTATTATGGAGATGAGGTGCACCCATTAAGTGTTGATCTCATTATCATATTCCTTAGAGCATGGGAATGGGTGACCAACACTTTTTGATGGGTGGTGGATAGGAATACCATAGGGGTGGGTATCTCACTAGAGGACTTCCATGTATTTCTTGGACTAACAATAAGAGGAAAACCAATGACCACAAGGACACTATATGATTTTAAGGAGAGACAAGCACTAACTAGGTGGGCAATGTGCTTAGATAGGATATACCCAAGTTTATGGGTTATTATTTATGATGTGTATATCACACATATTTTAGACATTTAAAATTTTGTGATCAAACTTGTGATATCATGAGTATTTTATCACAAGTTGGATGGCAAGGTACTGTTATATGTGATAGCCTTGTACCAGTCTATTTTGGATCAGGGGTGCTATATGATTTTGGGTCTGTCATATGAGTCTATCCCATACATGATATGTATGGGATGTTTTTTAGAGGGTAGAAGACCATGGGACTAGTGTTTTTTCTAATTTTTTGGATATACAAAAGGTTTCATATGTATTGACCAGCTAGTTTTCCCCATGTGGTTGATGATAGGTTACCTTAGGTGACTAGATGGTGGCAAGACTAGGTAGCACAATTCATGCCCTATGTGCTAGCTTTACAGATTATCACATGAAGGGAAATCATGTGTAAGTTTTACATATATATTTATACTATTTGGCTTGGTTGGGAAATCATGGTATAGGGTTGGCTCGAGTGTAGATCATAGGCCATTATACCTAGTGACTAGAGCCATAGTCAGTGGCACACTTGCTAGGGAAGTTTGGACTCCCTCACCTAGTGGATCCTCTAGTAGTGTCTTATTTTTGGGAATAACATGCTAAAGAGTTGAATGGGAGATGAGGAGGATCAGTCAATATACCAATGATCAGGTTGTGTTTTTTAAGACCATGGACTAGTCAAGCATGATATCAAGTGGTCAGAAGAGGAGAGGATATGGATGTTGATGCAGGGGTGTAATAGGCACCATATCAAACACTTATCAAAAACAATAATGACCACCATAACCACATCATATATACAGGCACCATTTATAAGAATGGGTATAGATGAGGGTGGTTACATAGGATAACTCCCTACATTTGGTCTAGGATAGAGCTATTCAATAGAAGCACCTCTTAGGATAGGCTCATAGTGTGCATGAGTGGTGACTCTTAGATTTCCATTGGTGGGAAAGTGATCAATAGAGGAGGTGATTATGGGATGATCACATGGTGATACCATGCTCAATAGGTGATCATATTGGGAAATGGTGGTTGGTGACACTTGGATTGGTGAAAAATGTTAAAATTTTAAGTTTTGATATAGCGTACTAGTTGCATGTGCTTATAGTAGATATATATATATATATGGGATCTAATATCTATTTGGTTAGGATTTTATATATCTTATGACCAAAGAGGTTAGATGGGTATCCCTATTCATGGTTTTGCACCATGATATTTTAGATGGGGTGTTGGCACCATGCAACCCCACCATGTTGGATGATCCTATGGTACCATCTACCCTAGCTCAGGTATGTTGGTTTAGACTAGTGGGGGAGGCCATGAGGTAGTTTTAGACATACAAAGATGGATTGTATCCACCAGTAGGGGTGGGATCAAGAAAGGCATATGCTTGGTAGGCCTTGGCTCAAGAGAGATCAACACAAATGACTACCATGGTCTAGTTTGGACAAGTACAAGCCCAAGTGGCCAACCTATAGGGATAGGTAGTAGGATTGAGATCCCAGAATAATTCACCACAACTTACCATGCAAAGGGGATAGTCCCAGGCATCTATGGGTAGTGTGGCTAGGCCATAGGATAGGTATAATGGAGCCTATTTGTAGAGCTAGAGCTATGTATTTTTTTATTTTATACATCATATTTTAATAAACACATGATATATATAGATATATTGATTTTGATAATTAGATTTTATTTTGTGAGTTGTATTTATTTATGGTTGTTGATGCATGGATATATTTATTTCTATCACATTTTTTTCTTTTATTCTATATGCTATGATAAATATATGTGGAGTGTTTTAATTTCTATCATTATGTGATACACATGCATGGTTAAGAAGAAAAAGGGAAAAATGATGTGGAAAAGTATAATTAATCACAATAAATGTATTAACACTATATCATGATGGTAAATGTGTAATAACAAAAGATGACTAAGTATAATAAACCAAAGATGGTAAAAAATGATAACAAAATGTTTTTAAATCGTGTAAAAGATTTGTACTAAATTAAAACAAGTAAATTCACACTATATCATGTTGGGAAGTATTAAGATAATGTAATAAAATGGAAAGCACAGAAAAGATCAAATGGTATAAAAAATACAAAACAATTAATTCAATCAATCATACTAAATCACGTTGGGAAGTATAAAAGAAAAACAAAATTAGAAAAATGAACTTAAATTGATCACACTAATTCAAGTTGGGAAGTATGAACAACTTAATAAAAATGGTTGTATTCTCACATGCAATCAGAAAATAAAAAGATAAAAGTTAAAAATTAATATAGTAGGCATAAAACATATTATATCAAGATGGGAAGCATGTCCATTATGTGTAACTTGTGATCAATCACTACTTATCTCAAATTTGACACATCTAATTTCATGGTGATTTGGGTATTAAAACATTTTGTGAGGAAGGCTAGGTCCTATCCATGGTCTTACACTGCAACTCACAAATGGAACACCAATGAGGTGGGAAATAATAGGAAATATATGTTAAATGGAATGTTTGGAATGGTAGTTTGGTAGTTTGTGAGGAAGACCTAGTCTTATCTATCTTAGACTATAAATCATAAAAATGGAATCCCTAGGGGGAGTGATCAGTGAATAAAAAAATATTTCTCAAGGGGAAATATTAGGATTGTGAAAAATGAAAGAGGGAATGTAAAAATCATAACATAGGCATTTATGAGAAGACCATAGGAAATATGATGCATACTAAGGACATAGAAATACATTAAGTGGCTAGTGACCATCAATATATAAAGAATACCCATTCAAAGTAATAATAAAGTTGTATAGGCAAATAAGTGAGATAATAAGATCAAATAATATTGGTTTTTTAATGAGGAAAGTAAAATGGACTTACCTTCCTAAAACATGTTCCCCATTCTTTAGGACCTCTTATAGAGCCATCGGTCTACTA
This sequence comes from Torreya grandis, assembly GCA_037957365.1. Taxonomy (NCBI): domain Eukaryota; kingdom Viridiplantae; phylum Streptophyta; class Pinopsida; order Cupressales; family Taxaceae; genus Torreya; species Torreya grandis. The sequence continues at coordinate 318,568 of JARHVA010002350.1, forward strand.
CAAAGATTAGGTACTTATGTGAAAAATTAGGTGGCACTAAAAGATGTTTTTTATTCTCCTTTCCTAATCTACTGGCCTATCACATCCCAATGGACCTCAACTCTATCATGAGGTCAACTATGGAGTTTGATGTTTGATTAAAAAAAGGAGATGTGCTTTGAATCACATTTTTTAGTGTGATTTGACTTTTAAAATTTTTAAGGTTCCCTTTTGTTAAAATGATTTGGCTTTTAAAATTTTATGGATTTTGAGATTCCTCCTCCATATGGACTTGGAATGACCAATCATGAGAGACAAAGTGATAGACACGAATGAGATTTATACTTTGGCTAAAAAAAGCTAAGTATCCAAAGATATGACTGACTAAAACACTTAGGCTTCCCAATGAACCAACATGTTATCTCAATTTAAAACCATGTGTATGCTTATTTTGTGAAAGGAAATAAGGAGAATAAATGGAAATCCAAGATGGAGTAGTAAAATGAGATGAATTTTTTACTAACTGATCACATGGTAAAAAATGGGTGACATATGGCATCAAGGTTTGTATAACTAAGTCACAATAATGATTATCCATGTCTATAAAGATAAGGTAGAAAATAATCATGAGAAGGATACAAGATATCAATAAAAAATAAAAGAACATATAGATAAAAATCATGTAATCATGAAAATAATCCATAAGAAAACATAAGGAAGGAAATAACACCATAGACACTATGTAGTGTGAAATATAAATAGCCATGTAAGATAGATAAGACTTTGACACAATGTAAAATGATATAAAATAGATAAATGTAAATTTGGAGCACATGTCTATTTCAAAATGAATAAATAAATGAACACTATGTTGTGTCCATAAATACTAGTATAATTATCCACAAACATTATCCATAACATTTGATAAATATCTATGAAGCTAGAATCTAACTGTAGCAAGGGTCTGATTGATCTTTAGAGAAATCTAGGAAAATACCTCTCATCAAATCTCCTCAATAAAAAATGTAGGAATGACTAAAGGATCATGTTCATGAGGGCCATTATGCATGAGATACTCAGGAGAAGGAATAGGATTGGAATATGTGGGACATGAAGGATTCACTAGTCGATAAGAGACCATAGGTGAAGGAGGATCCATAGGTGTGTGAACCATGGGTGGAAAAACTATAGGTGAAGGGTCCATAGGTGGAGGAACCACAAGGAAATAAGGGGGAACCTTCTTATGAGGAAAACCTGTAGGAGGATGGATAATAGGCACAAGAATGGTCATAAGGTGATCCTAGAGATTTTTTTTAAGGATGTGGTAATGATCAATGTGATGGGTACCATATTGGTGCCACAAGAAATAGACCTCTCCATATTTGGTAATATACTCAAGTAATACTTTTGAGGGAGACATAACCTTATCTATAGGCTAAGAAAGAGTAGGATACAATGTGTCTATATATTGTCAAAGCTTACAACAATGAGTGGAGGAATGATTACTTGTGTCATGGAAGCAACATATACACTTCTTATTAGAATTTATGGGTATACTAACAAAGGGAGCAGACACAGAAGTTAAGGAAGGTTGGTATAATATATAGTCTCTAGTCTAATTACTGAAAAGTCTATAAAGATCACAATATGAATGATCAGCCCATTAGGTGGACAAAGTATCAAGATATGATAAAGGAAGAAAACCATCACCAAGGGGAGGCAAGGTTGGTGGAGAGACTGAATGAGGCTCAATTAAAGGATAAATAGGATTAAAAGCAATAATAGGTTTAGATAGAGGGAAAGTGGTAATAGGATTTAGACTAGGCTGAACTGAGGGAGGATCAAGATGCATAGAGGGTTAAAGGATGGTAGCAAGCATCTCAAGGGTAAGTTGTCTATAGGGGTCTTAGTATCTAGTAAAGTGATAGGGACTATTCATAGAACTATCTATAAGCATGCTCCTAAGAGGTTCTTCAAAACCTAGAGGTGTGCATACCATCTCTACCCTATAAACAAGAGGAATAAGGCTAAGATTATTAACTATATAAGATGGAATGTGATAAGATAAATAGAAAGATTGAAACAAATAATAATGATAATGAATGATCTTAGCATCTTGATATTGAATAAGATCTCCTATATATGGGTCATCTAAGCTATAACCATCATTATAGTTAGGTGCATGAATATCAATTATGCAAGTAAGAATGACCTTCTCATCGGAGGTGGCATGATGAATAGAGTGTCGAGACTTAGTTAAGACTACAAGTATATCATCATTAGGTGGATAATAAGAACATAGTTTCATAGAAGGTGGAAGCTAGGAAATGAGATGAGGAGAGAGATTAGAATTTTTTATCTTAAGGTTGATCTCATTGGGCTAATTATCATCAAAATCTAAGAGGTTAGGTGGTATATTCCTGTTGAGTTTTGGGTGACCATGGTATCATCGCATAAAGTTGATAGGGGAATTAAAATGTTGAGATTCTTAGAATGGAACACTCAATAGGTGTTCAAGGGTTTTAACTTTGAATACACCATGGTCTTGGAATTGTGAAAAATTTTAAGGGTTAGTGTTGCCTTGAATTCTATAGATTGCACCATTATGAGGGAATTTGATGAATTGGCAAGAAAAAGAGGCAAGAGCCCTCATGATATGATTCCATGGTATATAAAGCAAGATGTTATAAGAGAGAGGAAAATTGAATATAATAACCTTCACTCAAATAGTGACATGTGGGATGATGATAGGGATACACACATAACCTAAAGGATGCATTTACCATCAGTCATAACCTTTACATGTGCTACTTGTGGACTTAAGATTATATTTGGAGTATCCAAGGGTTTTAATAATATCAAGAAAGGTAAAATAAGTGCCTATATCCTCATCAATCAAGTCATACTTGAATTGGATGTCACTAATTTGAATTTTATAAATAAGCTAGGATCATTTTCACAAAGTAGAATATCATCAGGAATCATAGAAGTAATGGGGAATTTGAGAGAGAGAATTGTCCATTATTTATTTAATGTGTATAGACATCTCTTTGCACTATTGTAAAATTTTATCTTCTAACCCAGATATGGTAGCTTCACATCCTACTAGGGGAGGATGAGGGATGTTCATTTTGAATAGGAGTTATATAAGGTGATTAATATTACATGGAAAGGTCCACATGAGTTCAAGAAATGGAATTTGAGATGGGAGCTTAGTAAGTTCCATAATAGGATCGTATTCATTATAACCCATGAGGGACTATTAGATAGAGGTGCATAGTGTTGGAGGAGTTCCTTGGAAGGAAGAGAAGAAGTTCATGTAAATTTGTGTTGATAGGATGTGGGAAGTTTAATTTGGGAACAATTTGGTTAAATATCATGAGATGAGGTAGTTGATGCAGGTTTGGTTTGAGATAGATTTGAAGATGTGATATTAAAAGGTTGAATATCAGTGGTAATGGGTAAAGAGGTTGGATAAATTGTATAAATGGTATGAAATGTGATATCTAATGGAGTTATTGGAATTGTTTCATCAAAATATATGAGTTCTTCTTTCCCCAACTCTATTAGGTGAGTTGGTGAATAATCTTGGATAACGTGGAAAGTGTGAAATGAAAGGTGAGTGTGGGTGGGATAAGAGTCAATTAATGCAACTACCCTTTACATATTATTCATGTTGACCACATTATATTTAGGAGTTAGGTCTATAAGAATATCAAAATTATTGGTGGAAGGGTTAGGCTTATCACTATTATCTTAGTGATTTGGAAGAGGGTCTTTGTAGATGGCCAGATGAGCATAAGCCTGGTTCAAAGCTTGAGTTTTTATTTGTGTTTTGTGAGCTTTGAAATCAATGTCATAGGATTATTAACATTTATGAATTAGATAATTTTGATCAAAATTGGGACCAAGGAGGAAATCCATAGCTAAGTTACGTAATTGCCTACAAGTCTTATGAGAGTGACCCAAAATAGCATGAAACCAAAAAAATTATTTGGATTATACCATGATTTCATAGGGTGAGTGGGATCAATATCTCATTGAAAAGGCCTTGATATACTTGTTTAAAGTTACAATAAGGATAAAATCTTATGAACATTGATGTTACTTGTTAGATAAAAGTGAGGATTCAGGATGTGGTTTAGAGGGGAAGCTTGTTCTCAAGCATGATCAGGAATAATAGCTTGAATATTATGAATGGTATCATAATAATTAGTGACACCATCATTATTATCATGATGATTTTAATTTTTGATGAGCATGTGAGTTCCCATATGAGGTTGGGATGGCTCGTACTGATGCATGAGGAAATCTTGGTGCTTGGCTTGGTCAGTGGCCTCTTCCAAAGTTTGTAAAGAGAGTTCAAACCCAATATTGTAACTTATGATAGAGAGTGTTGGTGAATAGATGAAATAAGTTATCATCTACCATGTCGTGTTCACACTTATTAGATGAGGTCTTCCACTATTTGATAAAAGCTTGTGTAGTTTCTTTCTCAAGTTACTTGCAATTAATAAAATGAGCCAAGGTATTTTCAAGGAGGTTATTAATTTAAAACTCTTGAACTAGATCATTAATTAGTTATTCCAAACTAGTGATGGAATGAGATTTGAGTTGGTTATACTAGTCTAAAGCATCTCTGGAGAGGGTTTTTGCTAAGAGTTTGGTAGTGGTAAAAGTGTTTAACTTGACCCAATATTTGTATATATTTTCAAATGTTTTTAAGTGTAGGGTAGGATCAGATGACCCATTATAACTAATGGTAGGGTTGATACCTCCTATATCGATGTTATAAATTTGAGGTGTAAGAGATTCATTTTGAAGGTGTTTGATCATTTTGTTAAAAAAGGAGGCTAAGGGATAAGATTGCCATGGGAATACCTAAGTGGGGGTGGGCGTGAATTTTGGTTATACACTCCCTATGGAACCTATTGAGGGTGATTTTAGAGATGAATAAGATAATTTTGAATTTGAATCATTCGGTTGGCATTATTATCTTAGAAATCATTCATTTTTTTAAGAGTTTAAAACAAAATTTGATGGGTTTAAATGGTGTTATTCATAGCATGTGAATCATTAGCATTGGTATTAGTGGCTTGGGTACCACTATGAGTGGTGTCATGTGTGATATTAGTAGATTGAGAAGATTGTTAGCAAAGGAGGCACTAGTAGCATGATTTGTTTGGGTTTTGAAAGATGCACTAGTATAAATATTAGAAGAATAAACACTAGTGGCAAGATTACCATAGGTACCAAATGATGTACTAGTAAAGGAATTGAGAAGAGTGGGTCTTAGAAAATACCCACTAGATGTGGAACCTACCATGTTAGTATAGATACTGGGCATGGAGGTTGAGTAAATTAAAGAAGAAGAGGTCATAATATGAGAAGGGGTCAAAATAAAAGGAAGAGGTTGAGAGGTGAAGAAGCTATTACCCCCAAATCTATGTGAAAATGTGGGGGAGGGTGAATGGGGTTCTTCTATTTAAACACTTATCATAAGATGATAAATAGTAAAAGGGTATTTTCCTTTATGTTGAGGAAATTCATTAATTAATAAAAATGTTTCTAGAGTATAATTTAATTCAGGTTGATCTTCTAAGGAGAAAATAGGGTTACGAGCTGAAGATGTATGAGGAGGGGTCCCATAATTTGTAGTGTGATTGAACACTTACACATTACTTTCATTTAGAGTAAGAGCCATAAGCTATTTATGGAAAAACCTATTTGGGTTGGTAAAGATCATCATATATGTTGATTTTAACTCTATTTTATTCTCAAATAGGAATTTCATGATGAGAGAGAAAGGTTAAGAAGGACAAAGATGATGCAAAGTCATGCAAGTTGATTGTATATTATAACCTAATAGGAAGAGAAGAATATAGAGTTAGTCAATTTGACTATATATTGTAGATAGGAAGATAAAATAGGTTCATAAGGATACATAGTCATACAAGTTGATTGTGTACTACTAGATAAAGAACTAAGAAAAGAGAAATAAGAAGACATAGTCATTGACAATTTTGACCCCACAGGGCAAATTATCACCTTTATCATTCTAAAATTTCCACAACATGTTTCTTTGTCTAAATTTTAGAGATTGGGATTGTTCAAATTTTCCAAATAGGTTCTTTTCCTTTTGGAAAAGTCAATTTGGAAAATTTTGAACATCTTTTTCTCTTCGAAAGGGTTATTTTACACAATCCCAAAGGGCTATTTTAAAATGTTGAGGGGTATATTCCCTTCAAAAAAAATCTTGAAAAAATCCTAAAGGGATATACAGGAAGCTTGAAGGGTATCTTTCCCTTCAAGAAAGTCATTATTAGAAATCTTGAAAGGACAGTTTCAAATTGTTTGAAGGAATGTGTCAGACAAAAAAGTTGAAGGGTTACTTGGACAATTATGAAGGTCTTTTTCTCTTTCAAATGGTAATTTACAAAAATCTGAAGGGCAAGTGGACAATTCATTTTTTACCAAAAGACCTCTACAATTTTTTTTAAGGGTATGTGCCCTTCGGGAAGGTTCACTTCACAAATTTCAAAAGGGTAGTCTTCAAGAAATTAAACTTGGGCACTTTCATTTCTTTCGCATAGACATTACAAAAACCCCAAAGGTTATGTGCCCTTTGAGAAAGTTAATTTACAAAAATCACAAACGGTATGTGCCCTTCGAGAAGGTTCTTCACAAAAAACTTGAAGGGAAATATTTAATTTTGAGGACTTTTCTTTAGGCTAAAGGACCTTTGCAAAAAAACCTGAAGGGTTGTTAGCCCTTCAAAAAATGACTTTTACAAAAGTTTGAAGGGTAATTTGGAGAGACAATTCCTGTGGACAATTTGTCCATAGGAAAATGACAAAGTAAAATATGAAGACTTTATTCCTTCAAACTTTTTATTCAAAGAAATAAACAAGGAAATGACCTGAAGAAAAAGTCTAGCAAAGTTCCAAGGATAAATAGTCCATGAGAAAGAGAGGGACAAAAAGTTCAAAATATTTCTTTCAGAAAAATTATCTAAAAGAATTATTTTGGAAGATTTACCCACAAAAATAAATAAGGATCCAAAGACCAAAACAAAGGCCAATGAGAAAAAGATAGACAAATAAGTCAAAGAAATAATTCCTTCAGACTTTTTATCCAAAGGAAATGAAGTGAAAAAGACAAAATTCAAAGACAATAATTCCAAGAGAGATAATCCAAAGGAAAAGCCAAAATAAACTCCATAAGAAATACATAGAAGTGAAGAACCAAAAAATACAAAAGATTCTAATAGTAAATGAATAGTAGCTGATGAATAGGTTAACACATTCTACAACATGCAAAGTGGTCTAAATAGGACTAGACACATCCAAGATATGTAACTATTTTAAACACAACACCTTCAATTCTAAAAATAGAGACTCATTTGCATGAAGGACTCAAGGATATTAATTTTGGAGAGTTTAACATTAATTTCATGCATGCACTCTTATTAATTTGAGCCTTCCAAATGTTTCATCAATTTAAGGGAAGTTCTAAATTCAGATGTGGAGTTGACTGTTCTTAATTTATAGAGTTGATTGGTTATCAAGTGCCACATCTACTTATTGATTTCATGCAAAGGAAATCCTTTCAAACATTCCAACTCAGCTTTAAATTGGTTTAAGCTTAAGTCAAGACATCCAAAGTTGGTGTAGCTTTTATGCATGAGAAAAAATAGCCCAAGCTAGATCCCATTATCCATTTTTCAATGCCAAAGAGTTTTCATGTAAGGAAAAAGATAAATGTAGAAGGTTGTGATAACAAAAATTGGACTTGGTCTAAAGTGGGAGTTGTCCTCTTCTTCTATTTTTAACACCAACCTCTTGGTTGTTTTATGTTTTCTATATAAGTTGGATTTTCAGCCTTGAATTGTATCCCTCTTTTAGCAAGATCAAATTCTATGAAAGACTAAGTTTTGTAACCTTTTTTCAAATTATATAAGGCCAATTTTATTTTCAAGAATGGTAGTATAGTGTATCTATGTCCATAATTTGCATAAGTGATAGAATTTCTCTTCCTTGTTAAGTCTTGGTTCTTACCTAGCAACATAGTTGACTAATTTATGTAAGTCATGTTTGATGTTTGATGTCTATTGGCTGAGTTTATAGTGGATATAATTGGTTGTTAGTGCCTTAAATCAAGCTTATTCCATCATTTCCCTCAAGCTTTGATTAGCAAATAAAACCTTTTCATGAAATACTTATGCATATTAGTTAATTAGAGTTGAAAGTTCAGCCTCCTTGTTTAAATCAGTGTTTTTAGGAGCTCTAATTGAGTGGATCAATCAAAAATATAGGTGTATCACCATCATTAGATAGTATTTTTCTTCAAAATTTATTTTTCCCTTTTCTTTGGCAGTTTTTAGCGTAGATCAAAGATCCCAATTGATACACCAAAGGGAGCTAGCCCTTAGAATCTATTGATTCAATCCATTGATTAGGTCACCCACAACCTAGGATTCTTTCCATGTTTCAGTAGACTATGAAGGCCTAAAACTACCTTCACAAGGGTGCAAGTCTGATTGACAGTAATATTCATGTAGGTCAACTATGTACTACTAGAAGAAGGAAAAAATATAGCCTATAAGAGATTGTATCAACCAAAATGATAGTGTTATAAATTAGGGAAGAAAATTACAAGATAAGTGAATTAGGAATGAAATAAAACACACAAATAATTAGATCAATGTGAGTGATCCAATTGGGGGACACAACACCAAACCTTACACCAATATTGACCAATGCAAGTTTTTGTAATACAACACCCAACAATTAGAGAACAAGCAATCAACTAAAAATTAAATGTTAACTAAGTGGTTATTTTAAGTGTTATTAGATTATTATAAAGTGTTGATTTAAATGTGATAGGAGAGTTGGCTAAAATAGGGAACTAGAAAGGTAATCTAAGGATGCTTTTAGGATGTTTAGGCTGAAAGATATCAATGTTGGCAATGGTATTAGCTTGATATTGGGGCATATCCCCTCACTTCACAATATATTAATGATAAGGGTGTTGGGTTCTTTTCTAATATATACCATTAACTACATATTTATACTTGGCCAAAAAATTAAGTCAATTTTCCCCATGGTGATGAAATCAAGTAGGTAGGCCTTGGGAAGACAAATATTTAAATGTGTTTTGAATGTTATGTGATTTGGTAGTGTGTTCAAAAGAGTAAATTAGTGTAAATAGGACAATAATTTGAAAACCCACCTATTTAAATTATGTGAATTATTCTAAGCATGTAAACAACTGAAAATAAAATGTGAACTAATTACTAGCAAATAGTTTTTAATTTCTTGATTAAAATAGTATAAATTCAATTTAGGTGACACTATATGTAATTATTATAGAATAAATTCAAATGGTTGCTACTATTATATAAAAACAAGGCCTTTAACAATAGAATCAAATAGGTTGACTATGTCTCTCAGATAGAAGATAGACTACATTACTAAGTCAACCAGGGCGACCCAATTAGTTGTAAGTTGTAGTTTTGAAGATAGTTAACTTGTAAAAAATAGAACTCAAAAAATTACTGAAATGATAGAGATGGTAAAGAGAGGAACCTTGGTGGGCTTGAAGATGGTTAAGATTGAAAATTTTATGCTAAAATGCCTTAACTACTACTTTCAAATTCTACAAATTGGGTCAACTAATTCAACCAAGTTTTATAAAACCCTCAATGCTGAAAAATAATAAAGAACAAGGTTATTATATTCAATAGTGTTTGTTGATATGTATATTGGAAAAAAAATTAGAAGACAAAGTCAACCTATTTGATAGTGTATGTTAATCTCAAATTGAAGAATAATATTGTGTCAACCTGTTCGATCTAGTAACATATAATTGACGAAGACCTACATAGATAGAATAGAGTTATTTTAAAGAAACTATGTGTTAAACCTACACACAAAAATTTAAAACTATATTGACTAGTTTGATACAATACTAAAAATATGAAAAAATATAATAAAATGGTATAAATGATGACATAAAATAAAACCTACAAGGGTTAGATTCACAGCAGTTTCTCTATAATGTATGCAATGGAAAATGTAATTGAGCTATTAATCAATCCTAGATCAAAAAAGATAAATCCTAATTACACTTTCGATTGTGGACACATTAGATATTCAAAGTCACGACCAAGATGGATCTATTAGACCTATTCAAGGGGTCACTTATTACAATAAATTCACTAGGGAGGGTTCCAAAGCCTCAAGGAAAGTAAAAGTATGTATTAACCATAATTAGGTCCTATGTTTTCATATTTACTAAACTAATAACAAGTAAATCAAAATCTAATCTAGTGCTCACCAAAGCTTGTGGCACAAAGTGGGGGTATTAAACATTAAAATTAAACATGCATAAAATACATATACTCATGTCAATATATATATAATCCTAATACATAAGAGAGAAGTACAAATTTAAATATATCTACTTTTATAAAAGAGGGATAAGTTAGGAATGCTTACCTTTGAGGATGAACCCATTAAGCCTCAATATCTCCCTTGGCCAAGGTGCTTCACACTAGGTTATTGTGTTATGTAAGGATAACAATGATAAATTAGCTCTAGACTACACAACTTATCAATGCATCTAAAGTATATCTCCACAAGATAAAATATGTACCTCCAAATAAAGTATGAAACCCTAAACATGTTCCTCAAGTATAATGGTGGATAAATAGATGTATGGTATATATCTCTTATTATTCTCTACTCTTTTAAATGATGAAATGGATGTGTTTATATACACATATCTAACCTTAGTCCTTTTCAAAAGTTTAGGTTGACAAAGTTGACCTAATCGACCTTGTATCATTATTATTAAAAGTAAATTAGGTCTCGATCTAGGTCATCTAAAGGTCGACCTAGAACCTAAATAAGTTTTATCAATTATATTACAAGGTAAATGGGGCCAATAGTGTAACATAAACCATAAAAAAGTATTTTAGGCTAGAGAAGGGCTAATGAAATTAGAAAATGACTAGAAGAGGGTGAAAAAGAGGAGGTAAAGCTTAGTGAAATATTTTTAGGAGATGGGTATATATATAGCAATTGGTAGTATAGGGTAAATAATCCTACGAAGCACCAATGGTCTTCCCACCCCTTTCTCAATGCACCCCTTAAAGCATGAACTTTGAGAGATTGAGGTTTGATGGGTTCCTACAAGATAGAAAGCATAAATAATTAATAAAGTTTGAACATATTATGTGTATACATGTGAAATTCAACAAAGTGGAAGAAGTTGAAGAATAAAACACTAGAGAAATTAGAAGAGTTGAAATAAAAACACAAGGTATGAAAGAAAATACTTTATTCTAGACAAAGTACAAACACTTATCTTGATTAACCAATTGATAATAATGAATTGAATAATGATGAAATTGATAATGATGTATTTAATAATGATGAAATTGATAATAATGAATTAGATTATGTTGGAAGTTCACATTTAAAGTATAAAGTTTTTAATTTTATTTATGATGATTCTATGCATGAATCTTTACTCCCCAATAATGAAGAAAATTCCATGGAAACAAATAATGATGAAATTAATAATGAAGAAAATTTTATGGAAAAATATAATGAAGAAAGAGATAATGAATAAAATATCATCCCACCACTAAACAATAAAATAAATAATGATTTTGAAACACCCTCTCAATAAATTCCACCATTAATAACACCTCCAAGAATTGTGGGTAGAAAAAACAAGTACTTAATTGAATTCGATGAAAATATTTTGAAACCAATGCATAAAAATATGTTTGACCACCATTCAAGAAGACTAGCTCAAAAAATTTGGGATAGTTTGTTTCATAGATTAGATTATGATAATAAAAAATGTCAATTATTTGTTTCATTGATGAAACTAATTAAGATGAGACCTATAATGTACACATTAGGACTAAGAACATCTAACATGGATGATAAAAATAATGAAATTGTTGAAAATATACATGATGCATATCATATTGTAGGCCCAAAATCATGAAATAAAGATTGTAGTGATACCCAATGTATAATTATAACTTGTGTAGTAAGTGGTCAAACATCAAAAAATGATTAATTTCAAAAACAAATTGAGCACTTGATATAAACATTAATGAAAGCAATTAGAAGACGTAAAAGACTTAATGAACCCAATATTAATGAGCTCTAGTCATTCTCTGGTAGACTTCCATGTAAAGACAAGTTTATAGCTAATGCTCTCAAAGAGTTACTTGCATAATTTTGGAAAGACAATACAAGATTTTTACCCAATGAAAAAAATGTAGTGAAAATAAGATTTGGTTCTCATAATCATGAACCACATCTAAAATATTTCTTGGATATGACTCGAACACAATTTTACTCTAACTTTTTAGAAAAACATCCAAAAATTTATATTAGTTAAATATTTTTTGAGATATCCAAACCTTTTATGTAAAAATAAATCACACACAAACAACTTTTTGTTGTAGGAAACATGTCAAATTTTCAATTCACTATGATGTTTTTTGCCATAGTCATTATATTTTATATACTTACAACATTTTGTAAGAGTGTGACATAGAAGGTCTACCAAATTCAGCGACATAGTTTATTCTAATTTTTTTTTGTGAAAGACTAAATGGATAATTATTTTATAAGAAAGCATGTTTGGATAGAAATTGTAAAATTTGTGATAGATTTCCAAAATTAAATAATTATATCCATGAAGAGCATACAAGTGCAATTGGATAGAAATTAGTTAGTTTGATAAAATATGAATCTATGATTTATCAAGTAAAATATGGCAAAGAATCTAAAAGGTGTGAGTTTGTCATAAAATAGATATCTACTTTTAAAGTTATGGACAAATTTATTTTTGAGTATGCAAGGCACACACATAAGGCTTAGACGGTTGGATGAACATTTCAAGCTAATATAGGACACATTCCCACTTGATTTGATTATTTTAGTAGTCAAATTGCTAAAAATTACACATTCAAACCATAAATGAAAGTCCAATCGTAACTCTCATCACAAGTTACCATATTTTTGTATATAGAATTCATGTATGCACCTGATAGTACAAAACAAGATCAAAAAATATCAAGGGAGTACCATTTCTATATTAGTGATAACTGATCACATTATATAAATTATATGCAAGGTTATTTTGATAAGTTCCATGGACATGTAATACATGCATAAATTTCATTTTTAATTACTTACTAACATTTTTTTGTAGGTTAGTGGTGCTAAATAAGTTTCCACCTTCATGCGGTTGGCACTGTTAGTAAATAATTTTATATTCTTGAAGCTAAGAGAAGCTTCCTAATGTAAATTACCTACTTGCATGACATATTTTCATAATCTCAAATTATCCAATGTCTCTTTCAATTTTGTTGTTCCTAAATTGACGCTCCCAACCTATCACATAGGGTTTCACCCTTTACTTAAGATTTGACTTAAACTTGCACTCTCAAAACACTGATCTTCTAGCCTTATTATTCATGTCTACATATTTGTAATCCAAATTTATCTCTTTTTATACTCAATATAAACTCATCAAAACACTTATATCAGATCAATATGACCCTTAATACAAACATTAATTATATGGTTTCAAAAATTTATGTCATTTCTTATGGTTAATTCTCACAAAACCTAGAAATTTACCTATTAACAACTATGTTGCAGGTCTACTTTGGCTCATTTTTTCTTGTATAATCATCTCAATACTCTTTAATTATATTTGGAACATTATATAAAACTTACCCTATATACCTATAAATTTCTAGGCTATATTTCTCAATCATTTAGGAGATATGATAATTTTAGTCTTCTAAACCTCTATTTTGCTTGTTTAGACACGTCTGATTACATGTGATCACTTATAATATTATTTAGACAATATTCCAAAGCTTCAAATCATATATATCTTATTAAAATAATCATTTACTAGGTGTGTTCAATGTTTTTATTCATTTTTGAAGAAATACTTTAGGAGATATACAAGTTTCTTTATTCCAAAACCCTCACTTTCTTGGCTTTTACAGACCTAAATGATATAATTATCTTTTAGAGTTTTTTAAAGGTATTAAAAGGATGAGACCAATAAGAATGTATAGAGGGGGTTATTACAAAGTTATCTACCAAATTTCAACCCATTTTATGAGTTATTTTCAATTTAGACCACTTTTAGTGACTAATATATCATGTCTTAAGGTTAAAAACAAGAATTAGGCTGAGAACTAAAAATGACATTTTTTAGATTGAACAAAATATTAAATGGTTGAACATAAGGATTAAACTATTAAATTATTAGGTGGATGACTAGAATTATAGACCTCTAGTTGCAAGTTTGAGGTTAGACTAAAAATCAACATTTTTCTTATATTAAGAAGGGCATTCTTGAGACTAAAATAGGTGGTGGTTTTATCAATCAGGCATGATGGGATCCCAAGAACCTATTTATAGAAATTATCCACCCCTTTAAACATGTTTTCAACACTATTTTTTAGTCAAGAAGCACCAAACATAAATCTCTACAACTATAGCTTCAACTTTGACAACATTTATTGTTAGTGTTTCTGCGCCCCTGAACAATAGTGAAAATGTGTTTACAGGTGGACTTTGATGTAATGGTTGTTGAATAATTTTTAGTTTTTGTGTGTGTGCATGCATGTGTGTGTGTGTGTGTGTGTGTGTGTGTGTGTGTCTGTGTGTGTGTGTGTGTGTGTGTGTTCAGAGTGATAAATTTTCACCTAGGGGTCCTAGAGGTAGAAATGCTAGTTAGAGCTTAAGAAGTTGTCTCTTTATTACCAAAAGGTTGTATTTTAGGATCCATTAATACAATTTGTGCCACAAAATGCTCTATAATTTTATACTCACTTGATATGGGTTGAAATTATAGGTATTTCACATGCATAAGATAGATATTACAATTCATCCATATGATTTACTATTTTCACTGTACGCATGTTTAAAGTTAGGATAAAAATCAGCATTTTTATTATGTTGGGAAGGGCATTCTTGAGATTGGAATGGGTGGTGGTTTGGCATGATGGGGGAAAAATAACCTATTCCTATAAATTATCCTCCCCTCTATATATGTTGGTAGTGTCAGCTAAGAAGCATTGAAAATAGAGTTCTCCCACTACAACTTCGATTCTGACAACATTTGTTGTCATTTTTTTGTGTTACTTAACAATAGTGAAAATGTACTTACAAGTGGACTTGGACATAATTTTCATTATATAATGTGTAATTTTACTATATATATGTGTTATAAGTGATGGATTTACACCTGGAGTCCTAAAGGCAAAAATGTCAGTTGGAGCTCAAGAAATTATCTCTTCACTGTCAAAAGGTTGCATTTCAAGACCTATTACTACAACTTTTGCCACATATTGATGTCTAAATTTTTGAAAACTTTATCTAGGGTGAAATTATAGTTATTTCACATGAAAAATAGTGATATTATTATTCATATATATGAATTACTATATTTGTTTTATGCATGTCTAAAGTTAGGCTAAAAATGACATTTTTCTTGTGTTGGGAATGGTGTTCTTAAGCCCAAAATGGGTGGTGGTTTTATCAACTAGGGAATGATGAGAGGAAAAAAACTTGGTCATAGACATTATTCTCCACTTATACATGTTTTTAATGCCATTTTTTACCCAAGAAGCATCGAAAATGGAGTTTTAGAAATGTAGATTCAACTTTGACAACATTTGTTGTCAGTGTTTCTACACTCCTGAACAATAGTGAAAATGTGATTACATGTTTATTTGGTCATCATGATAATTGAATCACATGTAATTTAACTATCTATATGTTTTTAGATTTATGGATTATCACTTAGGGGTTTTAGAGGTAAAAATTCTTGTTGGAAATCAAGAAGTTGTCACTTCGCCACCAAAAAGTTATATTTTAGGACCTATTACTGTAATTTATGCTATACATTTATCTCTATATTTATACAAATTTTATATAGGTTTACATTATATTTATTTAACATGCATATTAGGTATCTTACTTTTTATCCATATGAATTACTATTTTCATTTTATGCATTTCTAAAGTTCGGCTAAAATTAGCATTTTTGTTGTGTTGGGAAGGGCGTTCTTGAACCCAAAATAGGTGGTGGGTTTATTGACTAGGCATGATGGGAGGCCAATAAATTTTTTTTTTAATTTATCCACCCCTTCAAACATGTTTTCAGTGCCAGTTTTCAGCCAAGAAGCATGGAAAATGAAGTTCTCCAATTACAACTTCAACTTTGACAATATTTGTTATAAGTGTCTCCACACTCCTAAACAATAGTGAAAATATGCATACAGGTGGACTTAGATGTCATGGTCATTAGATAATGTGTAAGATATATATATATATATATATATATATATATATATATATTGATGTATTTTTACTTAGGGGTCTTAGAGGCAGAAATGCCAGTTGGAGCTCAAGAATTTATCTCTTCACTACCAAAAAGTTACATTTTTGGACCCATCACTCTAACTTGTGCCATGGATTATTATCTAATTATATATATATATATATATATATATATATATATATATATATATATATATATATATATATATATATATATATATATATATATATATATTAAATTATATATATTTCATATTCACAATATGAATCTTACGATTCGCCCATATGGCTTACTATTTTTGTTTTATGCATGTCTGAATTTATGCTAAAAATTAGCATTTTTTGTGTTGAGAAAGGCATTTTTAAGCCCAGAATGGGTGGTGGGTTTGTTGATCGAGTGTGATGGGACGTAAATAACCTAGTATTGGAAATCATAATACCCTTTTTATGTTTTTTAAATTCCATTTTTTATCCAAGAAGCACCATAAATGAAGTTCTACAACTATAACTTCAACTTTGACAATATTTGTTGTTAGTGTTTTTGTGCTCCTAAATAGTAGTAAAAAATGTGCTTACGGGTGGAATTAAATGTCATGGTCACTATATTACATTTAATTTATCTATATATACATTATATGAGTGATGTATTTGCACATAGGGGTCTTAGAGGTATAAATGTTAGTTGGAGCTCAAGAAGTTCTCTTTACTGTCAAAAAATTACATTTCAGGACTTGTTACTGCAACCTATGACACATATTTCTCATTAAGTTTAAATTAAATTGATATGGTGTTAAATTATATGTATTTTAAATTCATGGGAATGATCTTATGATTTGTCCATATGACTTACTATTTTCATTTTATGCATGTCTAAAGTTAGGTTAAAAATCAGCTTTTTTCTTGTTTTGGGAAGGGTGTTTTTGAGCTTAGAATGGGTGGTAGGTTTGTTGATTGGGCATGATGGGAAGCTAATAACTTAGAATTAGATGTTATTCACACATTTTTACATTCTGGTAGAACCATTTTTCATTCAAGAAACACTATAAAAGGAGTTTTACAATTGTAGCCTATAACTTTGACAACATTTATGGTGAGTTTTTTTTTGCATTCTTGAATAGTAGTGAAAATATGATTATAGATTTACTTATATGCTATGGTCATTATATTACATGTAATTTTATTATATATATGTTATAATAGTGATATATTTTCACCTAGGGGTCCTAAAGATGGAAATGTCAGTTGGAGCTCAAGAAGTTGTCTCTTCACTACAAAAAAGTTGCATTTCAGGACCCATTATTATAACTTGTGTCACACATTGCTTTCTAATTTTTGACTCCCTTGATCTGATGTGAAGTTAAATTAATTTAACATGTACAATATTTATCTTATTTTTCATCCATATGACTTACTATTTTTCATTTTATGCATGTTTGAAATTAGACTATAAATCAACATTTTTTCTGTGTTGGAAAGGGCATTCTTGAGCTTGGAATAGGTGGTGGGTTTGTTGACTGGGCATGATGAGAGACCAAAAAACTAGTCCTGGATGTTATTCACCTCTACAAACATGTTTTTAGTGTCATTTTTCAACCAAAAATCACTAGAAAATGAGCTCTACAACTGCAACTTCAACTTTGACAACATTTATTGTTAGTATTTATGTGCTCCTGAACAATAGTTATCCACCCCCAAGGTATTTTATAATTTTTAAGATATTCATACAAATTTGAAGGATCATTTAAAGCTTCTCAATCAAGGTATAAGCTTGAAATAATTCTTAACAAATTTTTAGATAGAGTGATGCCTGTCTAGAAGATGTTTCACTCTAGAATGAAAGATTAAACTAACCATGAAATTCTTCCATGCCCCCAAACATCTATCAATGTAAGTTTCATGTCAAATAGGAAAACTATGAAGTCATGTGTAGTTCTATAAAGGAGGATAAGAGCTCAAAAAATTCACACAAATCCTCCATACTCTTAGATCATGTCTTAGCCTGAAATAAGGTAAAGAAGATGTTAAGAGTTTTGGAGCATGGTCTCATTCTTCACAGTGTTATTTCATCTAAGTTTTAAGTCATTTCCAATAATAATTCAAGTTCTCAATATTTCTTAAGATGCATGATATCCATTGTATACATCCAATTCCTATCACTATTGTGTTAAAATTGTAAATTTGATTGATATTCAACAACACATAATCTAAACTAAAATTACTAAAATGCTCAAATTTGTTCACACACATCACATGTAGGTACCAATTCTTGTCTATTGATCCCTAATTGGGTCAAGACATTTTATATAATCATTATATTTTATCAATTCACTTTGAGTCAAATTTTGACCATGCAAAATGACATCCTGAACCACTAAAATCTTATAATTCGATCACACACATTGTGTGCATGTGTCAATTTATATATATAATACCCTAACTAGGGTATTAACTTGTATGAAACATACATCATATTCTAATTATAATCTAGTCAAATTATGACTCAGTAAAATAACATTTCTGACTAGATTGACTAAATGTACAACAAATTTCTAAATAATTACAGATAACTAAATAAAATTATTTAAGAAAATCAAAACCAAATTAGAAGCTTAAGTATAAATTCCATGAAAGTTTTTGAATATTTATTTACTAAAAATTCATTATTCAAATATACATCATCTCATCACATCATCATAGGGGTGTCATCCACAAGGCATTGATGGAGAAAAATGTCAGTATTAAGCTCTTTCATGCCTCATCAATGCTCAATTCTTCCAAATATTTATGATCGTATTTATTACTTATCCCTCCAAGATTGAATAAATCTATTTCCACACATCTTGATCTCAAAATGGATAGTCATTGTTGATTTTGAACATTTTATAAAAGCTATAAATAAGTGATCCAAGACTAGAAATTTTAAGCTAATTTTGTGTAAACTTATTATGTATAAATATTTTCATCAAGATTCAATTGAGTAGTGTTATTATGAAAAAATAATACTAGAGAAGCTTCATTCATTCATCCAAATTGATCAAATCAAAGAACCAAAGCCACTGGTAAACTAAGAGATGATGGATTTGCATGTTACACCACATTAATGGACACTTGGAGCACAAAATCTAAGCATAAGCACACTTATTAACTATTTTTGAAAGAGATTTGCTACTTGGAAGGTATTGATTGTCTTACTTTCATAATTATTTCTCTGAGTTCATTAGCACCACCCCTTGAGGGAGTAGGCTTAACACATTAGTTCTTTATGCTTATTTTGAGATTTCTTGACTAAAGCATGGACTAACTTGTTTTGTAATCCTATTATACATTTTGGCATGCTTGGTGAACTAAAAGATGATGAAAGTGAATGCTACAACACATTGACGAAGACTTGGAGCACCAAATCTAGGCATAAGCATGCTTATTGACCATTTTTAAGGGAGAGTTGTTACTTGGAATGTATTTCTTATCTTAATTTCATAATTAGTTCTTTGAGTTCATTAACACCACCCCTTGAGGGATAAGGCTTAACATGTTAGTTCTTTATGATTATTTTGATATATCTTGACTAACATCTCTTAGTTTAATAAGCATGCATGAATTTACCTCCAATGGCAAATTCATTGTTATCGAGGGTGACTTTGTCAATTAAAAATTTGTGCAATTGATGGGATCACTAAACTTCCTACTTCTACCTAGCATTAAGTGAAATAATATGAAACTAATTACCAAACAAGCATACTTATTGATGGTCCACTCCCTGGTGGTCTCTATTACTCTCGAATGTGCTCACCAAGGTGTTAGTGGTATGAAATATTAGCCATTTTTTCTAGCTCTATCACACACAAATATCAGAGCTCTTGATTGTTATAACCAAGGGTGAAAATGAATAATTTTTACCCCCAAGGGTAAAAGTAGAGTAAAATTTTCTAGTTTTTCACCCCTTAGGCCTATAATTATCCCATTTATCTTCCTTGGGATATCATTTTAGCCCCATTTATCCATTTTCCCTCCCATTTTATTTTAATTGCTCTATTTTTTAGCCTCATTTTCTGAGTTATTCTTATTCTTTTTATTGAGGGTTAACCCATCAAAAATTCAATTTTCCCATCCTCCCCTTGAGGGGGCATCATGGGCTACCCAAACTCTATTTTGGGCATTTTTGCAATCTTGGATTTTCATGACTCATGTAAAATTTAGCCAAAAGTAAGAATAGATTTATTTATTCTAATTATAGTGACCTTTTTATTCTTTGAAAAGATGTTGCTTCAACTAAATGTCTCATCATGCCTTCTCAAATAGGGTCAAAATGTATATATACAATTCCTATAACTATTATGCTAAAATTTTAAATTTGAATGATATTTCACAACAATGCACAATATGGACCAAAATTACTAAAATGGTAAAAATTTTCTACACACATAACATGGAGGCACCTATTCTTATCTATTGATCCTTTATTGGGGCAAGACATTTTATAGAATCATTATTTTTTTCAATTTACTTCAATTCAAATTATGACCATGTAAAATGATGTCCTAAACCACTAAAATCTTCTAAGTTAGCCACACACATTACGTGCATGTGTCAATTCACATCTATAATACCCTAATTGAGGTATTACCCTATACACAACTTCCATTTTCTTATAATTATACTCCTATTAAATTATGACTTAGTAAAATGACATTTTTGACCAGGTTGATTAAACATGCAACAAATTTCCAAAGAATTACAAAAGACTAATTAAAATCATTTAAGCAGATCAAAACAAAATTAGAAGCTTAAGTGGAAATTCCATAAAATTTTTTGAACATCTATTTACTAGAAATCCATTATTCAAATTTGTATCATCTCATGACATCATCATAGGGGTGTCATCCACAAAGCATTTATGGATAAAAATATCAAGATTAAACTCACCCATGCCTCATCAATGCTCCATTCTTAAAAATATTGATGACCATATTTATTTCTTATCCCTCCAAGATTGAATCAATCCATGGCCACACATCTTGATCTCAATATGGATGGTCATGGTTAATTCTAAACATTTTAGAAATTTTATAAATAAGTGAGCCAAGACCATAAATTTTAAGATATTTTTGTGTAAACTTATTATGCAAAAATGCCTTCATCAAGCTTCAATTGAGTAGTGTTATTATGTAAAAATCATATAGATAAGATTCATTCATTCACCCAAATTGACCAAATTGAAGAACCAAAGTCATTAATTAATTAAGAGATGATGGAGGCATGTGTTATACTGCATTGATGAAGACTTGAAGCACTAAATATGGGCATAAGCATAATTATTGACCATTTTTTATGAAAAGTCATTACTTGGAAGGTATTGCTTGTATTACTTTCATAATTATTTCCTTGAGTTCATTATCACCACCCCTTGAGGGAGTAGGATTAACACATTAGTTATTTATGCTTATTTTGAGATTTTTTAACTGACGCATGCACTAACTTGTTTCATAACTCTATTCTACAATAAGAACCACAAGGCAAACTAGATATGTACTATAAACTACACCATAGAGGATTTATTCATATTAGATTATGGTTACTCCTCCACTTCATTAAATTTATATCCAAATAAGTGATTTCATGCACCCAACAAGTTTCATACCACCCTCCATTGCCCTAGAAACTGGTCAACTAGAAGAACATGGAGATCTCATTATGCCTACCTAGGTGAAGGAGTCACAAGAAAGGACTGACATTATGGGCTTGGTCGCCACTAAATTTCTGGTATTAAGGACCCACTTTGATGAAAAAGAGTGGTACAATCCAAAGAGTGAGGAAGAGGAGAGGAGTGGATAGAAACATAGGGGAGGAGGTAACATTTGAGTAGAGGAAAAATATATTTCCCCTAGCTAAAAATCAAAATAAAAACCCAAATGAACCCACAGAGTATATAAAGGAATTTTGTGCTTCTATAGACATAGCAGGGGAGATGATGAAGGAAATGTATAGAAGTCAGGATCAAACTAAATAAAGACTACTCCAACATTAGATCATTCAAGCTCCTAAAGAGATTGTAGCCAATTTACAAAGCATAGCCACCAAGTTGTATGACATCTTAAAGACAATTAATACTTCTAGGGGTGAGCCACAACCATAAGTAATAAAAAAAGGTTCTACACACTATATCATGTTGGAAATGTGTAATAACAAAAATATGACTAAGTATAATAAACCAAAAATGGTAAAATAAAAAGTAACAAATTGTTTTTAAACCATGAAAAAGATTGGTACCAAATTAAAACAAGTAAAATCACACTATATCATGTTGGGAAGTATGAAAATAATGTAATAAAATAGAAAACATATAAAAGAGCAAATGGTATTAAAAAAATAAAATTGGAGAAATTAACTTAAATTGATCACACTAATTCAAGATGGGAAGTATGAAACATTTAATAAAAATGGTTGTAACCTTACATGTAATTGGAAAATAAGAAGATAAAAAATGAAATATCAATGAAGTAAGCATAAAATAGACTACATAAGGATGGGAATCAGTAGAATTATGTGTAACTCATATCAATCATGACTTATTTCAAATTTTACACATGTAATTTCATTATGACTTGGGTATTGGAAAATTTTGTGATGAAGACATGGTCCTATCTATGGTCTTACAATGCAACTCACAAAGGGAATACTAATGAGGTGTAAATAATGGGAAATATATGTTAAATGATATTTTTAAAATGGTAAGTTAATAATTTGGTAAGTTATGAGGAAGGCCTAGTCCTATCCATGGTCTTACACTAAAACTCATAAATGGGATCCCTAAGGGGAGTGATCAGTGAACAAAAAAATATTTCTCAAGGGGAATATTAGGATTCTCTGAAATGAAAGTGGGAATTTAAAAATAATAACATAGGCCTCTATGATAATAACTTAGGAAACAAGAGACACATTATAGACATAAAAAGACATTAAGTGACTAGTGACCATCAATATACAAAAGATACATGTTCACGATAGGCACAAAGTTGTATAGGTAGATTAGTGAGATACTAAGATCAACTCATGTTGAGTTTTGATTTTTTTTCAACGAGGAAATTAAAATGGACCTACCTTCCTACAACATGTTCCCCATTCCTTAGGACCTCTTACAAAGTCATTGGTCTACTATGAATATTGGGTACTTATGTGAGAAATTAGGTAACACTAAAAGATTTTTTATTCTCCTTTCCCAATCTACTAGCCTACTGCGCCCCAATGGACCTCAAATCTATCATGAGGCCAAATGTGGAGTTTGATCTTATATTAAAAAAAAGATATGTGCTTAGAATCACATATTTTAGTGTGATTTAACTTTTAAAATATTTGATGTTGCCTTTTGTATCATTGCCTTTTGTTAAAATGATTTGGATTTTGAATTTGTATGGCTTTTAAGATTCATCATCCATATGGACTTAGAATGACCAATCATGAGAGACAAAGTGATACGCACAAATAAACTTTAGACTTTGGCTAAAGGAAGCTATGTATCTAAAGACATGATTTACTAAAACACTTAGGATTACCTATAAACCAACATGTTATCTCAAGTTTCAACCATGTGTATGTTTAGTTTGTGAGAAGATATAAGAGGAATAAATGGAAATCCAAGGTGGATCGGCAAAATGAAATTATAATGAGATGACATGTTTTCTAATTGATCACATGGTAAAGAAGGAATGACTAAGGGGAGTAAGGTTTGTATAACCAAGTCACAGTAATGATTATCCATGTTATAGATATATGGTATCAAATAATCATGAAAGAAGAACAAGTTATTCATGTAAATAAATGAACATATAGATAAAAATCATGAAATCATGAAAAAGAATCCATAAAAGAATATAAGGAAGGAATGATACCATAGACAACATGCAACATGAAACATAAATAATAATGTAAGATAGATAAGAATTTGACACAATGTCAAATGATATAAGATAGATAAATGTAAATTTAGAGAATGTGTTCAATCAAAAATGAGTAAATAAGTGAAGGAATACCATGTTTTCTTCATAAATATTGGTATATTTGTCCACAAACATTGTCCATAACATCTAATAAGTCTCTATGAAACTAAACTCTAACTTCAATGAGGGTCTAATCAATCTTTAAAGAAAGCTAAGAAAATACTTCTCATTGAATCTCCTCAAAAAAAAATGTAGGCATGCTTGAATGATCATGCTTTTGAGGTCCATCATGCATGGTATAGTCAATATAAGGAATAAGATTGGACCCTATAAGACATGAAGGAGTCACTAATGGAGAAGAGGTCATAGGTGGAGAAACTATAGGTGGAGAAGGGGCCACAGTTGGAGGAACCATGGGGAAAGAAGAGGGATCCTTCTTACAAGGGAAACCTATGGGATGAGGGATATTAGGTGCATTAATGGTCATGAGGTGATCCTTGATATTCCATTAAAAGATGCAGAAATGATCTATGTGATGGGTAACACATTGGTAACACAAACAATATACCTCTCCATATTTGGGAATATACTCAAATAATACTTTTAGGGAGGTATAGACTTGTTGGTAGATTGAGGAATAGTAGGATGCCAGGTGTCTATATATTGTCAAAGATTATGGCAATGCATGGAGGAATGATTATTTGTATTTTAAAAGTAACAGATGCACTTTTTAGTAGACTTTATGGGTGTACTAATAAAGGGAGTGGAAATGGAAGATGGGGAAGGTTGGTATAATTTAAAATCTTGAGTTCAATGATTGGAAACTCTATGAATATCAAAATATGGTAGATTGGCCCATTTGGTGGGCAAAGGAGTAATTTGTAGTAAAGGTAGAAAACCATCACCAAGGGAAGGTGGGGTTTATGGAGAGACTAAATGAAGATCGATTAAAGGAGAAATAGGAATAGAAGTAGGAAGAGACTTAGTTATATAGGGATTGGTAATAAGATCTGGGCAAGGCTCAGTTGAGGGAGGGGTGGAATGCATATAAGGTTAAAGGATAGTAACAAGAATCTAAAGGTTAAGTTGGCTATAGGGGTCCTAGTATCTAGTGAAGTGATAGGGACTAGTCATAGCACAATCCATACTCATACTCATATGAGGTTCCTTAGAAATGAGAGGTGTGTACACCATTTCTACCATACAAACAAGAGAAAAAATTCTAAAATTAGGATCTATATAAGATTAAATGAAATAATATAAATGGAAAGACTAAAGTAAAGAAGAATGATAATGAATGATTTTAGCATCTTGAGCCTAAACAAGACCTCTTATAAATGGGTCATCTAAGGTATAACCATCATTGTATTTGGGTGTATGAAGATCAATTACATAGTTAGGTATGACCTTTTCATCAGAGGTGGAATGATGAATGGAGTGTTGAGTCTTAGTTAAGACTATAGGTATATCATTATTAGGTGGTTGACGAGAATATAGATATAAAGAATGTGGAAGTCGAGAAAGGAGATGAGGAGAGATTATAATTTTTTATGCTGAGATTGATCTTATAGGCTCATCATCATCTGAGTCTAAGATGTTATGTGGTATATTCCTAATGAGTTCAGGGTGACCATGGTAACCTCATGTATATTTGATAGGGAAGTTAACTATTTAGATTTGTAAAATGAGCACTTGGCAAGGGTTCAAGGTTTGGAATGTTTAATTTACCGTCATCTTAGAATTATTCAAAATTATAAGTGTTAGTGTCTCCTTGAATCCTATAGATTGTACCATTATGAGGGATCTTAACACATTGGTAGGCAGAATAGGCAATAAACCTCATGTGATGAGTCCATGGCCTACCAATCAAGATGTTATAAGAGAGAATAAAATTGAATATCATAACCTTAAATTGAACAGTGACATGTAGCCATACATATCCTAGGGGAGGTATTTGCCTTTGATCATAGCCTTAACACATGTTTCATGTGGATTTAAGATTACATTTATAGTATCTAAGGGTTTTAATAAAATTAAGAGAGGTAACACAAGTACCTTAAACCTCATCAATAAAGGCACACTTGACTTAGATATCACCAATTGGAACACTGATAAAGAGGAGAAGATCATCTGCATGAAGCATAATCTCATTAGGAATCATAAAATTAATGGGTAATTTAAGGGAAAGAGAAGTGTCCATTATTTTGTCAACATGTATATAAATCTCTTTGCACTATTTTAAAATTTTATCTTCTAATCTAGATAAGGTATCTTCACATCCTACTATGGGAGGATGAGGGATGTTCATTTTGAATAGGATCTGTAAAGATGATTATGATGGCATGTAGAATTTCACATAATTTTGAGAAACAAGATTTGAAAAGGGAGATTGGTAAATTTCATAATAGGATACCATTCATAAAAACCCATAATGGGACTTATAAATATAGGTGCATAGTGTTTGAGGAGTTCCTTATAAGGAGGAGTAAAATTGAATGTAAATTTGTGTTGATAGGATGCAAGAGGTTTAATTGGGGGACAATTTGGGTGACTATTGTGAGAGGATGAGGTAGTTGATATAGGTTTGGTTTGAGATAGATTATAATAAATGGTAGTATAAGGTTAAGTATCAGTAGTGATGGGTAAGGAGGTTGGAAAATTTGTATAAATGGTGTAAGATTTGATATAAAAAGGAGGTGTTGGAATTGGTTCATAAAAATAAATAAGGTCTTCTTGCCCCAACTTTGTTAAGTGAGTTGGGGATTAGTCTTGGATAACATGGAAAGTGTGAGATGATTGGTGAGTGTGGGAGGGATGAGAATCAATGAAGGTAGATACCCTTTGCATATTAGTTATGTTTACCATATTATCTTCAAGATTTAGGTCTATAATACTATCAACATTATTGGTAGAAGGAATAGGCTTATCAGTGTTCTCTTAGTGATTGGGAAAATGGTCTTTATAGATGTCCAGATGAGCATTAGCCTAGTTCAAAGATTGAGTTTTGATTTTTGTTTCATGAGCTTTAAAGGTAATATCATAGTCTTGTTGACATTTATGAATTATATAATTATGGTCAAAATTAGGACCAAGGAGGAAATCCATAGAAAAGTTACATAATTACCTATAATTATAATGAGAATGACCCCAACTAGTATTAAACAAACAAAATTTATTTGGATTGTACCATGATTTCATAAGATGAGTGGGATCAAGATCTCATGAAAAAGGACTTGGTAGACATTTTTGTAAATTTGATAAGGATAAAGGCTTATGAACATTGACTGAACTCATTGAAGAAAAGTGAGGATTAGGGACGTGATTTAGAGGGGAAGCTTTTCGAAGCATGGTTGGGAATAATAACTTGAATATTATGAATGGTATCATATGAATTAGTGACACCATCATTAGTAGCATGATGATTTTTATTTTTTATGAGCATATAAGTTCCCATAGAAGGTTAGGATGGCTCAAATTGATGAATGATGAAATATTGGCACTTGGCTTGGTCAATGGCCTCTTCTAAAGTTTGTGGAGAGAGAGTCTAAACCCAATATTGTAACTTAGGATAGAGATATTTGGTAAATATATGAAATAGATTATCATCTACCATGTTTTATTCACATTTATTATACAAGGTCTTCCACCATTTGATCAAAGCTTATGTGGTTTCCATCTCAATTTTCTTGTAATTAATCAAATGAGCCAAGGTATTTTCAAAGAGGTCACTAGTTTGAAACTATTGTACTAAGTCATTAAATTGATATTCCAAACTAGCGATAAAATGATAGTTGAGTTGGTTATACCAATATATAGCATATATATAGAGA
Organism: Torreya grandis; assembly: GCA_037957365.1. Lineage (NCBI taxonomy): Eukaryota > Viridiplantae > Streptophyta > Pinopsida > Cupressales > Taxaceae > Torreya > Torreya grandis. Next base: position 346,714 of record JARHVA010002350.1, read on the forward strand.
TTTTTTGATAATATCTTGGTAGCGTCAAAGGTATTTAACTTGATCCAATCTTTGTATAGATTTCCAAATATTTTTAAGAGTAGGGTAGGATTGGTTGACCCATTATATCTAATGGTAGGGGTGATACCTCATATATATATGTTATAAATTTGAGACATAAGAGGTTAATTTTGAAGGTGTTTTATTGTTTTATTTTTTTAACAAGAGGAGGTTGAGGGATAATATTGTCATGGGAAATCTAAAGCGGGGTGTGGTGAATTTTGGTTTTACGCTCCCCATAGAACCTATTGAGGGTGATTTTGGATATGGACAAGTTTATTTTTGCATTTACATCACTTGGTTGGCATTATTATCTTGAAAAGTGTTCATTTGGTTAATATTTTATAACAAAAGTTGATGGGTTTGTGTGGTTCTATTCACATTATGTGAATCATTAGCATTGGTATTAGTGGCTTGGGTACCACTATTGGTAGTGGTATATATGTTATTAGTATCTTGAAAGGAACTATTATAAAATGAGGCACTAGTAGCATGATTTCATTAGGTTGAAAAATAGGCACTAATAGAATTATTATAAGAAGAAACACTAGTGGCATGATTACCCTAGGTAGTAAATGATGCACTAAAAAAAGAATTGAGAAGATTGGGTCTTTAGAAAGGCCCACTAGATGTTGAACCTATAATGTTATTAGAGATACATGGCATGGAGATGGAGTAAATCAAGGAAGAAGAGGTCATAGTATGATAAGGGATCAAAAGAGAAGGAAGAGGTTGAGAGGCAAATAAGTTATTGCCCCTAAATTTGTGTGAGAATGTGGGGGAAGGTGAATGGGATTCCTCTATTTGACCACTTATCATAAGGTGATAAATAGTATAAGGGTATTTTACTCAAGGTTGAGGAAATTCATTAATGAATAAAATCATTTTTAGAGTATACTCTAATTCATGTTAATATTCTAAAGATAAAAGATGGTTACAAACTGAAGATGTATTAAGAGGGGTCCCCTAGTTTTTAGTACGAGTGGCCACATGAACATTACTTTCATTTAGAGTAGGAACCACAATCTATTTATGGGAAAAACTATTGGAGTCAAAAGTCTCATCATATCTATTGAGTTCAACTCAGTGTTGTCCTCAAATAGGAATTTAATGATGAGAGAGAAAGGTTAAGGAGGACTAAGTTGATGAAAAATTAAATGTAAAAAATAAGGATATAAAGCTATGCAGGTTGACTATGTTCTATAATCTAAGAGGTAGAGAAGAATACAAAGTCATTCAAGTTGACTCTATATTGTAGGTAAAGGAGAAAACAAGCTGATAAGGATAAAGAGTTCTATAGGTTGACTATGTTTTTTAATCGAAGAGGAAGAGAAGAATACAACCTCATTTGGGTCAACTATGTATTGCAATTAGGAAGTTAAATCAAGATGAATAAAGATACATAGTCATATAGGTTGATTATGTATTATTGATAGGGTAAAATATAGTTTGTAAGAGATTGTATCAACCAAAATGATAGTTATTAAAATAGGGAAAAAAAATTCAAGATAAGTGAAGCAAGAATGAAAGAAAACACATAAACAATTGGATTAATATGAATGATTTAATTGGGGAACATAACACAAAACCTTGAATCAACATTGGCTAATGCAAGTTTTTATAATACAACACACAATGATCAGAGAGCAAGAAATCAATTGAAATTTATATGCTAAGTGGTCATCCTACGTGTTATTATAAAGTGTTGATTTAAATGTGATAAGAAAGTTGGTTGAAATAGGGACTAGAAAAGCAATCTAGTGATGGTTTCAGGATGTTTGGGCTAAAATGGATCTGTGTTAGCAATGGTATTGGCTTGGTATTGGGGTATACCCCCCTAATTCATAATCCTGTAGTGATAAGGGTGGTATATTTTTTGCCAATATATACCATTAAACACATATTTATACTTATCAAGAAAACCAAGTTGCTTCCCCCTTGGTGATGAAATCCAAGTGGGTAGGCCTTGGGAAGACAAGTGTTTATATGTGTTTTGAATGTTATGTGATTTGGTAGTGTGTGAAAAAGAGTAAAATAGTGTACTAAATGGTAATTTTAAAAACCACCTATTTAGTCTATGTGAGTTACTCTAAATATGCAAACAATTAAAAAAGGCAATGTGAATTAATTACTAGTAAATAATTTTTAATACCTTGATTGAGAATAGTACATTGTCAATTTAGGCAACACTATATTCAAGTAGTAAAGAATAGAGTCAAGTACATCTCTTAAATTCTATATAATCAAGGTCCTTAAGAATAGACTAGAATAGGTTGACTATCTTTCTTAGACAAAAGGACTATAGAACTAAGTCGAACATGTGGACTTAGTTGTCTGTAGGGTTGTTTTGAAGAATTCTAACTTATGAAAAATAGAACTGAAGAAGTACTAAAATGATAGTGAGTTGAAAGAGAGGAACCTTAGTGGGATTTAATATGGATAATATTGAAAATTTTATGTTAAATTACCTTAATTTTTTCTTTCAAATGCTACAAATTGAGTCAACTGGTTCTACCAAGTTCTATAAAAACCCTATGGCTTAAAAATAATAAGATGCAAAGTCAACCTATTTGATAGTGTTTATTGACTTACATGCTCATAAAGAGAATAAGATGACAAATTTGACCTATTTGACTTTGTATTCTAATCTATAATTGAATAATAGTAATTTGTCAAGTTGTTTGATCTAGTAACTTGTAATTAATGAAGACCTACATAGACAAAATAGAGTCATTTTGATGTGACTATGTGTTAAACCTACACACAAAAATTTATAACTATACTGACTAGTTTGATATAGTACTAAAAATATGTAAATAAATAATAAGATGATAAAAATTATGACATGAAAGAAAACTTGTAAGGGTTAAATTCACATTGGGTTTACCAGAATGTATGTAATGGGAAAGATAGAAAATCTATAAATCAATCCTAAATCAGAGAAGATAATTCCTACTTACACTTCTGATTGTGGATACATTAGATATTTGGGTTCATGACCAATATGGGTCCAATATACCTATCCAAGGGATCTCTTACCACAATAATATCACTAGGGAGGGTTTCAAAGCCTTAAATAAAACTATGTAATAACCCTAACTAGGTCCTATGTTTTCATATTCACTAAATTAATAACAAGTAAATCAAAATCTAATATAGTGATCACCAAATCTTATGGAAAAAAATTGGAGTAATAAACATGAAAAGTAAACATGCATATAATCATGTTAATGTATATGGAATCCTAATGCATGGGAGAGAAGTACAAATACATATCTATCTACTCTTACAAAGGACTAATAAAGCTAGGAATACTTACCTTTGAAGATGAACCCACTAATCCTCAATCTCTCCCTTGGCCAAGGTGTTTCACAATAGGTTGTTTTGGTATGTAAGGATGACAAGGATAAATCAGCTCTAGGATACACAACCTATCAATGCATCCAAAAGACTTATCGACAAGACAAGATTCGTATCTCCAAAGAATGTATGAAACCCTAAGCTATGCTCCTCAAGTATAATGGTGGATAAGAAGATACATAATGTATATATCTTATTATTCTCCTCTCTTAGAAATGGTGAAATGAATGTGTTTATATAGGTGGATCTAAACATAATCCTTTCCAAAATTTTAGGCCAACAAGGTCAACCTAGTTGACCTCATATCATTATTTACAAAAATAAATTAGGTCCTAGTCTAGGTCAAGAGGGCTGACCTAGACCCTAATAAGTTTTATCAATTAGAGTACAAGGTTGATGGGACGGATAGTGTAACATAAATTGTAAAAGGGTTTTAATCTAGGGAAGGGCTAATGAAGGTGGTAAATGACTAGAGGAGGGTGAAAATAGGATGTAAAGCTTAGGTTAATGTTTCTAAGAAATGGGTGTGTAGATAGTAAGTGGTAATAAGGGAGGACAATCCTAAAAATCACTAATGGTTTACCCACCCCTTTTTTTGTACACCCTTTAAGTCATGCACTTAGAGAGATTGAGACTCAATAGGTTCTTGTAAGATAAAAAGTGTCAATAATTGAAAAAGTTTGAAAATATTATGTGTATACACACATTACTCTCAAAATAAACATTTATCTACTTTAACCATTAAATGGGACACCTATTGTTATGTTAAAATGTATTTATCTTAAAAACATCATTGTTAGACACCAATCTGAAATGACCCATATTTTTCAAGATCTCATCCATGATATAGTTAAAACTTATGTGGATGATCTTATAACTAAATTTAAGAACCTTGAAAATCATCTTCATAATTTAGCCATTATCTTAATTGACTTATCAAATATAAATTATGACTTGATCCTTACAAACGTGTTTTTTGTGTCACTTCTGATAAACTCTTAGTATTTATTATCTCCTTATGAGGGAGTTATGTCAATACCACTAAAATTAAATACATTATTAACATGTTTATTCTCCCTCTATCTTAGACATTTATACCTATCTTTGGAAATTTTGGGCAACATGTTGATTCATCCCCAAAATTGATTATAATATGTATTCAATGAATTCCCTCTATAATAATTGTATTGCTCTTGAATTAATTGATACATATGAAAAACATTTTGATAACATGAAGGAATCATTACTTAATCCTTCCACACTTATACCACCTTATAATGATCACCTTCTCATATTTTATAACTCATCCACCCCCATATTAGTTGTGGCAATGTTCACTCAACAATATGAAATAAGATGAGAATATGCCATATATTACATTAGTCATTCTTTGATAGAGGATGAGACTCATTACACAAAATTATAACGTGATTATCTCACTTTTTATCCAAATAATTCTTACCTATAGATATAATCAACAAACAGATGGCTATTAATGTAATTTGAACTAATAATTATTATGAAAAAATTAGTTAAATTTAAATTAATTTTTGATCGTATTTTTGTTTCACCTACACCAGCTATTAATCACCTCTAGGATACTCTTTTTGATGAATAATTCCTTTACATCAAAGGTCTTACTCAAGTAATTTATCTTAGAGATTATTTTAATAATTTCACCACTAATATCAAGGCATAATCCCTTAAAGATCATAAAATTTCCACCTTAAAATCCAAACCTAAATTCATCATATAATAATTACCCTAGGTTACCATTGACTTGTATGAAGACACATGGGTCCTTCACTTTTATGGAGCCAAGGCAGGATGTGTCTTAGTTGAACCACATGGTAAAATTATTCCTCTATATTTCCAATTCAACTTCAAATTCACTAATAATATGGTGTATTATGAATCCCTCATCTTGTGCATGAAATCAACCATCAACTTAGACATGGCATGCCTACATGCCATAGGATATCTACAACTGATATGTCATCAAGTTAATGGTGAGTATCAATGTAAAACTAAAAATATAATTGTATATCATAAAAAAATTTAAAATATTACTAAATAATTCACATATTTATTAATCCCACAAGATCAAAATTCTATAGTTGATTATCTTACTTCCTCGGCCTCTTTTTTTCACCCTCACCAAACACTTGATGATTTACAATTCCTCATCTACATGATAAAATCACCTTCTAGTTTATAATCCAAATATTATTCTCTTATTTTACACATTGAATTTTTCACTAATTGAAAAAAAATCATGGTATAAAAACATCATCAAATTTATTGAATGTCATACCTATCCCTTAGAGGTTGATTCTCAGGAAGAAACTTGACTTCAAACAAATTGCAAATATGTTCTTATAAATGACACACTATATTATTTTTAATGTATAAGGTACCTTATTTCATTATGTTACTTTTAAGTTCCTTATCTATTTGATCAAGCACATGGGGGAATTTTTGGTGGTCACTACAATAAAAATGCTACAGCTCGTAAAGGCCTACAAATGGGATACTTTTGGCCCACTCTTGAAAAACATGCAATCACTTTTGCATAAAAATTTAAATCTTTCCAATTTAATGATGATATTATTCACTCTCTTTTAGATAAACTTAAAACCCTAGAATCACATTATAATTTTTCTATGTGGGGATTATATCTCATTAAAAACTTACCTAGATCTCAAATGGTCATGTCTTCATCATTACTACCACAGAATACTTTACCAAGTGGGTTTAAGTCATGCCTCTCATAAATTTTACTATAATCACTATATCTAAATTCATTCTTAATGAAATCATATGTAATTATGGTATCCCTCATACCATCACTCTAACAATGGTGGGACTTTTAAAAACAAAGACATGAAATAATTATGTGCAACATTCAAAATCATGCACAAATTTCTATACCCTACTATTCTTAGTGAAATAGTCAATTCAAAGCAAGTAATAAAATACTCAAAAAGATATTACAAAAGACTATTTGATATTCATGTTCCAACTATCATCTTAATATTTATTCCACACTTTGGGCTTATCATATTAGCATTTGTATTACCACTAGGGAAAATTCTTTTTCTTTATTCTACAGTTCTAGAGCTCTCATACCATTAGAAATGGAGTTGTCTTCCTTGTATATTTATCTTTATTTAATCATTCTATATGAAGATCTTATATAATATCATATTCAAGCCTTATATTTTATATATGAATGATGTATGGGTGCTTTACAACATAACTGCCATTACAAAGCTCATATAGCCAAACAACATGAAAATAAAGTCAAATTCCATACTTTTCACGTTGGAGACTTAGTACTTAAATTAGATAATACCCATGACAAAGAAGGAAATCATGCCCAAAAGTGGTGGGGTCTTTACATATTCAAATACATTTTTGGACCAAGTACTTATTGAATACAAACCAATAAATGGCACATCTTCAAATAAATAACTAATGCTCAATTTCTTAAAAAAATACTTTGCTTAAATTCATTTTCAATCATATATTTACTTTCTTATACTAATTTATATTTATTGTACATTTTAATTACATACTTATAGTTAGTTTTATATATACTATGGAGTTAACATAATTTATAGGTTTATTTAATATATTTTTATATAAAATTGCATTAACTTCCATTATTTACATACCTCCAAGTCATTTACACATCAACCTTCATTCCTATCATGGATCCTTTGATCTTTTATCTTTAATTTATTTCTATTTTATGATTTTTTATTATAATACCATGGATAGGACATGGCCTCTCCTCATAAGCATCCATATTTTCACACATTTTTTGTTCCTTTATTTTCCATTTATGTACCTTTTTAGATCCATTTAATATGTCTCTTGGCTTCCTAATTTGTTATTTTCATTTAATGCATTGGGTAAGACCTTTCCTTCCTCTAATATTATCATTTCATATATTACCTTTGTTCTCAACTTTAGCTAGGTGTCTTCCCTAAAAAATAATTCAATGATTGAGAATAATATTTTTTACAATTCAAATTAGTTATATTCTTCTATAGAAACACTTTAAAAAGGCTATCTTCATGTTTTTATTTATATATACCATTTATGACAATAATTATTCATACATACCTATCATTGTATCATATTTATTACACATTTTTTTATGCTTGGGGTAATCCAATCATTCTATTCTCATTTCCATCACCCCTATATTTCATTATCGCCTTTGGACACATCAAGATTAGCTTTAACAATGAATTATCTTCTAATGTGCAAGTCTAGGAGTCTTCAACACCATGGTCCTTTGGTTATCTCCTATATCCACCAAGTGTAATCTCTCTTGTGATAGTCATCTTTCATACCTATGTTTGGCTCTTTGAATCCATACAGAGGAGGATTAATAAAATCCATGAAAGTCAAAATCTACATCATACAAGAAAAAGGTAATGATCAAAGGTAAATAATAATATTAAATTTCAATACACACCAAACTAAGTGATCTTTACTTGGCACATATTTATCTTAGTTTAATCTCAACCTTTACATCCTCACAACAGATTCAAGGTCTACTAGGGTGTAGTATGCTACTAGGCTAAGATAGGAGGTCTCAATATCATATATTATTTAGTGCCACCTTTTTTCTAACATAAGTACCCAATTTCCATAGTAGAATAATGTATCTATAAGATATAATGAATATTGGGAACACATTGTGGGAATTTGGGTCCATTTACCTTTCTTATACACTAGCCTTCATGGGATGATACTTATACTTCACCTAGGGTCATTGATGTCAAAAATATCTTTGTCTTGTCAACTTGATTGGAGTGTCTTATTTTTGGTAAAGAATATGTTTTCACCTTGGTGCTTCCCTGTATCCCCGACCACCCATTTCATTTTACCCCTTGACATGTAGGTTTTTTTTCTAAATATTTTCCCAAATTGTATACTCCCTATTCCCCATCTCTTTCTAGCATGTTTAGAATCTGACAGTTTTAGTCTATCTATCATTAGAATAAAATTTTTATCTTTGAGTTGTTGAAATACTCTCTATTGGATTTTGCCTTAACTTCTTGGATCTCTCTTAGTTATTCCTAAAACCTTGATATTTATCTCATTATTTCTTAAATGTTCCCATCTTTGGCTAAATATGGATTTTTAATTCTTCTCTATTAATGTTTATTACATTATTATATTTATTAAATCCTTAATTTTGATTTAGATTGTTAAAATTCTTACTTTGGATGCATTTTTTTATGTTTTTTTAATCATTTAGTAACTTTAAATTTTTGGTTACCTAATTTACTCTCTCTCTCTTATTCATTCTCCTTTATATTTTAGTTCTAACCTAACCTTTGTCAACCTAGATTACTAATTTCCATGTTATTAAATATGTTTTACGAGTTTTTCACTTACCTTGGCCCTCTTGTGTTCTTTATTTTTGGTCTCTAACCTTGTATCCCTAGGGTTTTTTAAATGTAGTTATTGCACCCTCCACAATCAAGAATATAAATATAGCATATGACCATTTAGTGATAGATTTAATTTATATGTATATGGTACTTGCAATAATTTCATTTAATTTCACTTATTTTATGTTATCTACTACATTTTTGTTAGCTTAGTTATTGTGTTTCTATGTTCTTTACAAAACATTAAGGTTTTTGACATTAAATAATCTAGAGAACTCACTCTATTCATGAAAATTTGGGTTAAGGATTGAATCATAAATATCATCCCATAAATTCTATATATATACAAGATAATTGAAATTGACCTAACTTCCCATAATGTGTTCCCTATTCCTCAAGACCCATTATAAAGTCATTGGTCTATTAATAAAATTGGTACTAGTGTGAGAAGCTAAATAGTATTTTATGTATATATTTTTGAAAGTATGGGACCTCCTACCCCAATCTACTATCCTACCACACCTCAATGGATTGTATTTATATAATGAGGCTAATTGTGGACTTTGAGCTTCAACTAAGATAGGAGATGTTCCTAACAATATTTAAATCTTTTGGTGTGATTTTTAATTTTTAATTTTTTTTTCATTTTCACCATTGACTTTTATTTTAATGATTTGGATTTTAATTTTTTTTAAGTCTTTTTTATGTATTCCTCCTCCATACGGACTTTTAAATATAAAAATGAGTGTTAAAAATTACTATTACTAAAAAAATTACACCTGATGGTTAGGAAAAATAACTTAGAGAGCATGGTGTCTAAGACTCTTGTGATTTCATGTTAGAGATGAGTATGATATCAAAACTGACCTTGGTGCACCTATAGTGAGATGTTGTAGGGGAGAGAATGTAAATAAAAATGGAATGATTGAGATACCTTAAATCATAAAATATGTGTAATTTTGGCACGGTACCATGATAGGTAATTATACATAATCATTATAAATAATAACATATGTGAGTGGATACATGAGAATAGACTATTAGAGTTGTTTTAAAAAAATAATATGGATAACTTTAAGAGTTTGAAGACACAATTTTCAACCATTACCTTATTTTTCAAGGAAAACACTTAGCTAACATTGTTGATAATATCAATTTATGAAATGAATATTTGTGAAGGATCAGTCATATCTGAGGTCTTACAATGCAATGTAAAAAAGGAAAACCAAAAAGGTATAAAAATAATTGTATTTTTAGCAAATAAGGGTATTTTGTGAAGAAGGAATGGTCCTATCTAAGGTCTTCCATTATAAATCACAAAAGAAAAACCAAGGAGGATTAAAATGTAATCAATTTTTTTTAACATGAGTGGTTATCCTCTCAGGTGGCTAAGGTGGGTAAGAAATAAGCACCCATGTAAACTATGAATGGGTTGAAACTATCAAGGAATATTCTAATAGGTGATTTCATGATGGTAGTTGATAATCATGAGAAAATAAGAAATAAAACATGATCATCCACCTATAGGTTCAATCTGGATGACTTAGTTAGATAGATAAGTATATAGAGTAGTCTATAAAACCTAATAGCTCACATTGGTTTACCTAGTTAGATAGATAAGAAGAAGAATGGTATAAAAAACCTACAGGGTTAATTTAGTTGACCTAGTTAGACAAAAAATAAAAATAACAAGAAATGAAAACCTATTGGGTTGATATGCTTGACCTAATTATATAGATAGCTAAAAATAATAGTCTAAAAACCTACAAGGTCAAGTTGGTTGACCTAATTAGATAGATAGTAAAAATAATAGGAAAGGAAAACCTATTGGCTCAAGTTAGTTGACCTAGTTGAATAGATAAGACAAAATAATAGTTTGAAAACCTATAGGGTTGATTTAGTTGACCTAGTTAAAGAGATATTAAAAATAGTAGTCTAAAACCTATTGGTCAATCTGGTCAACATATTTGGATAGAGAAGAAAACATAGTAGTCTAAAAACCCACTAGGTTGATTTGGTCAACTTATTTGGATAGACATGAAAAATAACTATCTAGAAAACCTACTAGGTTGATCCGGTTGACCTAATTAGAAAAAAAGGTATAATTAGTAATCTAGAAAACCTATTGGGTCAAGTTAATTGACCTAATTAGATAAAAGTCTAAAAATATACTTCATCAAGCTAGTCAACCTAGTTGGATCTAGAAATGATTATTGAAAACTAGATGGTGTTGTCTAAAAATAGAGGCAAATGAGCAAAACATAGTAGACTGAGTTGAGATTGGTCAATTGAGTCTATCAAAACATAACCAAATTTTTTGATGTTGGTCAATTTATTTGAGTCACATAGCACAAAACTAAGTCAGCACTAGTAAACATCATCTATAATACAAAAGAGAGAAGTAGAAAACATAAATGAAAGTGTACAACTAACTAACTATTTAAATATTTATTTTAAAATAAAACTAGGAAAATACTCTAAAAGGATTTTATTGATTTTTAGACTCCCAAATATACTTGACTTTCTATTGGATATTCATGGCTCAATGTTTCATAGTGCTAATTATAGAGGATTAGACCTTGCCTTTATCCCACTAAACCCAATTTCAAGGGTAAGTTGAAAGTTACTTCTCAATATTAACCACTAACCTATTCACCACAAGATAAAACAAATGGTTAGGTTAATAATTTTCATTACAAAGAGAAATCATAGGTGTTTCCTAAAAATTGTGAGGTACATAAAAACTAAAGATCACGTTTAGTTATGTACTATGTTTATAAATATTGGGGGAATCCCCTCACATAAAGATATGTGTAAATGATAGATAAAGATGGTAAATAGAGTATCATGTATCCATTCATGATAGTAGCTAAGTAGTTTTAAAATTATTGATACATAGTTTCTATGAAATTCAAGACAAATTGAAAATAAAGGTGAAAATAAAATGGTGAAAACTAATTTATAATTTTTAAGAGTAAATAAATAGGAAACCAAATATTTTCCAAGAAAAAGTGATATTAATTATTATGAAAAGAATTTTAATTTCCTTACTTATGCTAAAAATAAAACACATGGAACAAGATCAATCAAGTCAATCTAGTTTGATAAATATTGGGTCGATGTTTATCGATGGCTTTTGTTGTAAAAATAAACCAAAAAAAAAGGTTAGCCAAGTCGACTTCATTTGTTTGGAAAGACAAATATACAAAACTAAGTTTTCTAAGTTGACTTAGTTGATTGTGTGATATAGTTTTATTAGAATTGAAAAAATAGAAATAATATAATGGGAATTTGAGTTAATGAGTAATTTATTGAAAAATAAGAATAATAAACTAAAAAAATGACAAAATTAAGGTAATAATTTAGTTATAAATAACCTGAACAAGGTTGACATGGTTAATTTGGTTGAGTATGAAATCTAAAAAGTGAATATTTGTAGGAATTGAATAAGATCAACCAGCACAACCTTGTTGACTAGGTTTGAAGACTAAGATTTGCATAAAATGAATAGGGTCAACCAACTCAACCTTGTTTATTGGGAATAAAGACTAAAATTTACATAAAATGAATAGGGTTGACCATCTTAACCTTATTTTTGGGGACTAAAACCTATAGACATAGAATAAAACTAGATCGACCAACACATCCTAGTTGAGTGTAGACCTAGGATCTACACATAAAGAATAAAACTAGGTCGACCAATGTGACCTAGTTGATTGTAGATGAAAAATTTAAAATGTAATTAGTAGATTCACTTTAGGTTCACCATAATGTAAGTGATAAATTAATATAAATCTATAGCCTATCTCATTTATTAAATCCAAGATTGGATAAGGTAATCAACTAACATCTATTATGATATTTTATGTATTAGGAGCATGACCAAATTGGATCTTCTAAACCTAACTAAGGGATCACTTATCACACAACAATAAAGGAGAGGGTTTCAAAACCTCTAAGAAAATAATACTATGAAATAACCCTATATAATTTTGAATACATAAAATAAAATTAATCTAGTGGTATCAAAGCTTATAACATGAAAGGGGACTCATGAAATAGTACAATCCATGGTAGATAGTAAAAAATTTGGGATGGTGTTCAATATTGATATGGCTGAAGCATATGATAGAGTGGACTGGAGTTTCTTAGATTTAGTTGTAAATAAATTTAGATTCCACAAACATATCAGAAGATTAATAGATAGTTTTATTTCAATGGTAATGTTTTACATTATTATTAATGGTTTCCCCACAGGTTTTTTTGGAAGTGAAAGAGGAATTAGATAGGGGGGTCCTTTATCTCATTTCTTCTTAATTATTATGGTAGATTTTTTCAATACAAATCTGCTTAATTCAATTGAATAGGGTAGTTTTAATGGTTTTAAAACTACCTCAAGGTCTCTTCCTTCTCTTCACCAATAATTTTTTGATGGCATGATTATTTTGGTTCAGGCTTCAGTAAGGAAGGCTAAATAAATTAATATAATTTTGGATAGTTATGCAGTTGTTTCAAAATAATTGATTAATTACTCTAAAATTGATTTATTCTTTATCAATACATTGAACCTTTGTCAAATAAAGATATCACATATTCTAAATTATTAGATCAAGGAACTTCCTTCTATTTATTTAGGCATGTCACTTTTTAAGGGAAATATGAAAAATGAATTTTGGTAACTGCTAATAGAAATGTTTCAAAGGAAGATTTTGAGTTGGAAGGGGGATTTTATTTCTCGAGTAGGTAAAATTTTAATCATAAAAAGTGTATTTCAAAGTCTCCCTATTTACATTATGTCCTATTTAAAATTCCCAAGGGAATATAGGAAAAAGTAGACAAAATTCAAAAAAGACTCATTTGTAATTGTGTGGAGGGCATTCACAAGTTTCCTTTGGTGGCTTGGGATAAAATTTTCTTTTCAAATTCCTATAAAGGATTAGGTATTAGAATACTTTCCTCTATGAACAAGGCCTTGGTTTTTAAGCTTTGTTGGAAATTTCTCAAATAATCTTCCCCTTGGGTAAGTATTTTTTGTGGCAAATATCTAGGTTATAATTCTCCATGAACTAAACCATTCTCTAGAATCTCTTATTCCTTGGAATCATATTTCCCCTGAAATATATTTTGTATTTGATGAAATGGTAATTGATTATATACAGGATTACAATGGGGAAAAAAGTGGAAACATTTAACCATTGAAAATGCAAATGATGCTTCAATAATTATTATTTTAGACCTTAATTTTATTATCTATGGTAATTATATTACAAATATATAGAGGGAGGATGAATTAATTTGGATTGATTCATTTGATATAATATATCAAGTTAGTTTTGGATATATGAAGCTTCAAAATCTGACTAAAAGGGGAAATCCTTTGGGAAATATTTGGAATAAAAATTTAATACCAAAAATAAATATCTTCAATTGGTTGAGTGTCCAAAATAAAATTCTTACATTGGATAATTTAACCAAAATAGGTCTACATTTGGTTAACTTAACATATGTGATCTATGTGAGAATGATTGGGTATCTATTAATCATATCTTTATTAACTGTAATTTTACTTCCCATGTTTGGGTTTCATTGATTCAAAGTTTCAAAGTTTCTTGGGTTTTTACTTCATTTCTAATGCAGGATTAGTAGGCTTTGTTTTTTCCATTTTTTAACCAATATCTTAAGGAGCTTTGGAATTTGTATTTTCCTCATGTGATATGGGGAATTTGGAAGGAATGAAATAATAGGATCTTCAAGAATAATCATAGCTCATTTTTTAGATTCTCTAACAAATTATTTTCCCTTTTATAAGAAAATTTCTAGAATATAAGATGTGGAAAAATATATCTTTTTTTTTCATTTGAGGAAAGTATTGTTAAATATTATAATCTTAATCTTGACAACATTCCTCTAGTGGATCCCAAAATAGCTTTGAGGAAATCAATAAAATGGATGGCTTCTCAACCAAGATGGGTGAAACTTAATTTTTATGGATTTTATAAAGGAAATATAGGACTTTCAAGAGGTAGAGTGGTCATTCATGACCATCATGGGGAGTTAATTTCATCCTATGAAGGAAGCATGGGTTTCCAAATAAATCATTTGTCTAAAGCTCTATCTACTTTATGGGGCATACAGGTGGATATTAAGTTGGGGTGTAAATTCTTATGTATTGAGGGAGATTCTCTTAATATAATTAACTAACTCAATAAAAATAATGTGATTGTATGGTCTATCTCTCATATAATAGATGAAATTTTTCATATAAGTAGAGGGTTAGAAATAGTCATATTCTAGCATACCTATAAGGAGGGTAATATGCTTGCAGAATCTTTTGCTAATCGAGGGGTTGAGGCAAGGGAATTCAAAGTATAGAATGAAAAGGAGATTCATCCCATTTATATAAATGATATATCACAAAGGAAAAACACTAACTTATGTAGGGGTCACTTTTTACATAAGAAAGGTCACATTGGAATATGATTTGGTGTTTTTGTTTTAATTATACTTAGTAATTATGACTTGCATAATCATTACCTCCAATGGGTTTTTTTTATAATCATTTCACCAATCCTGGTGATTATGTAAAATATAGTATTAAGGGGGTACGTATTGAGTTTTGACTTTGTCCCAGTAATAATTTTGGCAAGGTAGCTTATGGGTTTTCAATAATGGGTGGGGATTTGAATCGTATTGAACCTTTGAATTTGGATTCCATCAAAAATAAGCTAGAGGTGTGGAACATTTTACATACAGGGGGTTAACCAATTTCATGGATTGAATACGTGGTTATGGTTTGTATATTTCCATGTAGTTTATGAGAAATTCGTTGGATAGGGTAGTTAAAATCAACACTATCTCTATGAAAACCATAGAAGAATTGATCTCCAGGGTTACAAAACTTCATATCGAATAAAATAAGTATATCAAGCTAACCACAAATCAAGAGTAGGAAAAGTAAAAATTCTTGGTTGGGGATGAAAAGATAACTATGTTCCAAGGTGGATTCAAGAGAGAATATTTCTTGGTCTCATTTGATGATATGGTAGAATAGATAATCAGGTATGTTACATTGGATGGTAGATATAAATTTGTTCATTATCACCATTTACCTTTCCTTAATTACATACATCATAAAATTCCTGTGAGCATCTCATTTTATATCCTACATTATCTGGAGCATTCAGTTAAGGAAGTTAAAATGGGTAGAAAATTTTAACCGTTACACCATGTTTTTATCTTCTTTACTTATAATTTCTTCCATACACAAAACCTATCTTTGATTTCACCAATTTATAGAAGGAAAAATGTCAACTTCAATGTTTCTATATTTATACCTTTGAAAAGAGTGCTAAGGAGTAGTGATAAACCAAAACCAAAAAATAATTAGGGAAATGATAAGGCTGAAAATAGGAAAGAGGAGGATCTCAGTGATCACATGTCATAGGTTTCAAATGTTGTGATCAACATAAAGGAGATAGATAATAATGTTGGCATCAATAAAACATTCATACTGAGGTGGAGTAGGTTGAAAAATAAGGCATTCAAATGAACAATCACATTTCTGATAACAAGGAATGAATTTGACTTCTAATAGAAGTAAAGAGAATACTCGTATTACTAATAATAGGGAAGGAATGAATTATACAGGTAGTAAAGAGAATAACAAACAAGTACACGGTAAAATAGGGGATCCTCATCTATAGGCTCATGTAAATTTTGGTCTAGAATCTTTTAAAGATATTGCTAAAAACTAAGATAACTATGAGATTTTAGAGGATGAGGTTAATCTTCACAAGGCATTTTTGCACTGGTTCATGAAGGACCACTCTAGACTAAAATAAGAGGTTAATAATTTCAATAAAAAGGATGGCTTGTATTATTACTAAGAGAAGGAAATTGAAATGGCATCCCAGATTGAGACTCTATTTGATAGAGTTAATAGGTTAGAGAATGATAATATGGAACTAAAATAAAAATTGAATCTATTTGTCACTTTTAATAAAGTCATTGTGAAAAATTCCATGTAGAGTATGGAGGGTTTATCAAGCTTCTTCAACAATGCTAATACAAGTGATAATGATCCTACTCCCAAGAAGAGGCTTAAAGGAGTGGCTTCTACCTCTAGAAATGAAGGATTGGTAAGTGGGATGGAGATAAACTTTCAAATTATGATAAATGAATGAACATAATATTATGATGAATGGAATAAAAATCATTGATAATTCATGATATTTTATAATAGAAGCTATAAATCAATTTTTTATATGTTTTTAGTGTCTAGTGAACTTGTATGTTCTTACTTTATTTGAGGATATTTTTGTTCTATGTAGCTAACGACTGTGGTGGTATTTTTTATGGGTAGAGTCCCTCAAAAAATTGCTTTTACCTTTAATAAAATCACATAAGTTGAAATATGATAAGAAAATAAAACCCAATAGCTATACTCAGTTTAAGTATAAAGGTAATATAAGCAAGGAGTTATACATTCAATACATATTACTTTGTGCAATATCTATCTATCAAATTAAATAGAAAAACTTAGAGATATTTTCCTTCGAGTGAATTTATCAAGACTAAATCTCCCCTTGGACAATGGTGTTTTAAAAAATATTATTATGGCTTTGTACAGATCACACTGTATAAATCATATCTAGGATAAAATTCTCCTATTTGACATCCAAGACATCCCATATAACAAATTATCTTCCCTCCAAGGCAAAACCTAAGAAATGTATCCTTCAAATGTATATATAATATAATTACAAGTTGTAATAATGCAAAAATAATTATTTCTCTCTATTGAATTAAAGTGAAGGTCATATTTATAGTAATGTATAAGTCATAACCCTTCCAAAATTTTAGCTGACAATGTCCCTGCATAACTATATTTTGTAAAAATTTACCATTAAGCCTCAAACTAGTTTGTCTAGGTTGACTTAGTTTTGTAATGTGTGGCAAAACTTTCAAATTGGGTTTGACTAGGTTGAATTAGTATGAAAACTATGTGTTTTCTTAGTTAGGGTATATTTTGAAAGGATAATTTCCTTTGGAGTTGGATAAATAGGGTTTATTTTCTTAGGGATTTATATAAGTAGGATTTATAATGGGTTTAGGTATGATATAGATAACCAAAAATATTTTGAAGTACCAATGTTCTTCCCACCCCTTTCCCAATGCACCCTTTAAGGTGTGTACTTAGAGATATTGAAAATTTATAGGTTCTCGCAAAAGGTAAAGCATCAGTAAATTATAAATTTTAAAAATATTATGTGTATAAAAATGGATTTCAACGAGTCATCATGGATTGCTCAAGTGGTGTCAAAAAAAATATTATTATTTTAAGGGGGTGGAGTTAGATGGAATCCACTTATCCCATCTTCTAAAAGATAAATTTTCTTAACATATTGATTGAATCTCACTATAATTTTTGTGTTAGGGATTTGTAGACTAATGTGAGGTCTAGTCATAATTTGAGGGTAGATACCACATCTAATAATGAGATTCATGTTGTTGAAGATAAATTAATTGTTAGTAGTTTATGAAGGATCTCATAACTCTTGACTCACTACACGAGACTTAGTTTTAAGTGTAGAAAAAAAAGAGTTGTAAGAAGGATATTGGTTCTCCATATTTTTATTAGATGTGTTATTCCAATAAAATAAACTAGGTTCACCTATATGTCAAAGACTTATTATATAAGTCTCAAATTCAATATTCCTATCAAACTCCTATCTAAGAATATTTGGGTAGTGTATGAACACAAAGAATAAATTTAAGATTAGATAAGGATGGAGGAAAACATAAAATGGTTAAATTTAAAATGATAATCCTTTCATGTTGATTTCACCAACTTTATACACATGAAAAATGACACACTAACCTTCATGCACTTGGCATCTCGAGTTTTAGTTGATATAATTGATGAAGAGATGATGTAATGAGTGGTCTATTAATTTGAGTGATTTGTTGGTTTGGTTTAATATCTTAAGAAGGAAGATTTGGAAGGATTGGATTGTTTGGATTAACTACCCACACATGGTTTTAATAAGTGACTAATATATTATGTTAATGTCTATATAATAATACCTAAGATTTATCAAAATGATCATTAAGGTTACAAAATTTAGGTGTGATGTCCCAAAAATATCAATTTTTAGGAGAAATACGTAGTGAAGCTCTTGGTCTATGTTAGATTTTGGAAATGGGTTGAACTAGGATTATATGACTCTAGGTATATGGTTATATCTAGTGAGTTGGGATATCCCATAAATTCCATCCACAAATTTAATTCAATTTGATGAGGCTATACCTAA
The DNA here is from genome assembly GCA_037957365.1 of Torreya grandis. NCBI lineage: Eukaryota > Viridiplantae > Streptophyta > Pinopsida > Cupressales > Taxaceae > Torreya > Torreya grandis. Next base: position 365,840 of record JARHVA010002350.1, read on the forward strand.
GGATGAAATTAAAAAAATTCAAATTTCAAGGTTATGGGCTTAGCAGGGTAGAAGATGAATTTATCTTGCTAGTTAGGCTTTGGTCAATCTAGTTTTCTCATCAAGAGAATTTAAATAAATAATGATTAAGTTTGGTATAAGATTAGATTAAAAGACTTGTATCCTGAGCCCAAATTTTATGTTGCTTTGAATATTAATTGTTGGTACCAGGTTGGTACTCATGGGAATGTTCATACTCTATGTGAATGAGTTTGTTTATGAAGCATAATTAAAGAGTAATAAAACATTTTTTGAGGTTTGGAAGGAGTTGTTCGATTTTATTTATTTATTTTGTGTATAGATGATTTTATTTTATTTGAAAAGTGTATGTTTGTTGATTTTGAAATGGAATGTTTTGTTTGGTTATTTTTATTTTTTTTTAGTTTGAACAAGGATTTTTATATGATAAAATAAACTATGATATTGTTATAAATAAAAGTACTAAATGTAAATAAATTAAATGTGTTTTTCCTATTTATAAATAATATGCATGCAATTTCTAATGAAACTAAAATTTAAGTTAAACTATGTAATTGTTGATTTTTGTTTATTTTCTTATTTTAGAAAGTGCATAAATTTTACCATGCTTTTCAGAAATGGATGTTTTTGTTTGTTGTTTTGATATTAATTCAATAAAATACTAATGTGTGTTTTAAATTTTAGATATAAAAATGGAATATAAACCTATAGTTCATATTTTTATATGCATGCAACAAAATTTCTAAATTCTAAAAGTTAATTTCCTGAATGCAAAACTAGATGCAAATTTTTATTTATGTTTGTTTTTGTGTGCAACCTGATCTAATATGCAACTAATGAATTATGATTTGTGTTTTAAAAACATGCAAGAGTATAAAATTATTCTAAATGTAATTCTGCTTTTTGGTTGTTATGGGTTTCCTATGCAAGTGGTTATATAATTTATTTGTTTGTATTGTGTATGAATATATGTGTTATAGAAGATAAAAATTAAATAAGTGGATGCTTGTAAAAAAAATAAAAATTATCCTATCTGATCCTAATTTGGGATGCAATCTATTTTTATTTTATATCTATTATATGTGAATGAAAATACAAATAATTTGAATAGTTTTTCAATGCAAAGGGTATAAAATGTGAACTTATGTATGTATGTATGTATTTTGTATGTATGTATATGTATATGTATGTATGTATTTGTATGTATGTAAATTAATTAACTTAATAAATAAACTAATAAAAATAAAATAAAATAAATTCCCCAACCTGACCAAAATAGAGGATAAATAGAGAAGAGTAGATTGATTTAATATTAAGATCAGTTGATCCTTAGGCTACTAACTCTGTGTTTATTGCTTATTAAGATCTAAGAATTATATATAAAAAGGAAATATAAAAGAAGATGAAGAATAAGGTATATGAATAGAGGCTAGTTTCTCATGAACAATAGAGTGATGTGTTATAATCTTTTAAGTTTATTCTTTCAATTTGAGTGGATGACCAGAAGATTAATATATAAACTTGGGTTGAGTTCTTAAAAATATACATAATATATACTATAACTTTTTTAAGCCTATATGCTCAAATCTTAATGAAATTTTTGAATTTAAAAATCAAATAAAATTAAGTTATTTATAAGAAAATGAAAGAGGTTTCATGTGAGAATTAACTAAATATTGACTAATATATTTTTGGAGTTAACTTAAAGGTAGCTAAAATTGTATTATACATGACTAGGAGTGAATTAGAACATTAGGAAGACAAGTCTAATAAAATAAGGTCAAAATCATGAGCTTAAACATGTTAAAATGTGTGTCCTTAGAATGAGCTTCAAAAAAGAATGAAATTTTGATAAAACTACCATGTTATATAGGTAGTGGTTACAAAACTTCCATGGTGTTTAGTGAAACCCAATAGAGTTGTTCTATAATCACCAAGTTATTTTTAGAACCACCACAGAGGTGGTATGAACCTCCAGGGAGGTTGCATAAAATGTCATGGTAGTTTCACCATACCACACAAAAAATTAAAATTTTAAAGAATAAAAACTTTACCAAAATCAAATTTGACAGTTGGACAAGACCAAGAAAGAGAAAAAAAGATAAAATGTTAAATATGGTCACGAATACTTGAACATGCCTATTTTATCTTATTTTACCATTAATTGACATATGCACTTAATTCACACCTATTTTTATGACTTGACATATCTTATGAATAATAATAATATAATAATAATAATAATAATAAACCTAATTTCATCACAAGTCCATTTATTGTCACATACAAAAATGAAATTATTGTTGAAAACACCTTTATGCATATGCATGCCTTAACATAGACACAAAACCTAAAAAATTTCTTAAAGGGACAAGAATGCCCAACATGATAGGTACATTCATGTCCATGTTTGTATTTCCTTTCCTTCCCTCAAAATAGTCAAAATTTAAAAATGGAAACACCCCTAAGGTTAGTGTTTATATTTATAAACTCTCTAATACATATTTTTCCCACTTTAACCACTATAAAATCACATTCAACTCATTTCTTTTAGATCATCTTGGAAATCTTATCTATTCTACTACAAAAGCTTATTTACACAAGTGCACATTGAGAAAAAATTTCATCTTCTTATAGAATCAATTTCCAAGCACTTCAAGTAGCCATGAGCCAAGTCTAAATTTAGTTTTATGTATCCCTAGCAAATCATGATCAAGTATTCAAGCCCAATATATATGCATTCATATAGTCAAAGGAGAATAATTTCACAAAGCACTTAGGTGAGAGAACTACATGGAATTTTGATCCCTCTTTATATTATCGGTATGTAGTTAGTGCTTATCATAGTAGGGTTTTGAGGTATATAATAACTCCAACTACTAACCCCTTTTTACCCATTCACATATGTTTATCTCCTTGTGGTATGCGGCTAGGATTTTCATCTTCAATAAGGCACATACAAGTCTCTGCACACTTTTTGAAGATAAATCAATGCAATAAGAACCAACTTTCACTATCACACCCAATTATTCCATAAGTTCTAATTTTATATAAAAATATAATATCAACTAATAGGGACAATAATGGCAGTTACTCCTATTATCTATTGGGCATTTTTGTTTGTCAAAGCATGCAAGCACAATATATTTTTTGGTTTTCTATATCTTATTTATTCTAATATTTTATTTTCCTATTCAAGCATGTGATGACTTGAAAATCTAATTTAATATATATTTTCATAGTTTATCCTTGTTTGTTTATGTTTTATTTTATCAATTATAGTTATTTATCTTTAGTTCCTATTTAAAACTATATTTACATCATCTTAAATTATTATATACCATTTATTTCAATTAGGGTTAATTATAACATTAATTCCAATTCATAATAATCATTTGGTAAACATGTTTATTATTCAAACATTTCCTAGCCATAGTTCTTACTTAGGGTTTCAACCTTCTAGGGTTTCAAAAAAAATGTCCTAAGGTTTAAAAATTTCCTCTTTTGTTATAGATCTCATTTTTTCCTTTGTTTCAATATCTTTTACAATTTATGATGTATATCTCTTTGATGATTATGATAATATAATTGTCTAAAACTTTACACAAGCTTAATTAATTCAATATTTTGTAAAGTCAAGAATAATTTGGGGACAATATGTCAAGCCCATTTTTTCCAAAAGATAGGCATGAAACAACCATTTCATACCCACCAAACCACCAAACATGGATAGATACTAAACTATAATCCAATCACATCAAGAATATTTCAATTACTAAAAGGATTATATAGGTGTAAGCCATTAATTTGAAAGCCCATATTCCTAATCTATTTGGCCTAGCATCTAGATTTCTTCCCAAGCTCATACCAAATGATAACAGTGTAAATGACATTGAGATGGCCATTAAAATTGACCTTGTCCATTGCTTATGCATTTAGGCTCCATGTGTTTTCTTTGTTGATTTCCCTGGCCATGCCATCTTCCTTTCAAGCTCCCAAGAAAATATTTCCACCTGTCACTTCCCAAGGGACTTTGTTAAAATTTTCACATTGCGATAATTTACTACTCACTTCCATACCACTCTAAATGGCTAGGGTGGCTTCCTTGGGGATGTGGAGTAGTGTAAATTATGCCATGTAGTAAAATTATTCTAGCCCATAGGCTTTGCTACTAATATAGATGACTCTAGAATAGCAAATTAGTGGGATTGTGACACATGGAAACATCTTGTTCACCCACTAACCCATAAGATTCATTATTAATATAGATGTCTCTATAATAGTGGGTCACTAAGATTATGCCACAAGGTAGTATCCCATGAACTCACTTGTTCAAAGTCTTTGCAAGCTATATAGAAATCTTATATATATCAGTTCACTATAATTATTCCATGTGACAACATCTCATAATTTTGCTTGCTCGAAGGCTCTCACACTATATAATCCTCCTTAGGATCATGGGTCACCAAGATGATGCCACATGATAACATCCTACTAGCCCACTAGCCTAAAGGCATCACTCCCTATATAGTCCTCCCTAGGGTCATAGGTCATTAGGATGATGCTACATGGTAACATCCCACTATCCTACTAACCTAGCATTGATTATACCATAGATTAAGTTTATGTCATTCTTGAGTTATTATGAGGAGAACACATGGCTTCTTATGAACCACTCACAAAAGACATGAAAATGACTAAGGCAAAATCAAATGATAAAATAATAAGTAAATATTTGACTAAGGAAAAAAAATAAACCTAAGTTAAAGGCTTAAGGAAAACTTGGGAACAAGACCCAAGCACAAGCTCGCATCTTTCACAAATCTTGCCTTCATGAATATTACTTTCATATATCCTATGAAGATAAAAGGATTTTAGAATAATTGTTATAAATATTTTTATTGAAGACCCAAGCCTTTAAAACTTATGTTTACAATGTTTATTCTGATAAGGTCAAAACACTTATGTCAAAAACCAAGGGATCCGAATGATTTTCACAATCTTCATAACTTTTGTTTTTGCACAAAAGTTCTAAATATTTCATTCATTCAAAAATTCTAAAAACTAATTTTATGAAATGTGTGAAGGTCGACTTCTTCTAAAAATATGGTAAGTCTTTGAAGACTTTGCCCTTTTCTAAACTCAGAAATGCAAAGTTTCAAACAAATTAAGTAGGTTGATAGGTTGACTCGTAATTAGCTAAGGCATATAATTATTTTACCAACTAAGGTTTCATCCTAGAAAAGAACAACACATAAGATCTAAGCTTAATTAAACTTCCTCAATTTTATCATACTACCTAGTTGTTTGGAAGTCATAAAATAGGTAGCAACTCAACTATAGAAGCCTAAGGGATTCTTTTACATACATCCTTCCAATATAAAAAAACGTAAATAGATTCAATGAACCATTCATATTTTTATTCCAATAATAATCCATAGTTTTACAATAGCATTCAAATCATGCTTTCACAATATTAATTCAATCATTAAATCATACAGATTTAAAGGAGATACCTATACAAAACAAAGAGACTATTTTTAACAAGATTTAATCAAATACTCATAGTCTTTTATTAGACAATCCATAAGTTCAAAAAGTTTTTTTATAACAAAGTTACTCCTTCCCAAAGGTCTCAATACAAGCAATCATAATTAGTTATGACTCATCTTTACAAAAAGGGGTTTAGTCACAAAGACAACACAAGTATATTAAGGTGTAGAAACACCGATCAACCCTAAGGTTGAATCCTTGTTATAGATATCATAGAAGAACTAATCTTTATTAAATTTCCTCTCCATTTATTATATAGTCTCATTACAGGGAAGGTTTATAGGAGGTAGTTTACTCAATTGCTAAAACCAAGGGGACCCTCTTTCAAGGCATAATTTTTAGCCCAAATAACATTACCAATAAGATTTAAATACTCTACCTATGTTTTTATTCCCAATAACAAACTCACATCTATTTATTTGAGTTTTACTTATAATTAGATAAGTTTAATTCTACTAAACTCCTCACATTTGGATATAAATAGATGCATAATGCTTAAAATACCAACCACTCATGATAAATATTTAAGAAAGTAAATCATTCTATCAATTTATTTTAAAATACCTCTAAGGATAAATACTTTTAATACATACATGACTCTTCCAAATATCCTATAAATTAAGAACCCATAAGTAGTTACATATCATTTTAACACTAAGGTTTTCATAAATAGATAATAGTTATTTTAACCCATAGTTGAACTATTATCCAAGTTCTCTCTATTATAATAATATTACTAGTAGGCTTAATACTAAAGCATTTAAAATTACATCATATTCCATCTATTTATTCACATAATCAAGAAGCATGTTTCTAGGCTTGATTAAATAATTGAAATCTAGATAGTTTTCAACAGTGATCCTTGTCTTCTCCCAAATGTCTATTGGCCATTAAAAGGAAAGATCATTTCCCGACCTTTTTTCATCATTAAACTAATACTATAGACACCTCCAAGCTCAAGACTCCCAAATTTGAGCATGTTTATATCACTTGGTAATGGCAAGGGTGGATATCTAATCAAGGGTATCTTAACACAATAAAATGACCATGCAACACCTATAGTCATATTCCAAATTATTACCCAAAGATATTTCAATCCAAATATAAATCAAATAATAATTCAAATGATCATATAAGTGAAGCTAAGCATTAATAAATATAATTCAATCAAGTAAGTATTTATAACATAATAAGGCCCACCAAAATATTGGAGAGGCAAGAGGATGTCTCACTCTATTGCTTCCTACCAATGGTCATGGGAGGTTTAGGAAACCTACCACCATGAACATGTTATACATATAAAACCACTATGTTATGTCACAATAGCATTAATAAACTTAAATCAATAATTTGAAACATCTAAGACAAGGAGGAACATAATCTCTCCAAGTCCCTCAAATAGGTAAGCACTACATGGAGGCCAGAGCACAATCATGGGCAAAACATAAAATAGGAAGAATGAAAAAAGTGGTATTATTCTCCTAAAATAAAAATAACAAATAGATAATACAATCATTTCATTCCCAATGAAAAATAAAAACATAATTTTTTAGAAAACTCAATTATCAACCTCAAAACCACCTAGGCACTATCCTCCAGTTGTCCAAACTTGGCTCTCCTAACTCATGGTTATTATTTGCTACTTCATTTTTCTTATGTTATGTGTAACTTATTTTTCAATTATTAAAAATTACCCAACTAAATGATCTCAAATTCTACATATAGACATCACAAAATTAGCTAACCACCAACCACTTGCTAACCCATGCCTCATTAAGGGATGTTCTTTCCTGCGTTCTATTTAAGTTAATGATGGTTATACATGCTCCTATGGTTATTGTAGAGTTAAAAACTCTACATTTTTTCATTTTTTGAGTTTTAGTTATGCACTCCAAAATTTTGTCCCTATGCGCTTTGGTTTGAGACAGTGAAGTTTTTGACTCAAAACACGGGCTCGAGTTTCTTTTCACCTATTTTTTGTCTAAGTGTCAAAATCATGCGAAAGCTACCATGTGTCATCAGCCAAGGCACATTTCATAATTTCTATAAGTTGGTCAGAACATGCCATGTGTCCCATAGTAACTCAGTGGAGTGGAACAAGTGTCAGCATCCGCATATCATGTTTCTTATACGTTTTGAAAGCTTCTTTTCAATAAGCTTTTCTGAAGATCAAGTGGAAGGCACCAAGTGGTAACTATGGAAGGTTTCAAAATGATTTTCTAAAAGAAATGGAAGATGCCACGTATCCCTAGCTGAAGAAAGTGGGAGCTGTCACATGTCAACATCTGAAATATCTTCATTTTGTTTCATCGATAAGTAAAGATTGTGGTGGGTCCCAGGTTTTGTTTCTGAGGCAAGCAAAAGTTGCCAAGTGTCACCATTCATGTAAATATGAAATGAGGACTGAATATTTCTATAGTATAGATAGAGTGATGTGGAGACCAACAAATGTCACCTTTTATAAGATTCTCAAAAGATAGCTAAAAGAAGTAGAGATTGCCACATATCCCTTGTTAAAGATGTGTGAAAAGTGACACCTGTCGTTGTTCCCTTTTTGAAGTTTCTCAAGTGAGAAGTGTTGTGGGTCCCATTTTTTATAAGTTGTTAAATTTTTGAAGAAGCAAACTGCGATAAATGTCAAGGATGGAACACTCCTGAGCAAAGACACAGTAAAGAGTATAGGTTATGTGAAAAGTGTTGTGTGTCTTTAGTAAGTGCTATGGAACATGCCAAGTGTCATTTTTTGGTGCCTCCTAAATAATAAGAAGGTTTTCAAGTAGAGTAAGAGAATCAGCCAAGTGTCCTCTCCCATTTGAAAGTGGGAAGCATCCTGGGTATCTATTTCAACCAATGAACTTGCAGGAAGATAGAACATTTTGGATCCAAGAAATATCTTGTGTTAGACACTTCCAGTTTAGTTAGAGTTCAGTTAGGTCATTGGATTGGGAAAATGTAGACAATATAGAGCTAATCCAATGCTATAAATAGGGGTGCAAAGATCACTAGAAGGAGGGAGAAGATAAAGAGAATTTTTTATGAGAGATTATTATCAAGAGTTTTTAGACTTTTTTAGCTGTGATCAGGAATATCATTTGCCTTTGTTCTATTTTCTTGAGTTAGAAAGTTTATGTAACTATTCATGTTTTTGTACTTTTTATGTGACTAGAGAATTAATAAGAAGATCGATTTTTGTGCCTTTATTGATATTTTTCTATGTCACTTCAAAGGTAGTCTAAGTTATGAGCCTTTATTTCTATTATTTTCATCCTTTGCATTGATCATGCCTTGTTCGCTCTTTAATGTAATTGAATCTTACATATAGCTTCACTGTGCTCAGAATTAAGGGTTGAATTAAATTTAGGTGCATTGCCATAGTTAGTTTTGCTTTCATTGCACTTGTGTTTCTATTTAATTCATATCCATTTTCCCATTATACACTTGATATAAAGAAGAGCCAGCTTCTTTAAAATTTGGAGGTTATTTCAGGTTGTAAGTCCCACATTCCTAAAACTTCCCATTGTTGGTGTTATAAATAGAATAATTTTAATCATCAATAGTTTTTGGCATGCCTGGTGGGACACCATCTTGAAGTTTCTTTCAAGACCATATGAACCAGAGAGCTACAAAGAGTCAGAGTTGTGGACTAGTAACAAGATCTCAATTTGCTATAAATCCAGGTATTCTTTTTCCACCATTGGTAACTAGTACAAGATGAAGAGTCAATCAGTTTATATTAATACCAAGAGTAAACATGGGAGATCCTATACCCCCACAGAATTATGTAAGTTGGAACATTGGCAGTCCTTTGATCCTACCAATACCACCAACCACTTGGGACCCTATTCTAGTAAATGCATTAAAATCTCTACCCAAATTTAGTGGACAAGATTTCAAAACACCTAAAGAACATCTGCAGGATGTGTCTGATGTATGTGTTATACATGTGGTCACACAGCAAAATGTTGCCATAAGATTGTTAGCAGCTTTTTTTAAAGGAAAGGCTCTAGAATGGTATAGATCTTTGACCCCAAATACAATATCTACATGGGATCAACTTGGAGATCTTTTCTTTGAAATATTTGAAGAAAAAGGTGATAAATCTTCTCTATTGCAATAATTGATTACTATAAAAAGGGCACCACAAGAAGCAATGACTAACTTCAATACAAGATTTCAAAGGACTTGGGAAAGAATCCTTGCTATAGCAAGACCATCACAAGGTATGGCTATAGTGTTTTATCTTAAGGCTTTACATTCAGATATATCAGTCATGATTTAGTCACTTGGAGGTTAGACTCTACCAGAGGCTTATGACTATGCAGTCAGAGCTGAAAATAATTTAAAAGATGCTGGAAAGTTGCCCCCAAGGCTTCCCATGCCCTTGTTTCCAGAGATTACCTTACCATTGCCTCAAGAAGACCCTAATTACATATCCCCATTTGTGTCTATGTATAAATATCCTCAACCACCTGCTAAAGAACTTGTCCTTGCCCAATCATTTGAGATGGATGATATCAAGAATATCTTAAGGACATTTTCTAATGAGTTAATTAACATAAAGAGACAACAGAATCCTTACCCCAGACCCCAATATCAAGGCTATCAAGGAAATAGATTTCCATCATAGCCAAACCAATATTAGGGTCCTCAAAGGCAAAATAACCCTCAGCCAACAAACCAATTAGTTACAGTCCCTACACCCTCACAAACTGTTCCCCCAAATCCAAATAGGGAGATTGGTCAAGGGCAGAATAATTATGTGGATGGAACCAATGCTTGGTGTTTCCCTTGCAATAATGCTCATACACCTATAGATTTTCCCATGAGTAATCTACAATAAAAGGTAGTAGAGCAAAGAAGAATGAATAGATAATTTACAAGTACTTTTGATACACAAACTTACCAGTCTCCTGATATGCAAAATTTAGTCCTGATGGCTCAGATGCAAGGGATGTCTTTACAACAAGAAGAATAAATAGCCCCTAAAAATGCTTTGTTTTCATGGGTTGAAGATGAAGAATCAGTATTCTTGAATGAAGCTTCTACTTCCAAGAAACTAGTGGTGTAATCAGACTACTATACTAGATCAAAGAGAAGAATGATGGAACAGCCTAAAGTTACAAATAATCAAGTTATGGAGAACCCTCCATTTCAAGGTCAAAAAAACATAGCTATCAGATAGGAAGTGCCTCAACCAGTGCAGAACCAAGTGATTCCTGTACAAGTTCAAGAAAAAGCAAGGTATCTTTATTTTCCAAGAACTCAAGAAATAAGACCAGTGAATGTGGTAGATCAGCTAAAGAGAACCCCAACACGTGTCAATATGGTACATATTAGTTATTCTCAAGAAAAAGACATTGTTACAAGAAGCTCTGTAAGGTCAAGTAGTGCATAAACATACTAGCACTAAAGAAAGACTTACTAATAAAGAAAAACTCAAAGACACAGTTCATCTACAGACAACAACCCTTATGAATAATGTAGTAGAGGTAAGTAAATCCAAACTAGAGCCCTTCTATTTGACTCTGATAGTGGAAAAGAAACTGTTGCATAATGCAATGATAGATTTAGGGGCTAGTACTATAGTAATGCCTAAGCAAATAGCTGATGCAATAAAAATAAAGTATGAACCACTTACTAAAGGAGTTATACAGCTAGATGGAAAATAAGTACAAATAATAGGGAGTATTAAACAGCTCCCATTGCAATTATATACTTGTCCCAATATAATTGTCAATCAAGATGTAGTAGTCATAGATATACCTCCTATTTTTGGTTTATGTTTATCCAGAGACTTTACAGCTAAAATAGGAGGATATATGTCCCTTGATTGGTCTCACCTCATCCTAAGAACCAAATATGGTTCAAAGATGAAAATTTTATCTGAACCACTATTAAAGGATCACATCTCCAATAAACCAACATCAAAATTAGAGGTAGATCATGCTATGTTAAATAAAGAAGAAAGAGTTTTTGTTGAAGAGTTGGGCGACTGGACTTAACATGACCAAGAAGAGGAAAATAACCATTTGTTAGCTATGATGCATAGTGATCCATATGGAAATTATGACTCTACTGGTCTAGGCACTTATGTCATTTTTGATGAAGACCATGAAATCCTAAATGTTTTAAGGGAAGAAATGCCAACTACTCAAGAATCTGAAAAAGATTCAAAAATCTGGACCTTAAATTTTGATGGGGATAGAAGTAAAAGTGGTGCTGGAGAAGGAATTTGTCTTGTTGCTCCAAATGGGTAGAAAATTTTGAGAGCTATTCATTTCCAATTTGTTTGTACTAATAATGATGCTAAATATGAATCCTTAGTACATGGGCTAATTTTAGCCAAGAAAAAGGGAATAAATAATTTAATAGTAAAAGGAGATTTAGAATTAGTGGTGAAGCAAATTAGAGAAAAGGCAATAGCCAAAAATGTAAGGATGAGATCTTATAGAGACATAATTTGGGACTTAATAGAATATTTTTGAAGCTTTCAATATTGAAGTAGTTCTTAGAACCCAAAATTCCAAAGCTGATAGGATGGCACAGATTGGCTCACAGTTTGATCCAGCAACTGGCCTATTAGTTAACAATGAGTTAGTAAAAGTTATAGTAAGGCCAACTATCCTAGACAATGATGAGAATTGGAAAGCATTTGAAAATGATTCTCAGGTACTCTCATTCTTTAAATAACCAGGGGAATTTGTTGATCAATTGAAACCAAAAATTGAAGAGGCATATGGAGACTAAGTTATACAATTAAAGAATAATAAGATTCCCAAAGGATTGATCACTTTGGAAACCCTTTTTGGATCTAGAAGATGTAGGCCTAGAGAAGAAAAGGTTCCAAGTAAATAAAGTAGATTATTCTGAAATAGAGGTGAGTGAAGGGAGAAAACTAAAATTTGGAAATTTTGCAACTCAAGAGGAGAGGGAAAGACTAATTGATTTGTGCAAAAGATATGATAGAGTCATAACCTGGAGCTATAAAGACCTTCATGGATATAATAGAGACATCATTCAGCACACAATAGAATTGACTAAAGAATCTAAGCCAATTAGACAAAATCAAAGGCCAGTAAATCCAAGGATTAAATCTCTAATGGTGGATGAGTTGCAAAAACTTTTAGATTTTAAAATAATTTTTCCAATCAAGCACTCAACGTGGGTATCAAATCTAGTACCAGTCAGGAAAAAGAATGGTGACATAAGACTCTATGTAGATTTTAGAGACTTGAATAAAGCATCTCTGAAAGATCACTATCCCTTGCCATCTATGGAATAAATTTTATAGACTGTGGCTAGATCAAAGAGATTTTCCTTGCTAGATGGTTTCTCTAGATATAATTAGATTTGGTTGGCTGATGAAGACCAATACAAGACTACTTTTACTACCAAATGGGAAACATTTGCATATTCTAAGATGCCATTTGGCCTATCAAATGTAGGAGCCACTTTTCAAAGAGCTATGGATGTAGCATTTGGGGAACTTATAAATAAAATCATCCTGATATATCTTGATGATCTTACTATTTTTTCCAAGAATGTTGTTGATCATTTTGATCATTTAGAATCTATTTTTAATAAATTTCAAGAATTAGGAATATCCATAAATCCTAAGAAATGTATCTTTGTTGTACCTCAAGGTAAATTATTAGGACATATAGTATCTAGAGAAGGAGTTTCTATAGATTCAGAGAGAGTTGTAGCCATAATGAACTTTCCCTTACTAGTAAATAGGAAAGCAATTCAATCTTTCTTGGGGAAGATAAATTTTGTCAGTCGGTTCATATCTAAATTTGTAAGCTTAGTAAGACCAGTGACACTCTTGTTGAAAAAAGACCTAGTTTTCAAGTGGACTACAGAAGGAAGGCAAGCCTTCAAAGAGGTCAAGAAAGAAATTTCAATGGCCCCAATACTTAGAAACCCAAATTTTTCTAAGCCTTTTGTAATGTGTGTCTATGGAGGAGAGCTTAGTATTGTTGTTGTTCTAACACAAAAAGATAATAGACAGGAGGGAGAGTAACCAATAACCTTCTTCTCAAGGAATCTTAGCGAATATGAAACCAGATATAACTTTGTGGAGAAACACGCATATGCTATGGTAAAAGACCTTAAGGAATTTAGGCATATAGTATCAGGAAGTAAGATTATGATACTTGTGGCTCACCCAAGTGTCAGAGAATACATCATGGAGGGTGAAATTACTGAAAAAAGAGCAAACTAGATATCAAATATCCTTGAATATGATGTAGAGGTCAAACCCACTAAGTTAGTCAGAGGTAGAAGGTTGTGCCAATACATGACTCAAGAGCTTGAAAAGATGATACCTGAAGAAACAAATTTAAAATAAAAAAGGAAACTATATTGAGGATACAAGAGATTGATCTAAACTCTTGGGTCACAAACAAGATTCATCTTATGAATTATTGGATTTACCAAAGAGAACTATCTCAAAACAAGAGGAGATACTATAGGATGCAAGGGGTCCATTTTATTTTAATTGAACAAGTTCTTTTCAGAAGAAATTTTGATGGAAAACTTTTAAGATGCATAGAGAAAGATGAGGCTAAGAAAATATTGCCTGAAATGCATCATGGAGTCTCAGGTGGATATTTTTCTTCAAAGACCACAGCTATAAAAATAATTGAGGCAAGTTATTTTTGGCCTACTTTATTTACAGACTGTTATTAACTGGTTAAAAATGTCAATCTTGTCAATATTATGTGGGGATGAGAAGGAATACAACAATGCCTCTTAGTCCTATAATTGTTGATGAACCTTTTGCTCAATGGGTCTTGACTTCATTGGAATGATAAATCTAGTGTCTAGTATGGGTCACAAATTGATCCTAACTACCACAGATTATTTCACTAGATGGACTGAGGTAGTGCCACTTAAAGAAGCAATAGAAAATGTGATCCTAGACTTTCTAGGGAGTATCACTACTCACTTTGGAGCTCCCCACACCATAATTTTAGATAATGCTAAAGCATTTTTAGGGTCTAAAGTATCTGAATTTGCATTAAAGCATGGAATATATCTAAAAACTTTCTCTAATTATTACCCTCAAGGTAATGGTTTGGCAGTATCAACTAATAAGAACCTAATTAGACTTATCAAGAGAATAGGGGCTGATCATCACAAAGAGTGGCATAAAGTGTTGAATATAGCACTATGGGCCAATAGAATTACACCTAAGCAGGTGATGAAAATGTCCCCATATGAATTGGTCTATGGCAAGCCTACTATAATACCTCTAAGCTTGGAAATTCCTGCTCTCCAACTGATATAATAGATTGAAATTAAGGAAAATGGTCCCATGCAGGTTAGACTTGCTAAATTTTTGGAAGTTCAAGAAAGGAGGGATGCAGCACATGATTCATTAATAAAGCATCAAAAAATAATTAAAGATTGCTTTGATAGGACTTCAAATCCCCATTTCGAAGTAGGCTCAATTATTTTGAAATGGGATGCAAGAGCTGCCAAGCCGAGTCAACATACTAAATTTGAAGCATTATGGATTGGCCCCTATAAAATTCATGCATGTAAAAAAAAGAATTCATTTGAGCTAGAAACAATGGAAGGCAAAATTGAAGAGATTCCTATGAATGGGATCTACTTGAAACATTTTAGTCAAGATGTGTCTCTAATGTATTATAGTTAGATAGTTTCCCTTTCCTAGTTGCTTTGTTTTCCCATCTTTCTTTCCTGCTCTTTATTTTAAATAAGTGTTCTTTGAACATGTAGCCATAACTCAAAAAATTTCAAAAATCTTGACACATTAAATATCTCCCAAATATTTAAATTCCCCAAGGTACCTTGCACGGCCACCTTCATGATGTGTCTAACTTGCTATCCCATGAAGATTTAGTAAGATTTGCTAACGGCTATCTAGGTTTAATGCCATTTTGAGACTTGATGGGTCAATAAATACCTCATAGTAAGAGTTAAAGCTTACAGTGTCTCAAACATTCTTGCATCTGCTAGAAAACCCTTGCTACTTGAATTTTTAGCTCATAGCAAATGTGCTTAAGTGAAAGTGCTTCCTTATTGCAAAAGATCTATACCTATTACCACAATTCACTATTTTCAAGAATAAATATAGATATGGAAGAAGCACAATCTTCACAACAAGGGTCTAGGTTTTACGAATCCCTTGATAAGTTTCTTACAAGCAAATCATATGCTTTAACACCTGCACAACCATTAAAGACCTATCTATAGACTAGAGTCCCTGAAGTTGGTCAGGAAAATGACCTAGCAAAGGTGAAAGATTATGTAGATGGAATCATGGACCCAATTCTTCAAAGAACTAGTAGCAAAACTCTCAGAGAAGGGGCACATCAAATGTGTCTTCAGAGGGCCAAGGTGGGACAATATGAGACATTCACAATGAGGATAAGGACTTCCCAACTGGCACAATTCATTATCCCAAGTGTGCATCCATGCCCTGACTTGGTTGAAATATGCACCAGATTATTTCATGCACCTTAAAATACCATACAATAGGGTCCATTCATAGTACAAATTACACTAGAGGCTATTTGAGACATGTTAGCCTTGTACCATGACAAGACAGCCACATTTCCCACCATTGCCAAAATGCAAAAAATGTGGGCAAATGTCAATACTCAATTGAGGTTTCTAAAATTAGAGCTACAATTAGGTGATGATGATACTACTATGCCAACATTGCCAAAGTAAGAGCAAAATTTGCCCAAGCTAGTCAAGATGCACTTTCCATGATGGCTTTCATTTTTGGAATGAAAGATGATATAACCATTTATGAAGAACAAATGGCTATTCTTTTTAGATTGAAAACTGTTGACAAGACTCAGGAGTATCAGCTTGATTTCTTTGATCAGATTGCATATTCAATGATGGAACAACTTGCCCAATTTAGATCTAAAGGGATTTTCAAGTATTCATCTTATCTATTTCACCTTATGTTGTATCAAAATTATGGTATCTTTTCCCAACACATGCATCTAAACATGTATGACCCAAGATTCAGTCTACATAGGACCACTCCTGTGTCTGCATGAACACATATCTTGTCCAAAACTAGTGACCCATACGAATTTTGGGAACTTTTTGTTGCCCCTACTTTTTGTCATCTAAGCCCAGAACTAGTTGTAAATAGACTATTTCCAAGTGTCTCAAACCTTATGACCAATTGCACTATTCCTTGTGATTAGTTTTTTGGATCTCACATATTATTATTAGAGTTCATGGTTTTAGTGGGGAACCAGTGTTGCTACCTAAGATTTTGACCCTTAGGTTAGCATTCTTAGAGGTCACCAGGTAGGTGTATATGGTAGATAATGAATATGGCTCTAGGAAGAAAAAGAGGAAAATGTATGATGTTTCATGTGTGACAAACAACATGGCACTAGAGGCCAGAGATGCTGAGATTGTGTTGCTTAGAAAGCTAGCCTTCCTGGGTTTCTTTATAATTGAAGATAAATGTGTATATGACCCAAATGGTTTCATAACTTCATGGATCATGACTAATAAGGTTGCTACCAAAATTTCGTATGAGGGCTATCCCTTTTGGGAAAATATAAAAAATCCTAGGGAAGATATTCCTGAGTTTTATGTTGAATTGACAGATTTGCCCCTTTAACAAAATAGACCATGGGAAACTTTTTATGTTAAGTAAAGGGATTTTGACCCTAAAATTAGAATGACTTCTAGTTTAAGAAGAGCATTAAAGAATAAAGACTAGAACGTTGAGAAAAAGAAGCCTATTGGAAATATAGGCAAGATATTTGTGAGACAAATCACTCTTTTGGAAATGTGGATTCAAATGAGAAATGGGAAGAACTCTGGGATGAATGTCATCTATCTCCTATGTCTAGCCCTGATACAATCAATTTTCAAACACAAGGTGGGGAGCCAGAAGCTAGAGTAGAATCCAATCAAACATCATAGACCCCAAGGCAAACCTCAACTTCAATCACTGTAACGGTTTGGCCCCAATCTCTTAGTATCATTGAAAAATAAAAGAGTGTGGTATATTCACCACCAAAAGCTTCTCCATTAGAGTGTGGTATTTAGACCACAAGATAGGTTTGAGCTACTAAATGAATCTACTTTTATAGTAGTTGAAGATTATTTGAAAATATCAAAGAAGCTACAGAAGATGGAGGCTGATCTAGCCAAAGAGAAGGCAAACTGTAGCAGTTTAACCACAGAGATCAATACTAAGAATATTGAAATAGAGAGTCTTAATAAATAGTTGTAAGATACTATTTCTCTTTAGACTCACTAGGCTATCCAGGCCCAAAATGATTCTTTGAAAGTAGGGCTAATGCAGGTGAAAGATGTAGTGACAACCTTAAGGTGGGAAAAAGTAGCATTTTAGGAAAAATGTGAGGAAAGCCTGCTATAGGTTACTCAACTTCAACAGAAGCTGTTGAATGAGCAAAATAATACCACTGCTATATAGGCCCAACTTCAAGCATAGTAACAAATGATAGGACAATTGACACTTGAGTTGGCTAATAGGCTAAAGAATGTAGGGGTGTTGAATCTGGTGAAGGAGCTTTATGAATCAATATGGAAAAGAATCTCTCAGGAGATTATTCAGTGTAGACCTTCTCTAACCTTTCTGCTAAATGTAAAAAAATTGTGTGAAAAGGTGGAGACATCAGTAGAAGACACTCTATCTAATGTCTCTATGAGAGTGTTTTACTCTCAAACACTGTTGCAAAAGCTATATGATGTAATTGATGGAACATTTTCAGCAACAGGGATTAATGATAGAATGATCATTGTTAAAAGAGTGAATGAAGTTCTCAATTGCAACTCCACAGCAATAAATTGTAGAGAGCTTCTAGATGTGATGAAATAAGGAATCAAAGACATGAAAAAAACACATCAAAGATCTGGTGCAATTAGGTCTTCCTTCCCCTTTTCCTGATAACAACACTGTGTTGATGATTGATGAAATTAAACCTTTGTTGTTAGCTAGGCAAAATGATCAGGCAATTTTTTAGAATTTAAGGGATGATTCATCAGTGCCTGAAGTAAAAGCTATTTTGATTCCTATTTCCCAACTTGAATTTAAATTGAAGGCTATAGTTCAAATTTTGTAGAATTTTTCACACAAAGATATTATCAATCTTGATTTATCCTTTCACAAATTGCAAAATAAGCTAGGATTATCTGATGATGAGTGGTATGCTTATCAGACAGATTTATTGAAGTTGTGATTTTTGTCACATTTTGATCATGCGGGATATTGTGGTTTTTTCTTTTTGAGCAGGTTCAAAATTTCTTAGGGTCACCAAGAACTGTAGAGTTAAAAACTCTACATTTTTTCATTTTTTGAGTTTCAGTTATGCACTCCAAAATTTTGTCCCTACACGCTTTGGTTTGAGACAGTGACGTTTTAGACTCAAAATGTGGGCTCAATTTTATTTTCACCTATTTTTGTCTAAGTGTCAAAATCATGCAGAAGCTGCCAAGTGTCATCAGCTGAGGCACATTTCATAATTTATATAAGTTGGTCAAAACATGCCACGTGTCCCATAGTAACTCAGCGGAGTGCAATAAGTGTCAACATCTACATCTCATGTTTCTTATATGTTTCGAAAGCTTCTTTTCAATAATATTTTCTTAGGATCAAGTGAAAGGTGCCAAGTGGCAACTGTGGAAGGTTTCAAAATGCACTCCAAAATTTTTTCATTTTTTGAGTTTCAGTTATGCACTCCAAAATTTTGTCCCTACACGCTTTGGTTTGAGACAGTGAAGTTTTAGACTCAAAATGTGGGCTCAATTTTATTTTCACCTATTTTTGTCTAAGTGTCAAAATCATGCAGAAGCTGCCAAGTGTCATCAGCTGAGGCACATTTCATAATTTATATAAGTTGGTCAAAACATGCCACGTGTCCCATAGTAACTCAGCGGAGTGCAATAAGTGTCAACATCTACATCTCATGTTTCTTATATGTTTCGAAAGCTTCTTTTCAATAATATTTTCTTAGGATCAAGTGAAAGGTGCCAAGTGGCAACTGTGGAAGGTTTCAAAATGCACTCCAAAATTTTTTCATTTTTTGAGTTTCAGTTATGCACTCCAAAATTTTGTCCCTACACGCTTTGGTTTGAGACAGTGAAGTTTGAGACTTAAAATGTGGGCTCAATTTTATTTTCACCTATTTTTGTCTAAGTGTCAAAATCATGCAGAAGCTGCCAAGTGTCATCAGCTGAGGCACATTTCATAATTTATATAAGTTGGTCAAAACATGCCACGTGTCCCATAGTAACTCAGCGGAGTGCAATAAGTGTCAACATCTACATCTCATGTTTCTTATATGTTTCGAAAGCTTCTTTTCAATAATATTTTCTTAGGATCAAGTGAAAGGTGCCAAGTGGCAACTGTGGAAGGTTTCAAAATGCACTCCAAAATTTTTTCATTTTTTGAGTTTCAGTTATGCACTCCAAAATTTTGTCCCTACACGCTTTGGTTTGAGACAGTGAAGTTTTAGACTCAAAATGTGGGCTCAATTTTATTTTCACCTATTTTTGTCTAAGTGTCAAAATCATGCAGAAGCTGCCAAGTGTCATCAGCTGAGGCACATTTCATAATTTATATAAGTTGGTCAAAACATGCCACGTGTCCCATAGTAACTCAGCGGAGTGCAATAAGTGTCAACATCTACATCTCATGTTTCTTATATGTTTCGAAAGCTTCTTTTCAATAATATTTTCTTAGGATCAAGTGAAAGGTGCCAAGTGGCAACTGTGGAAGGTTTCAAAATGCACTCCAAAATTTTTTCATTTTTTGAGTTTCAGTTATGCACTCCAAAATTTTGTCCCTACACGCTTTGGTTTGAGACAGTGAAGTTTTAGACTCAAAATGTGGGCTCAATTTTATTTTCACCTATTTTTGTCTAAGTGTCAAAATCATGCAGAAGCTGCCAAGTGTCATCAGCTGAGGCACATTTCATAATTTATATAAGTTGGTCAAAACATGCCACGTGTCCCATAGTAACTCAGCGGAGTGCAATAAGTGTCAACATCTACATCTCATGTTTCTTATATGTTTCGAAAGCTTCTTTTCAATAATATTTTCTTAGGATCAAGTGAAAGGTGCCAAGTGGCAACTGTGGAAGGTTTCAAAATGCACTCCAAAATTTTTTCATTTTTTGAGTTTCAGTTATGCACTCCAAAATTTTGTCCCTACACGCTTTGGTTTGAGACAGTGAAGTTTTAGACTCAAAATGTGGGCTCAATTTTATTTTCACCTATTTTTGTCTAAGTGTCAAAATCATGCAGAAGCTGCCAAGTGTCATCAGCTGAGGCACATTTCATAATTTATATAAGTTGGTCAAAACATGCCACGTGTCCCATAGTAACTCAGCGGAGTGCAATAAGTGTCAACATCTACATCTCATGTTTCTTATATGTTTCGAAAGCTTCTTTTCAATAATATTTTCTTAGGATCAAGTGAAAGGTGCCAAGTGGCAACTGTGGAAGGTTTCAAAATGCTTTTCTAAAAGCAACAAAAGATGCCACGTATCCTTAGCTGAAGAAAGTAGAAGTTGTCACCTATTAATGTCCAAAATATCTTCACTTTGTTTCATCAATAAGTAAAGACTATGGTGGGTCCCAGGTTTTGTTTTTGAGGCAAGCAGAAGCTACCAAGTGTCACCATCTATGTAAATATGAAATGAGGCTTGAATGTTTCTATAGTATAGACAGAGTGATGTGGAGACCAACAAGTGTCACCTTTCATAGGATTCTCAAAGATAACTAAAAGCAATAAAGACCACCACCTATCCCTTGTTAAAGATGCACAAAAAGTGACACCTATTCCTATTCCCTTTTTGAAGTTGCTCAGGTGAGAAGTGTTATGGGTCCCATTTTCTATAAGTTGTTAAAGTTTTAAAGAAGCAGACTATGACAGATGTTAAGGATGGAACACTCCTGAGTAAAGACACAGTAAAGAGTATAGGTTACACAGAAAGTGTCGTGTGTCTTCAGTAAGTGCTGCAGAACATGCCAAGTGCCATTTTCTAGTGCATCCTGAATAATAAGAAGGTTTTCAAGTAGAGTAAGGGAATCAACCAAGTGTCCTCTCCTGTTTGAAAGTGGGAAGTATCTTGGGTATCTATTTTGGCTAATGAACTTGCAGGAAGATAGAATGTTTCAGATCCAAGAAATATCCTATGTTAGACACTTCTAGTTTAGTTAGAGTTCAGTTAGGCCGTTGGATCGGGAATGTGTAGACAATCTAGAACTAATCCAATGTTATAAATAGGGGTGTAGAGATCACCAGAAGGAGGGAGAAGATAGAGAGAATTTTATGTGAGAGATTATTGTCAAGAGTTTTTAGACTTTTTTAGCTGTGATCAGGAATATCATTTGCCTTTGTTTTATTTTCTTGAGTTAGAAAGTTTATGTAACTATGCATGTTTTTGTGCCTTTTATGTGACTAGAGAATTAATAAGAAGATCAATTTATATGCCTTAGTTGATATTTTTTTGTGTCACTGCAAAAGTAGTCTAAGTTGTGAGCCTCTATTTCTATTATTTTCATCCTTTACATTGATCATGCCTTGTTCGCTCTTTAATGTAATTAAATCTTACATATAGCTTCACTGTTCTAAGAATTAAGGGTTGAATTAAATTCAGGCACATTGCCATAGTTAGTTTTGTTATCATTGCACTTGTGTTTCTATTTAATTCCTATCCCTTTTCCCATTATACACTTGATATAAAGAAGAGCTAGCTTCTTTAATATCTAGAGGTTGTTTCAAGTTGTAAGTCCCACATTCTTGAAACTTCCCATTGTTGGTGTTAGAAATAATGCAATTTTAATCATCAACAGTTGCTTATAATACCCCCTCACCTCTTTTCCCATTTAATCCTAGTACTAAGGAAATTAAAGGAATATTTACTAATCAACTACTAGACATTCTAGACATTGGCTATAAGATCTTTAGTTCAAGTGACAACATGTTTCATCAACCAAGCTTAAAGGCTAACTACCTAAAACATATGCTAAGTCAGCAAAGGTGGAAGACTAGGTATCCAATTATTTAGCATGGATTTAGGATGGGTTTAAGGGTAAAATTGATTAATGATATAATCATGTTTGGCATAGTCTCTTTCCTTCATTGACACTTTCTTATTCCTACAACACTTATTTCACCCATGAAATCCATTATCCTAATAACTAAGGCTTAAAATCATAAACATGTTAAATCATTTACTTAAACCAATGTAATTATTTTTCCTATTAATTCATAAGGTCATGAAGTAATATTCTTATAGCACCTAATGCATATGTAATTTTAATTATAGCCTAAGGTAATAATTCAAGTATTGCTTAGCCACTCTTATAATTTTTATGATCCACTCCCTTATAATTATCACCACCAAGGGAGTATTACCATTGATCTAACATATTCACATTATTTTCTCAAGAGGGCCTTACATAAGAGAAGTCATATATTCAAGATATTATAAATCTTCCTCTTAACTCTCAAGATGGTGATAGAAACTATCCCTCTAAAATGGTCTATGTCATCACTATCCCAAAAGGTAAGTTGAGCAACCCTATGGGTAAATGTAGGGTAATCAAGGACAAAATATGGGATTAAAGTGCCATTTTTTATAAAAATAACAATAGTTGAACTTGGAGAGAATATTAGAGCCACTTAGATAAACAATTTGATAATAACTTAAGAATATTATTTATGTAATTTTGAATTTATTTTCTAAATATATAATTTTTTTCAATACCCAAAAGAGAAAAATATGCAAAATTTATGAATTTATGACAATGGGTTAGTATTTTTGTGAAAGGATAAATAGACTACATGTTTACAGACATGCTTTTTTAGTAAACAAATGAATTTTTGTATGGATATAGGAAACATCAAAGATTGTTGACTATTATTTTCTTAATTTTTAATGTGTATGTTTTTAAAATAATTTTACAATTTAAGATAGCTATTAATTGAAAATGTAAGTGTACTAAGATAACTATTTGACCTTAACTTCATGAAAAAACATCTTTTTTCAAATCATGGTGAATAATGTGTATTATTTTAAGATATAAGTTTTATAAACATTTGATTAATAGTAAAAAATTTATAAAGGTATTTGTAATGATATATGTATAGACCATAATGAGGTATGTTGTGTATAAATTAATTAATAATGAAAATAATAGTTTGACATTAAATATATATATATATATATATATATATATATATATATATATATATATATATATATATTAAAAAACTACATTCTCCCCTCTACAAACCCATGTAATTTTTTTTTTTTTAAAAATCTACTTGATTATGTGTCTATGAAGATGGAAAAAACCCATAAATTTCCTAAACTTTATTTTGGTTGATACTTGACATGTTTTAGGGTGGGTTTAGACCCCCAAAGCCTAAATTTGAACCATTTTTTTAGGGAATCTCAAAATATCAAAGTAAATTTTTTTCAAAGTTTGTACACCATTTTCAAAGGGTGTACACCCTTTATAAAGGATATACACCATATTTTCCAAAGGATACCACCATAAATGCATAATTACATTTGTAACTACTTCCACAAAGAGAGTGTATGATTTTAAAGAGGGTGACACCCTTTGTATTCCTTTAATTTTACTAATCTTTCCATAAATATTACTCATTCATTTTACATTTTACAAAATTGAAATTGGTCTTTATGACTGACAAAATATAAATTCTTCATTTATTTTGTCTCAATTAGTATAAACTCTTAAAATCTTAAATTGAATTCAAAAAATAAAAATACAAGTAGATAGGAGAGCATCCATAAGAGTTTTTGGACAAGGTGAAGGTACTTCTTCCACACCAAGTAATATTTTAATTGAAAATAATGGGCTCAATTCCATGGAATTTAACTCTTAGATGCATCTTCAAATGAGATAAGAGTTAATCAATCCTTAATAAAAGATGAAATTCAACATGTATAACATATAACTAACGAATTTTTGAGTGATAAAATACATGGATAAATACAATATAATGAAACTTCCATCCATAATGATGTTTTCATAATGAACATCACATAATGATACCAATTCATCTCTTTCCTAATGAAGATGAATTTACTTCACCTGTAGAGTCTAATTTTAAATAACACTTGAATATCCCTTCTATGGTCGAAGTGATAACACACTTAAATTTAATAAATAATGTATATCCTACACCCAAACTTCTAAGGATAATTTGATGAACACCAAAGTATTTGATTAAAATAAATGAGAAGATATTAGAACCTATGAAAGGTAAAATTTCAACAAGAATAGTTAAATGTCATGCTCAATGTGTATAGGACTATGCATTTAAGATTAAAACCCATACAAAATGATGTTAACTATTTGTTCAAATGATGAAAATGCATTGTGGTGCATAATTTAGGGTTGGGAATAAGCAATCCAAAGGGAATAAGTAATGAAATAGTCAATAATATAATTAATCCATTTAATGTAATAGGTAATAAAACTAAAAAAAATATAGTAATGTGGCAAGATGAGAATAATAAAACTATAGTGAGAAATTCAACATCTAGATGTTGATTTCTTAGTCAAATAAGTAAAGCTTTGAACTTGAATAGGAAAACTCTAATAAATTCCAAAAAAAAAAAGAACAATATTTTTTGGGCATTTAGTGATAGACTCCCACAAAAATATTAAATATTAGTTGAAGTAATTGGATGAAACTCAATTTTGATGGGGCATCCAAGTTGAGTGGTAAAGCAAGTGGAGGAGTAATAATAAGAAATGAAAAAGGAGGGATGTATGTTGTCTATGCTGGTGGCATGGGTTGCTAGAGCAATAACTATGCTAAAGCTATGGCCTTACTTTGGGGATTAAAGTTAGTTATATCCCTAGGAATTAGAAATTTGAATATTCAGGGAGATTCTAAGTTGGCCATAGATGCCATTAATAAAGCATCTAATGTTGGTATCCATCTAAAAGACATCATTACAGACATCCAGTTTCTTTTACAAAAGTTTTCTAAAGTTGAGATTACCCACACCTACAGAGAAGGTAATAGGGTTGTTGATGCTTGTGCCAACCTTGGTCAGCAATTCTCAAGATGGAGGGTATGGTGACAAGGGGCTCATATACCCCCAAACATTAGAGAGATCATTCAGAAGGAGAAGATGGAGCATGAATGATGCACATTGATGATGAAGATAGCTTTCAAAGGTGGTCCACATGGAGAAGGCCATTACGGATCATGGAAAATGATAACCTTATTACTTCCTTGATTTTCATGATTAATTCCTTTAATTAGGTGGAGGTGCGAGAGTCACATCATGAAAACCAAGGGGGAATTATTTTCAAGCATAAAATTAGACGTCACTATGGTGGGCCATTTTGTAAAATGAGCCTTCACATCTGCATTTAATGCAAATGAAACTGAGGGTTTGTTATTTATTCGAAGATCAAAGTGGTAATTGGGGTATGAAGAGCCAAAAATTCAAGAAATTTTAGAGGACACTGGTGGGAAATAGGCTTCTAGAGTTTTTGAGGTCACTGAAGAGCAGGGTGTTGATTCTAGGGGAACTATTGATAATAAGGAGAAGATGCATGTAGAAGACGCTGGTGAGGGTTCAGAGAATGAGAATGATTGGAAAATAGATATTGGGGCCTTGAAGGTCTGCATTCAAAATCTAGAAAAGGTCTTCGCTAAAGGCCTTTGAAATAACATTCTGCTGAATATGACTATGTTGGAAGTGGTGGGTAATCCAAGAATGCTGACAATGCGAACAATGAGAATCTTAAGGATCTTGTTAATTCTATAGTTATGTAGTTTCATCCTTTTTGACTCTGGTCTTTCTAGTGTTTTGTTTTGCTCCTGACTTTGTTTCTCAATTGTGTCATTGGTTCAGTGCTGGCATCTTTTGTTTGCCATCCTTCCTGTCTTTTTTGACTGTATAGGGTTCGGCCCCTAGTTTGCCTTAATTAATCAAAAACAAGACATTTTATTTAAAACTTTTGGCATTACAACACAAGGGTCTCATTTAATATAAAAGATGCTAAAATAACAAAAGGTCTAAAAAACCATGAGCCACATGCAAAACAATTCTTGGACATTACCTAGACATAATTTTATAAAAAATATATTCAAAAATATAAAGGGAAATCAAGAATTATCCAAAGCTCATTTGAGATGTGCAAGAATTTCCATGTTAAAATTAACCAAACATGCACCACATGCTATTGTATGATCCATGTTGAATTTTTTATGTATTTTGATTTTTTTTTGTCATATATGTTGTAATTTGCATACTAATGAGATTATGTAGGAATGTATGTTGGATTCTCCACCTAAAATGTCAAGAGATTTAATACCAAGTATTTTGTGTCAAAGATTTGAGGGGCAATTGTTTTTCCAAATAATGTTTAGATGGAATATGCAACACTTATGGTGTTTTTTTCACATTTGAGATATATACATGAAGATATTTCACATGAATTTATAAAACAACTAATTAATTGTAATAATTACAAATTTTTAAAGTATTCATTTAAATATGGAAAAGAGTCATCAAGATGTGAGTTTTTTATGACCTAAGTATTTGTATTTGATTCCATATTTAAATTAAATAAGAATATTATCTACAAATATGAAAAATAGACACACCAAAAAAATGGTTATATAATTAATTCAAGTTTTTCAAGGATAACTTTCTAGTTGGGACCATTTTTTGAATTGTGGACTTTACTAAAAACTACACACTACAACCACAAAATAAGATTCAATACTAGTACTATAATTCAATTCAAGTTGTAATTTTCATGCATATTACATTTATATATGCACATGATAGCATAGAGGATAATATAAATATTTTGAGGGAGTAACACATTTATATGAGTGATGACAGAATGGATTCTCTAGAGTTTTTCTAAGGTTGTTATGAGATATTTTATAGAAATATAAACTCAATATAAATTATGTTCAATACACACTATATTTAGTCAAATAATATTGTAGGATAGTTTAAGAATTCTTGAAAATTCTACTAGTTAAGTAGGATTTACAAGAAGAGTTGGGTACAACATTTTAGAATTTTTTTGAGATCAGGCATGGATAAGGAGAACATATTGGTGTAGGTGCATGTGTAAAAATAGCCCTTAAAAAATCAAGGGAAACACAAAGATGGTCCTAATTTGATTAATGTTGCATGTATTTTAGTTTGGTGTAATGAAACAATTTATTATGGACCAGATAAATATTCCCATGTGTGAATATTCTTTTATAAAATATAGGAGTAAAATATGGAAAGGTATGAATATTTAATTATAGTAGCTAGATCGAGTTATTTCCACTAAACACCAAGATCAAATTATAATTCATTGACTATTTATAATAGGCATATAGCATGATTTTGTTGGGGTAATATGTGATTTGATTGGAATGAATGTGAGTCAAAATAATGGGTTAATGAATGGTATTTCAAACCCCTAATGCCTATGAAGACTAGATATTAATTCTAGCCATTTGTGGATCATGAAATGGCATAAAAATTTAACTTTGGCCACATCTTAGATCTTGTGTAACCAAGTAAAATTTATTTATAATGTAAATTTAGCCTTAAACATTAGTGATATTTTGATTTTTTCCTACATGTCCTTAAAAATTGATTACACTTTAAATGTGAGGAAAGTTTTGTTTTCACAATATTTTCACTTGAGGAAAATGATGAGGGAGTAGACTTTAAAAAAAATTAACCACAATTGTCTTTAATGGAAAAGACCTAGTTTATCCCATTGTATTTGTGGTGGTTATAGGAACCTAGATTTGTAGATACTTTCATAAAAAATTAAATTAATGGTTATTTGAGGACTTTAAAATAGATATCATGATACTTCATTTTTCAAATTTTTTATCGCTAAAAATATTTAGTTGGTCAACTTCCATGGAAATAATCACAATAGATGTTTTTAGAAATTTTGTGAATTCAACCATGAAGCAATGTTTGAAACACTTAAAATAGAGTTGATCCTAAAGGTATGTTGGATTGACTCAGTAAGTTTAGTATTCAATTCAAGTTATATTTTCAAATATTAAATTATAGTTATTTGATTTAGTGTAATTAAATTTATAATTATTTTGTCATTATGTATTTATTTTTATTTAAAATTAATACTAATATATTTAATGTAGGTTAGTGGTACCAAATGATCTTTCACCTTAATGTGGTTGGTCTCATGAGTAGACAAGATTATTTTATTAAAAAAGAGAAGAAAAAATAATAATACATGTTGAGTAGATAATTTTATTCCTCTTCAAATAGAGAATATAATCCTTGAAGGGTGATCAAAGCACTCCTTAGTATAAATGTATGAGTTTATGATTCATCTCTACCACTTATAGTTTATCTACAACACTTGCATAAAGTTCATTCCATCTTTCCCCTTAATAAAAAGCAAATTATCTAAATGGATACATCTTAAATCCTACAAATTTTTACCTAAGGGTTTATGGAGTATGAATGAATCCATTCATGCATATATATGCCCATCTGGACATGTCAATGAATATGGTTCATCAATTGGGCTAGCAAGTTAGAAAATACATATTGTATTGACCAAATTTTGGTCCCTAAAGAGAGATTTGGATGCAATAAAAATAATTTCTCAATTTCTCACTCATATTGAGTGAGATGCAATCCTCTAAGGGGTGATTAAATTACTCACTCATGCAATATATAATATGACGGTTCATCTCTACCCCCCACAATTCACTTGCAATAGATATGCAAAGTTTATTTTATTTTTCCCCTTAGGGACAAGAATATTATCTTAATAGATGTGTCTATCTACCTAAAATTTTAGACTCTAGGGCCTGATGAATGCCAAAAAAAGTCCATCATTACATGTTTAAGCCTATCTAGATGTTTTTTCCAAGATGATTCATTAATTTGGCTAACGAGCCAAAATATAGGTGTTATAATTACCAAATTTTGATCCCTAAAGATATATTTGGTTGAGAGATAGAACGTGATTATGTTTATTACTTGACTTGAGTCATATATTATCCTTTAGGGAGTGCCTATAATACTCATCTATGTAACTGTAGGAGCTGATGATATGTCTCTACACCTCAAAGTTTACTTGTAGTGCCTAAAAAAAGTTCATTGTATTTTTTCCCTTTAGAAAGATAAGATTATCTTAAGGGATGCATTTATTAGTGTGAAATTTTTGACTTATGGGATCAATGAGTGGAAAAGTAATACCATTCATGCATCTAGATGCCCATCTGAATGTGCCCAAGAAGATGATTTATCAATTGGGATAATGAGTCAAAAGATAGGTGTTGTACAGAACAAATTTTGGTCCTTAATGAGAGATATGGTTGTGACTCATGAGATAAAATGTGTCACAATTTATCCCTCATCCTAAGTGAGAGATAATAATTTGGTGGGTTCTTATATAACTTACCTATGTAAATTAAGGAGTTGATGATTAATATCTACCCCCCACAGTTTACCTAACTGGCTACACAAAGTTCATTCTACTTTTCCCCTTAGGGACAATAAGATTCTCTTAATGGATGTGTTTGATTGTGTAAATTTTTTGAATCTAGGTCCTAACATACAATAAATAAAGGCCATTCATAAGTCTATACTCCCATCTAGATACATCTATGAATATGGTTCATTGATTAGGCTAGTGAATCAAAATATAGGCTTTGTACTAACCAAATTTTGGTCCCCAAAGATAAAAATGGTTTTGAGAGAGAAAACATGCCATAATTTATCCCTCATATTGAGTGGAATATGATCCTCTAACATAGATTAGAGTAATCATTTATGCAACTATAGGAGCTAATGATTTGTATTTACCCATCAGAGTTCACCTATAGCACCTACATAAAGTTTATTATATTTCTTCCCTTAGGGACAATTAGATTTTATTAAAGGATGTGGTTGACCAAATGTAGCTTCAACTCTAGAGATATATGAGAGGTGGATGAATGTCATTGTTTCATTTATATTTTCATCTAGGTACATCTGTGAAGATGGTCATTGATTGAGCTAGCAAGCCAAAAGATAGGCATTATACTAACCAACTTTTGGTCCCTAAAAATAAATATGTCTATGAGAGAAAACATGCCATAATTTATCCTTCATTTAAGTGGAAGAGAATATTTTGGGGGTGATTATAAGACTAACCCATGAAATTGTAGGAGTTGATAGTTTGTCTCTACACCTCAAAATTCACCTTTAACATTTGTGCAAAGTTTTTTGTGTTTTTCCCCTTAGGGATGAGAATAATCTATTAAGACATGCATCTAACTATGTGAAATTTTAAACTTTTACACATGATAGATGGTGGATGAAATGCATTCTTTCCTTTATAAACCCATCTAGACATTTCCACAAATATGGTTCATCGATTAGGCTAGCATTTCAAAACATATGCATCCTACTAACCAACTTTTAGTCTTTAAAGAGATATTAGGCTATGAGAGAAAATATACAGTTGCATTTCCTTGACTTGAGTGGTAGATAATACTCAAGGGTGTACCTATAAGACTTTATTATGCAACTTTAGGAGCTAAGAGTTTGTCTCTATGCCTCATAGTTCACTTGTACCACCTTCATAAAGTTGGGTTTGTTTTTACCCTTAGGTATGTGAATATTCTCTTGAAGGATAAATATGATCACATGTAAGTTTAGAATATAAGTCCCAATAGATGGATAATGAAGGAAATTATTTAATTTATATGCCCATAAAAGCATGACTATGAGGATAGTTCATCAATTGGGATAGTAAGTCAAAACATATGCATCTTATTAACCAAATTTTGGTCCCTAATAAAGATTTTGATGTGAGATAAAATATGACATTGTATCTCCTTATCTTGAGTGTTAAATAATACTCCATAAGGTTCCTAGAGGAATCATGTGTGTAACTATAGGATTTGATGATTTGTCTCTATGCCTCATATTTCTCCTGTACCACCTACATAAAGTGTGTTCCATTTATCCCCTTAGGGAAAATAAGATTATCATTAGGGATGCATTCATACACATGTAAGTTTCAACTAAAATTCTCTATGGATGGAATTAAAATGTCATTCTTGTCTTTTTATGCCCATTTGAATGCATTTATGAAGATGGTCCATTGATTGGGCTAGTGAGCCAAAATATATGCATCCTAATATCCAAATTTTTGTCCTTAAAGACATATTTTTCTTTGAGATAAAATGTGTTTCCATATATCCCTTAAATTTAATGAGATATAATCCTCATATGATGATTATGGGTCTCATTTATGTAATATAAGAGTTGATATTTCATCTATATGTCTCACAATTCCCCTGTAGTTCCTGCACAATGTTTATTCCATTTCTACCCTTTTCATTTAAGGGATGCATCTAGCCACATGTAAGTATTTACTTGGGCCCAATTAATGTAATATTTATGACATTATTTCATTTTAATTCCCATTTTTACATGTTTTCAAACATGATTCATATCATGGGCTATTAATTAAAGAGATACACATCCTATTGACTAACTTTTAGTCCTTAAAGTGAGATTTGGATGCAAGAGAAAATGTTTCACATTTTTTCCCTTATCCTAAGTGGTAGATAATACTTTTATGGGAACTTATAAGACTCACCCATGTAACTATAAGAGTATTTATTTCATCTCTATGCCTCATGGCTCTCCTACAATTCCTGTGCAAAGTTTGTTCCATTTTTACCTTTAAGAATGAAAATATTCTCTTAAGGGATGCATATGATCACATGTAAGTTTTGAATACTAATCCCAATGGATGATATTAAAGGTCCATTATTACCTTTATATTCTAATATGGATGCATCAATGAATATGATTCATTGATTGGGCTAATGATTGAAGAGATATGCATCTTACTAACCATCTTTTAATCCCTAAAATGATATTTGGTTACAAGAAAAATTGTGTCATCATTTCTTCCTCATTAAAAATAGTAAATAATCCTATAATTATTGATTAGAATATTAACTCATGTAAATTTAGGAGCTAATGGTTCATATATATGCCTTACAGTTCTCTTGAAACACTTTTGTACAGTTCATTTCATTCTTTCCCTTAGGGACAAGAAGATTTTCTTAAGGGATGCATTTAGTTGTGTGAAATTTTTAACTTTAAGGCCAAATGGATAGTGGATTAAGGCCATTATTTTATTTATACACCCATACAAATTCATCCATGAATATATTTTGTTGATTGGGCTAGCAATTGAAGAGATGGGCATCTTATTATCCAACTTTTAGTCCCTAACTTAATATTTGAATACTAGATAAAATATGTCTCCATTTATCCCTAATCTTAAGTGGTATAAAATCCTATTGGGGATGATAATAGGACTCACCTATTTAATTTCAAGAGCTATTAGTTCATCTCTACACCTCACAGCTCTCTTGCAACACTTGCACAAAGTGTGTTCCATTTTTACCCTTAGGGATGAGAGGAATCTCCTCAAGGAAGCTTTCATCTATGTGAAAGTTTATACTTTGGGGCCTAAAAAATAATGTACAAAATATATTATTTCATTTATATTCCCATTTGGATGCATCTATGAATATGGTTCATTGATCTAGCTAGATATTAAAGAGAAATGCATCCTATTATATAAGTTTTAGTCCCTAAATAAGGATTAAGCTGTGAGATAAAATGTGTTAGTGTTTCCACCTCATAATAAATGTTAGATAATCATATAATGGGTGATTATAGGACTAATCCATGAAACTATAAGAGATGACATTTCATCTATACACCTCACATCTCTTATAACATCTATACAAAGTTTGTTTTATTTTTATCCTTAGGAATCAGAATATTATCTTCAAGGATGCATCTAGATACATGAAATTTTATAATATAGGCCTAATATATGGTGTAAAAATTCAATTATTATGTTTATACACCCATCCAAAAATCTTTTAAAATACGGCTCATCGATTGGTCTAGTGATTGAAGAGATACACATCTTATTATGCATATTTTAGTCCCTAAAGAAATATTTGGTTGCAATATAAAATGTGTCACCATTTCTCTCCCATATTTACTATCATATAATCCTTGAAGAGGTGTTTAGAGGAATCACCCATGAATTTATAAGAGTTTTTGGTATGTCTCTACACCTCACAGTTCTCTTACAATGTATGCACAAAGTTCTCTTTATTTTCCCCTTAGGAATAAGAATATTATCATAAGGGATGCATCTAGTCACCTATAACTTTCAAATCCGGGAAAAAAAAATGGTAGACTAAGGTCATTCTTACCTTTATACACCCATCTAGATGTATCTACAAAGACAATTTTTTTATTAGGCTAATGATTGAGAGATATGCATCCTACTATCTAGCTTTTATTCTCTAAAGTGATATTTGGCTATGAGATAAAATGTGTTACCATTTATCACTCATCTTGAGTGACATACAATCCTTTAAGGGTGATTAAATGACTCACCTATGAAACCAATCCATGCATAAATTATGCACATCCAAGCTTACTCCCCATTCACTCTACTACATAGGGTATGCACTTCTCATCCAATATTGTACACTTACCTAAAGTTTGTTCAAAGTCATATGCATAATACCCACACCATATCACAAACTTATATACACTTACCCCTATGTATTCCACACTTTGCACTCATCATTGTGCACTTCACAGCTCATAGTTATGTGCATCATATAAGTCCTACACTTTTTTATTAAATTATACATTCTATGTACCTATAGTATAGTGCACTTTTTAATTATATATCGCATCTCAAAACCTCATGCACATGACAGTTCCACACCATAGCTCACAGATTCACATGTCTTACTAACCTATGTGCCACCCAAGTTTCACACTATCTCATAGACTTATATTCGCTCTATAGCTTGTATACCTACATTCCTTGAATTATTATGACATAGCTCATAGTTTTATGTTCCTAGATAAATTTTTAGATTCCACAACACATCTATGTGTCACGTTGTCTTAGTTATGTGCTCTAAGGGGCTTACCAACTATCATCAATCTTGGAAGATGAACTAATGAAACCATATTCTTGGTAACTAATAATGGTTTTAATCATTCTTTTATTATATTTGTATAAGTATTTAACATACAAAACCAATCAAAGATCAATGTACCACATAGTCATAACACAAATA
The DNA here is from genome assembly GCA_037957365.1 of Torreya grandis. Taxonomy (NCBI): domain Eukaryota; kingdom Viridiplantae; phylum Streptophyta; class Pinopsida; order Cupressales; family Taxaceae; genus Torreya; species Torreya grandis. The sequence continues at coordinate 400,593 of JARHVA010002350.1, forward strand.
ACATGCTTCACATATCTACTCTATGAAACATGTACTATATCACATTATATGATTTTTACCTATTCTTTGTTAATGAATAGAAGTTTCATTTCTTTCAAGTAAGAATTATGCTCCATTGAATGTGTTTAGTTTTTATTTCTAAATAAGATTTTCCCATTCACTCTACACAACCAAAACTTATTTTTCCTTGCATGCTTGGTTTTGAGAACCATGGTGTGGATCATTATTATCAAATTTAAAAAGCTTTATTCCTGTATATTCCTATAAATATACAAGCATAACTTGATAAGGAAGGTTTATCAATTAGTTATATTTCAAAATGTCCAAAAGAACATCATAGAAAAACTAATATTCTTGATGCCCATAAGTAACCTAAGGTAACCCACAAGGTATGAAAGTTAATTATCTATGCACTAGATGCATAATTCACTAAATTTTTTGTCCACTTCTATGAATTGATGGTACATCTCAGTCCAATGCCTTCTACCACACCTTCATAGTTTGTTCACCAAATGGTTTTAATAAAAAAACACCTTAAAATTTCAAGTAAATCTCAACATCCCTCTATTCAAAGGTAAGATCTATATTAAAGTATTGGATGCCTAGATTTAACAACTTGAGGAATAATTATCAATTAATTATTTCAATTATGCTAAGAATATCACCTTCATAGTGTTGAAGATGTCCATACTAGTTGTTCATTGGTGGAAGAGCTTTAGTGCATAGCACGCATAAGAGTGTGTTCTAATTGAATCTTGAAATACTTTTATTGATGTGTTAAATGAGTAATAATACCCTATATGCCACTTTTAATATGAATGCATCAAGTTCCAAAAATTATGCTAGCACAAAGATCATTCTATGGAATAATTCATTAACATTTTCCATGACTACTCTATGTGCCTACATGAGAACTTGAGTGAACACTATAAGGTATTGAATTACATCAGTATACTCTCACCTTATATCCACACAAATATGGATTTTTTGACTTCTAACACTTTGGTAAAAACATATTACAATGCTACAAAGATTAAATCCAAGGAAAAAATGAAGTAACATTTCACCTCTTCATCCAACATAACATGCAAGGCCAAACCTTCACACAACTCCACATCATAGCCTTCTACGTAGAAGTATAAACACACTTATCATAAAGGAGAGTATCACTAGAAGAAAGCTCAACCCTTGAAGACTCTATCACCTTATACTTTAGATAAAGGTAAGAAGAAGAATTCTGGTGATAAGTGGTGCCATCTCTATCACTCATCCATTCATGATGATTTTCAATGTCATGCGTAATAATCCCTACTCACATAATTTACATCAATACCCACATCAATGGATGAAAATAATATAGATGCATCTTTTTTAAGCACCAACACCACTATGATCAACATCTATGAGGAGTGTGAACATCTCTTCCACACAAGTTTTAGGTGAAGGTTTAGCCTCTCTACATCATCATCAATAGTGGAAGCTAGAAGAACATCATCACATAATCCAAATATTATCACCTCGGTCTTCCCAATATTTCACATCCAAAGCTATAATATTTAGGATGGATCTAGTAGGGGAAAGATATATAGTTCTAGTGGCAGTGAAATTTTTAGTATAAAGTCAAGTCGATAGAGGAAAATGTCACTTGTGACATCACACATCCATAGGTCTATGACATATTACTGGGGAGACCATACTTATATAACTATGAATCTACATATCAATCTAAGCCATAATGTTGGACTATTTATACATAATATCACTTATAAAATGTTTTTGACTAAGTATTCATGACCAAAGTCACCTTGGTCTCTGCTAAGCAATGTCGTAAGCTCATCTCACATGCAAAAAAATTTATCTTACTCATGTTACACTTTAATACACCTGCATAACCAAAACCAAATAAAACCATAATATTACACAACACTCACACATCATCACAATAACAATAGATTGGTAAGTTATTAAATCAGAGTAGTAAAGTATTTATAAAACCTAAAGGGATTGTAATACAATATGAAGTAAAGCACTACATCAATTTAGTTCTTAGATATCCTCTTCCAAATATCCCCCTCTATCATAAATTATTTTAGGATAATGATGAAGTTTGTCACTATATTCAAGAGCTTCTTGATCAGGGGAAGATTAGTCCTAAATCTTCACCTTGTTGGAGTTTGATAGTCCTTACACCCAAGAAGGATAGGTCCTAGTTAATCTACATAGACTATCACACACTCAACAAAATCATAGTGAATAATTGGTATATATTATCACACATAAATGACCTTTTAGACCAACACTAAAGTGCATAATACTTCACCAAGATTGACTTGAATTCAAGTTACCATTAGGTTCTAATTAATCCTAAAGACGTTTGGAAAATATCCCTCAAGACTCAAGAAGGATTGTATAAATGGTTGGTCATACCTATTGGCCTCACCAATGCACTAGACACTTTCATGCACTTGATGGATGATCTACTCAAGCCTTTCCTTAACTCCTTCATCATCATCTACTTGGATGACATTATAATCTTCATCAAGACTTGGGAGGAGCATCTAGAGCACATATCACATGTCTTAGACACTTTCACCAACACAAGTTTCAAACCAACTTAGTGAGGTGCACATTTTACATGATGTAGATCTAATACCTAGGCTACATCATTGATCAGATTGGCATTATATTAGATATAGATAAGATTAAAGTGATCCAAGATTGGCCTACTCCATGCTATCTCAGAGAATTGAGGATTTTTTTTGGACTTGATAACTTTTACCATAGGTTCATCCTTAGTTTCTCACACATCTCTTGGGATCTTAACCATATCACATTAACTAAATCCAAGTTTGACTAGACACATGCACAACAGTGCACTTTTAAGGCACTCAAGCAATTTTTTTACATAGTGCTCATTCTCATAATGCTTAATATTATGAAAAACTTTAAAAATCACACTAATACAACTAAATATGCACTCAATGTGATGCTTATGTAGCATGGACATCTAGTTGCATACCACTTAGATATGTTCAACAACATAATGCAAAGGCACTTAACCTATAACAAAGAACTATATGTTATTATGCAAGTAATTTAGTAATGGTGACACTACATTCTCAAGAAGGATAAAATTTTTCATTTAGACCATAAACAACTTCATTTCCTACAATTATAAAACAAATTATAAAATATGTACTACATGAAATGGATGACCTACTTACAATAATTACATATCATGATCAAGCACAAGAAAGGGAAGGAGAACAAGGTCATATATTACCTTAGCCAATCATTAGTTCATGAACTCATCATAGTGCCAGACACACATAGCCACAACTTCATAGATTAGGTTTATCTATACTCAGTTGATCAGGACTTCATAACAATGTACACTAGCCTCACATAAGGTAAACAAGTGTAGGAGTTCTACTTGTCTGACTAGTTTTTCAACAATATCATACATATATATGTTCCCTATGGTGTAACTCTCTAATAAATCATTTAGGAGGCACATTATTCCAAGACCTTGAGATGCTTCTATGTGAGAAAGAATTTAGCCACATTATAGTTGAACTTTTACTAGTCGTACATGCACATAGACATGAAGTGCCACATCAAGTCTTACATTCCTTGTTGCATCACCAAGTTAATAAATAGGAAGTTAGGACTTTACACACCTCTATCAATTCCTTCTATACCATGAAAATTTATTGGCATGGATTTTATAGCTATATTACTTGTAATGAGATGAAAAAATGACACTATATTCATTATAGTGGATTAGTTTTCCAAGATGTCCATCATGGTCACATGCATAAAAGACATTGATATAGATGCAATATGTAGGCATTATTCAACCATGTTTGGGTTCATATTGGATTACCAAAATCCATCATATCCAATAATAATACATGCTTTATGAGTCATCTTTAGCAAGAATTATGGGAATTGATGGGTACGCAGTTGGATCAGTCAATGACTTTTCATCCTCAAATCGATGGGCAAAATAAAGTGGTTAATTTCACACTTGTTCATCTTATGTGAATGTACAATTTTGCACATGTTTGCACCTAGGATGAAAATATATTGTACATTTAACATGCCTAAAATAGGGATCTTCACATCTCTACTAGTCATAATCCATTTCAAACATGTTTTTGGTTTCAACCTTCAACACCTCTAGACATATCCTATTAAGCACCATAAGGAAATGAATCATTTTTATAAGAATGGGAAGTAGAAAAAGGCAATAAGTTTATGTGCCACATCTAGTTTATTTATCAACAAGTTTAGAATAATATCTCTTGTACTCAAGTTAAGTACAAGGAGTACCATGATGCACATCAAACACCTCATGCATTCCAATTTTGTGATAAATTCTAGTTTTAACTTTATAAGGAGCACATCAAAGGTCCACACTAGAATATCAAGCCTCTAAGTTATGATCCTTACACCATTTTACACATAATTAATGAGAACACCTTCATTCTTAATCAACCTAAATACTTGGGCATGTATCCAATATTCAACATGGAAATTTTAAAGCCTTACACTTCATTTCGTCTTGAGCCAATAGTGACACAACATCTTTCTAATTTAGATCTTTAACACTTATGTCTTGTAACAAAGGACCAGATCATCAAAGTGAAATACACATGCATCCACCATGGAACAAATCAAAAATTTTGAGTGTTTAAGGTTGTAAAATATGTTTATCAATCTAATTGGTACACTTCACAATAATTTTAGGTGTAGTTTCTATAACTACACCCTAATTTCATGAAGACCATTATGCTTCAAAAAAGGGTGAATGATCCATGCATATTTATTTCATAGTTAAGCTTACTCCTCATTAACTCTAATATGTAATTCACGCACCTCTTAACTAATATTTCACACTCTTTGCCTAAATTTTTCTCAAATTCATATGCATAAGTCCCATATCATATCATAAACTTCTACACACTGACCCCTACACACTCCATACTTTACACTCATCAATATGCACTTCCTAACTCATGTTTATGTGTGTCATATAACTCTTGTGAATACTCTCTAAATTTTAAATCCCTTTCACTTAAAATATATTTCACCTAATAATTCCATGACATAGTTCACAGCCTCATATACCTGACAATTTCACATCATAGCTCACAGACCCACACACCGCACAAGTTCTACACTAGATCACAAAATTATGTGCCCTATGTAGCTCACATACCCATGTGTTTTAAAGTATTTTAGTACAACTCATAATTATACATACCTAACCAACTTATTATATTCTATAGCACATCCACATGTCACCTTGCCTCAGCTACATACTCTATGGGGTTTACCAACCATCATCCACCATGAAAGATGAACTGATGCAACCATCTTCTTAATATTTGATAGTGGTTATAACTACTCTTGTATTTTATTTATATAAGTATACATACACAACTAGATAAAGGTTGATGTTCTACATAGTCATAACATACATATCATGCTTCATATATCTACTCTATAAAACATACACTATAACACATTTTACCAATTTTCCCTATTCTCTATTAATGAATAGAAGTTTCATTTATTACAAGTAAGACTTTCACTATATTGAATGTGTTTAGTTGTTTTTTTATGGATTATATTTTCCCATTCACTATGTACAACAAAAACTTGGTTATCCCTTACACACTTGGTCCTAGGCCCCATGGTGTAGATCAAAAAATGTTAGAGCTATTATATTTTCTCTACACCTTATAATTATCTTGAAACACTTATGAAAAATTTATTCCATTTATCCCCTTAGGGAGAAGAAGATTCTCTTAAGGGATGCATCTATCCACCTAAATCATTTGACTATAGGGCCCAATGAATGGTAGATGAAGGTCATTTTTGGCTTTAAATTCCAATTAAAATGCATCTACAAATAAGGTTTTTTTTATTAGGCTATCAATAAAAAATATATGCATCCTAGTGTCTAACTTTTAGTATCTAAAGTGAGATTTGGCTATGATAAAAAATGTACCATTTTTTTTCCTCATCTTGAGTGGTAGATAATACTCTTATCAGTGCTCATAGGACTCATATGTGTAACTGTAAGATCTATTAGTTCATATCTATGCCTCACGCTTCTCTTGTAACACTTGTATAAAGTTTGTTTTGTTTTTTCCATTAAGGATGAGAATATTATCTTAATGTATGTGTTTTGACACCGATAAATTTTTACTCTAGGACTTGATGAATGATGGACCAAGTTATTATTGCCTTTATATGCCCATTTAATTAATTTGTTAAGATGGTTCATTAATTGGGATAGTGATTGAAGAGATATGCATCATATTGTCTAATTTTAGTCTTTAAATCAAGATTTGGCTATGAGATAAAACATTTCATCATTTATCCCTCATCTTTAATTGATAAAATGACTCACCTATACAACTTTAGGAGTTCTTGGTTTGTCTCTAAGCCTCACGGTTCTCCTACAATGCCTAAAAAAGTTAGTTAGAGAGATAAGAAAAATTGGTTTAGGTGAGATTTACAACTATAGGAGAGCATGCTATCAAAAAATTGAGGTTAACTGAGAGAGAGGGAAAGAGAGAGGTGAATGCCTAAAATATTGATGTACATTAATCAAATACACTCATGACACTGAGTGTAATTTATTATTCATAGTCAATTAGGGAAATAGGTGTCTCTGTGTGTGTGAGAGAGAGAGAGAGATAGAGTGTAATTTATTATTCTTACTAGACTTACTCTCACTATCCCAACTCATTTGTTACTTTTATATTGCATTTAAATGGTAGTTTAAAATTACAATGCCATAGCAAGTGCTTGGTCCTTTATTTGTTAACTCCACCTCTAAATCAAATCAAATGATACATCCATAAAATATATGTTTTTTACGCTTAAAAATAAAATGAATTTTTATTTTTTAAATCACTTGGATATATATTTTATCCCCATAATCATCCTTATCAACTTCTGTTCTGTGAAATCAAACCAATGTTGTGCAATCATAGGATCTATGTTTTTAAACATTAATATATAAAGGAAAATTCTAATTTTAAAAAAAAATTAAATATATATTTTATCCCTAAAAATATCATGTTTTAAATTACAAAACTTTAAATAATGTTTTCTTTAATTAAATCTATTTTAATCTTATTTACCTAGATTATTATCTTAATTTACTATAATTTGATCTTAATTTCCTACATTTTGATTATGATTGACTTATATGGTTTTTAATAACATTCTAAAGTCATTTGGTTTTCAAGATACATGTCACAAAAACTATCATTAATAACTTATTGAGTTTATATAAGTATGTTATAGTAATACTCTTTTTCTAGACATAGTTTCTAAACAACAATCATGAAACCTAAACATTAGTTATCCATTCATTGACACAACCATGCTTTAAAAAATATTCACGTATGAATAATTTCAAGAAGGATAATGTATGTAAAAACAACAAAAAATAATAATAATGACATTTAAGAAGTAAATTTTTATACATAAATTATAGAAATATATGATTCATATAGATATGTCAGATAGTACGTATGTGTATCCAAATTATACCATAATGAGATACTAAATGGGCCATATCAGGATATAATGTAGACCATATACATATATTAAATGTTACATATAGGCATAAAAATTGGACCATATCAACATACAAAATAAATAATGCCTATAATTACCCCTAACATAACAACTAGCTCTCTTGCTACTTAATGCCTCTAAATAAATTGTGCCTTATCATCAAAGATGTAGATATTGGAGTGTTGAATGTCTCATTTCAGTGAGAAACTCTCCAATCAAATTGTGAATGATCAAATTTTTGTGACAAAACCTCATAAAATGATAGTGGAAAATAACATAAAAATTATAAAATTTAATACATTAAAATTATACATAGAATATGATAGAATTTCCAAAAACGTAAGTTTGAAACAAGCTGATTTTGGACTAACCACAAGCCATATAAAGGGTTACCTAGGGTTATATGACCTTTAATATATCATTTATGGATAATCATATGGATAATAAATATTGGGTTAGACCTAAATACACATATAAATATAAATATGATGTAGATTATCACTAGTTGAAGTTAAAAAAGACAATTTTACTAGGTGTTTTCACCAATCTCTATCTCTAAAACAATTGGTGTTGGGGAGATACTAGATATTTAGACATATTTGTAACATTATTCATAGGTTGTTTCAATCCATGCAGGGTAACCATAGCATCTCTCATCATCTATAAAACCAAAAATGAAAGAGGTCAATTATGAATCAATTAAAATTAAACCTATTTTAAGATAAATCTAAAGTATTCCATCTACATACTAATAGAAAGAGAGATAAATAGTAATAATAAGATGTAATAATAGAGATAAATAGAGAGGGAGATGGAGAGAGATAATATTATTTTATTTTATTTTTTTCTCTTTCTCACTTCCTATGTCTCTATCTCTCATAAGATAAGGGGAAGGATAAATAAACAAACACACTCAAATTATGGTTCATAAAAATATTAAAATAATATCAAATTTTGAAAAATTACTTTTCAAACCTGAGTGTAGGGTACTACAGTGCTAATCATAGTCTCAATAATATAATTTAGACCAGGTGGGATACCCAAAATATCTATCATCATTTATATAAACAACAAATTAAAGGAGTCAAATATTAATCAATTAAGTAAAATATATTAAAATAAAAACATAATACTACTTTACATAAATAAAAAAAACTATAATTAATTAAACATGTGTGAATACATTTAGTTAAGTAGATAATCCATGTATATTTGGATATCTGTTGACTTGAGGTGGTAAATCAATTGTAGGTGGAATATACTCTAGTGTGATAGTGTTCTAAGGTGTTGAAGCAACTAAAAATGGAATATATTATTTTTTACTAGTGTTTGTATGTGTTGAATTAATTTCATATGACATATACTCTAGTGTGATAGTGACTTGGGATGTTGAAGAAATCATATTAAAAATATATTGTTATGTACTAGTGTCTAGAGGTGTTGAAGTAACTGTAGATGGCATAAACTATTGTGTACTAGTGTGTTATGTAAATGTTCATATAATATCCATAGGTGTGCATAATGTACATATAGATTCAACCCCTATATGTCTAACTTAAATAGGCGGTCGAATACAATTCCTCACACATTAATTTTAATGATGTATTAAAAAATTTAGGATGCTTGATAGCTATGCGACCATGTGTAGCACCAATAGTTAAAGGGACACTACTAAATGTTCCACCACATGTAGCCTATGTATAACTCTTTAGTGTATGCATCCCATGGTCAATCATAACCTGTGTGAGACTAATAACTACCTCAATGGCTTCCATCTTGTACCATGATGTAATATTTTGGGGTCAAAGTATTATGTTATTGTCTTTATGATTTTATATTAATGGTTTTGGAAATTTTAGACCTATTTGACACTAGGTCTATCAAATTATGACCCATATCCCCTACATTGGGAGGACCTAATGTCAAAATAATACATAATTTGTATTAGAACATCACAATAAAAAATTCCTCAAAAATATAATGTAACCTAATTATTATTACATGGAGAATCATCAAACACCATCCACCACCTATCCCAAAAACATAATTAATATCAGCATGAACACACCAATCAATTCTAATATGTTTTTGAGTCATTGGTGTTGGTTCGATTTTTCCAAGCATAAAAAACAAATCATATATTTATTTTTTTGTTATATTTTTTTAATGTCTTTATATGACTATTTATAAAAATAATAATCTTTCATTACATCTCTTTGATGAAACATTACATCAATTTGGCAAGTGACATTTCCCACTTCATTTTATATGGCCTCCAATGTATCAATAAGTGAATTACATGCACTATGACTTGAAGTTTCACACAAACTATTTATGATGATTTATAATTATTTCCACTTTGAATTATATTATTCATATAATTCAACTTATTATTATGTGAATTCAAAACTTTGAGAGTTTTCATCATAGTTTTATTGGAGGTTTTCATCAAAGAATGGGTCCATATAATCAAGTGTATAAATTTATTAAAAAAACATAAATCAGGTAGTTTAATGTTTTAAAGAGATAAATTTAATTTTAATTTACATGCCCTCTTAAATTTTTATTTTTATTATAAATATATCACAAAAAAATGCATTAAAACCCCTAATCATGTTGAACATGAAAAATAACACATACTTGTTTGTGACGCACATGTGAAATCTTTGTGGGGATACAAGGATAAAAATAACATGCATACCCTTTTTTATTCTTCCAAATCATGACCAATATGTTCACAAACAATGAAATGCAGGTTTGAAAAGTTTTAATTTGTTTTTAACTTGAAATAAGGGTGTACACCCTTTTGGACCCCATAAAGGGAGTACATCCTTTGTAAAAGGGTGTATGCCTTTTGTATAGAAAAAAGTGTAAACCCTTGGCCTCACAAAGGGAACATGCCCTTTATAAAAATGGTGTACACCCTTCAGGATTAGGAATGATCCTTCCCTTACTTTTTATGGCTTTTTTAAGAAAAGGGCGCATGCCCTTTACATGAAATAAAACTTATTTTTGGGAATGTCCCCTTTTTTATCCCCCAACTTTGTGAATATACCCCTATAGTGTCAAATGAATATAATCAACATGTCCTTCCTCAATCCTCTCCACCTCCCACACATATTATTCATGGTATTTGTATCCATGTTCAATCAAAATTACCTAGGTTTTAGCTTGTGAATTCCTTAAATATCAAATCATCATTATGAGAACTTTTAGAATAATTACAAATAAAAATCAGTATTTGGTTTCAAATATTACATCATAGTAAATTGGATCACATTCACAAAAATGTAGAGTATGATAGTGTTAATCATGTCCATATATCATCTAGTTATTGTGTGCCTAACAAGACTTTATATCAATATTGGAAGCCACAATAAAGTACATCTATACCTAGTGATTCCAAAAGTGCATAAAACACTGCTAATAAGAGTTCATTTTAAATTCTAAGAAAACTACTTCCAAATAAATTTCTCAAATTACATTCTCTTATAAGATTAAAATATTATTATGCATATCATAGAATGCATAGGCATCATATAAATTATTGTTTTAATTTGAATAACAAATTACAAAGTCTCATTGATAGTGGTGATCCTATAATCAATAAATCAATCAATAAATTCAATAAAAAAGCATCTCCTCAAGTCCAAATGGAAAGAAGTGTAAAAAATTAAAAATAAGAAATGTGGATACAAAAAAAAAAAATTAAGTGACAAAATATTCCAATGGAAAATTAGAACAATATAAGCTTCAAAAGAACAACTTTCCAAAGAACAAGAAAACACATTTGTCAAAAAAAATCATAAATGAATCTCCAAAGAAAAATGTTTCTACAAAAACTAATGGTATAAATATGGTTTATAAGGAATCAAACACTATATATACTTCATGCATAGAATAAAAATATTAATTCAATGATATAAAATCAATGGTTACACATTAGAGTTAATAAATCAAGGCACTATTTACTCTTTTTCCTAGTGTTCAAGAAAAGATACTTCATTTTTATATAATTCAAAATGACATGCAAAAATTTAACATTGATGAACATATTCAAGAGAAACAAATTTTCAAGAATATAACTCCAATATATGATATAGTTGTATTTTTATACATAGATATAAAAGATGATCAAAATGACATATCACAAGTTCAAGTTCAACCTAAAAAAATAGTCCTTTCCTATGATGATTATGCAGAATATGATTGAAATGAGATAACTAACAAGAAAGATGAATATGAGAATTTGATAAAGGGTTATGAAACACATGATATAGGTTCATAATAGAGGAATCCCCTTGATGAGATATTTTACCATTAAAAACTAAAAATATTATTGTACATAACTTCTAATTTCTCACATCTTCTTCTTCCGTTTATTTACATTTTGCATTGTTTGATCCATACATCTATGCCCTTGGTTTTCATTGAATTATTAACCTCTTGGCCCTTATATTTTTACTTTTAAGATTTATGTAGTCTCAAAATAGTGATCAATCTTGATAACATTGACATTTATCTATTTGTTTGCATAGTTTTGGCCAAAATTCTATCATTTTACTTATAAGATAGAATTTCCCAGTATGGGACAAAAACATCAATTGTTATTGTCCTAGCGGTTAATTATGCCATTCATATATTTCTACCAAAAAATTTAATTTCTATATAATATATCCTTAATTATTTCAATTTTAAAATAACTTATTGTCTCTATATGCAATTACAAGTTTTTCTTTCAAATTCTCATTTTTTAGCTTAATTATTCCATGTGAAATTTTTCAACAAGTGTACATTTGACAAAATTATAATGTATATTTACTTATTTACATACACTTTTTAGTCTCCTACATATTTATAATAATTCTTATTCACATTCCATATGGGGCAAATTCCTTACATCTAGCCAATTCAAATGTTTGCTAGTGCATCTCTTTCATTAACACTTATTGCCAACTATAGAGATTTATCTCATTTCTTCTGATTTCAACACCTATGTTTCATTTCAATACTATTAAGCATATAAAATACTAAGAGGGGGGTGAATCAATATATTATATATCTTATAAAACTTTCCCTTTATCAAATTCCACTTAATCAAACATTCAAGATATGCAATAAAACTCAAACAATAAACATCACACAAGATAGAGAGAGACACCAGATATAACATGGAAACCCAATGTGGGAAAAACCATGGAGAATCAATCTCAAATATATTCATGAGAACAAACCCACATGAGCACCATACCCCTTTTCCAAGTACAAACCTTAGCTACAATTCATGATCACCAACCCACAGGAGCTTAAAACCCCTTTGTCGAGCACCAACCCAACTACTATTCATGAGCACCAACTCCTTTGCCGAGCACCAACCCAGAAAAAATTCGTGAGCACCAACCCCTTTGTGTATACCACACACCTATCTCTCAATGTTGTTATCTCAACAAATGATAGAGCAATACAACACCTCTTTCCTCTCTCTCACTTTTGCTCTTCTAAGCTAGATATAACAAATATAAATCATACTCATCTCTCACAATTGCTCTTCTAATCTAGATATCACAATATCAAATCAACCTCTCACATCCATATAACAAATGGCTACTCAATCCTTTATTTATAGCTTTCCAAATGACCTTTGGCCTTCCCCCTTTGTGACCCTTCAATCCTCATGGAAAATGGTGCCAATCTTGGATGACCCTTCATATCCAAGCATTTGAAAAGTCATGTGGTGACCCTTCATGACCAAAAACGTCCTTCCCACTTTTGTCCTTATCTTTGGTGACTTTTCGTATTCCTTAAAGTGTCCCTTCATGAGAAATTCACCCTTACTCTTTTGTCTTCACTTGGTGACTCTTGGTATTCCCTAAAATGACTCTTCATGGGAAAATGTGTCCCATCCTTCTTTTATCTTTACCCCATAGCTCTTCAACTTCTCCATGGGCCCTTCTTTTGTCTCATATGCAACCAAAAATATATTCATTAATATTAAATAAATATTAACTCATATTAGCCAAGATAAACAATATTAAATGCAATGGGGCCTTTATCACAAATAATGCTAAACCTTTGACATCAATGACAATATTTTCAACAATCTCCCCCTTTGTCATTGATGGCAACCTCAATCCTAAAAATGCCACATCCTATCACCTACACATATCATCATCTGAAAACATACAGTAACTCCCCCTTACTGTAGCAACTTGTACCTATTCCATGTACCTATTTTTTGCACCTGTACCTGTACCTATTATTCTCCCCCTTTGACATTAATGGCAAAGGGCCTACCTGGAGCTAACACTTAGCTCCCCCTCACTTGATGTGGAACATTAATGGCAAGAAGTAATAGAAATTACTCCCAACTCCTCTCGCTGATATTTGAATGTATCCTTTGATTGTGCCTTTGAGAAGATATCTGAGAAAACATATACATTGTTCCCTATCCTTTGAGCATCTGCAATCAACTCATTTGAATCCTTTCTTCTAATCTCAAAACCTTCAGCATGAAACCTTAATGTGTATCCTTGATCACAAATTTGACTAACACTCAATAGATTATGCTTAAGACCTTTTACATACAAAACATTCTTAGTCTTAGTTCTACCATAATCCAAACTCAAAGTACCTTTTCTAGCTATCTTGGCAGTGGTTTTATCTCTGAATCTCACTGTACCACCATTCATCTTCTTTAGAGAAATGAACTTACTTTTATCACCTATCATATGCCTCAAACATCTATTATCAATTAACCATGGCTGATCTTTACCTCCCACATGCAGAGCTATCTGCACCATCATAGAATCTTCACGTTGTTTCTTCTACCATGTACATGTTTGAATCTTCTACCTGATGAATGGAGCTTTGAAACTCTAATCCTTCTTCTTGATGAATGGAGCTTTGAACCTCTAATTCTTCTTGACTAACTCAAACATGCTTCTACAATACCAAGCTATGTGTTTGAAGTTGTTACACTTGTAGCATACTATGGTCTCTTCATCAAAGCTTGATAGAGGAGCAAAAGAGTTGTGGCTTCTGCTTGACTCTACTTGACTTTCCTTCTCCTTATTTCTAAAATTGTTAGCTCTTTTTCTACATTCTAATTTCTTGTGACCATATCCATTACAATAAAAACAATAGCCATAAAAGAAGACCTATCTATATATCTCTGACCTGATTGCCTTTTGTAGCTTTGTTCCTTCCAGCCTTCTCTGTTTGGAACATCCTCTGTATTCTTCACTTCTCCCCTTTTTGTTTCCTCTTGTGTAAGAGCTTCAGCATAGCTCTTTTTCTTTTCAAATATGATCCCTATCTTATCTGAATATGCTTTTTGACTTTCCAATATCTTATTTAGCATGTTAGTGTTATCTTCAAATTTTGAATCACTAACGCTTTATCACTGATTACTTTCTTAATATCTTCTTTTAAAGAGGCAATTTCAATAACATACCTTTCACAATTTTTCTTGCTATTTCCAACTATGTTGTGAGATCTTCTTCATTCTTCTTGGCTTCTTCAAAGTGTGCTTGTAGATCTTCAATCATTTCCTTTGACTCTTTTTCATTTTTCTCAATCTGGCGCTTTAATCTTTGATTCTTCTTCTGAACAGCTTCTAACTCTTCTAGGGCACAATTGAGTTCTCCTTCCATATCTACTTCAGCTTCTTCCTCTTCTTCTTCTTGATCATCTTCATGTATAGCCATGAATAGAATCTCTTCTTCTGAATCACTAACTCCACTATCTTTAACTAAGCTAGGATCCTTAGAATGCAGGCTCTTCTTCTCGAATTCCTTCTTGGATTTGCCTTTGAAATTCTTCTTGTATGTAGGCTTTTCTTCTTCTTCATCATTAACCTTATCTGGGCATCTAGCTAAAAAATTTCCAATATTTCCATAATTAAAACATTTAAAAGGTAATTTTCCTTGATATTTACCTATTCCTCTTTTCGGCTTGCAAATGAAAAGTGCTTCATTGTCATCTTCATCATAACTGGAACTATCAATTAATTCTTGAATCTTAGCTTTCTCCTTCTTTGATGTCTTGAAAGCCACTTCTCTCTTTGAGGGTTTATCTTGTTCTGTCCACATCTCATATGCCGTGAGAATACCATGAAGCTCATCCATCTTTAGCTTGGCTAAATTCTTCATCTCCTCGATTACTGAAACCTTTGCATCATATCTCATTGGTAGAGATGTCAAAACCTTTTGCACCACCATTGACTCTTCCAATGTTTCTCCAAGACCTTAAATCTAATTTACTACTTGATCAACTCGTAAAAGATAAATTGTTATATGTTCTTCTTCTTCCATCTTCAAACTTTCAAACTGCCTTCTAAAAGTCTACAACTTAGCTTGCTGAACCTTTCCATCACCTTTGTAAATATTCTCAAGTTTTACCCAATTTCATGAGAAGATTTACATTTCATAACTTTAAAAAATTTAGATTCACATAAACCACATAAAATAGCATTTAAAGCTTTAGCATTACACTCACTTGCCTTCTTTTCTGCTAGAGTAATTGTAGATGTTTGTGGCTCTTCATATTCCTCCACCACTGATTTCCATATGTCAAATCCAAGGGCCATCAAATAAACCTTCATTCTCATGCTCCAAAAAGCATAATTCATCCCATCAAACAAAGGTGCCTTATTTGTAGAAAATCCTTCCTGTGACCCAGCCATCATGCTTTCTCGATCTACCTTCAAGCTGTAAAACTTTTCAAAAAGGAACCTGCTCTGATACCAATTGTTAAGCATGAAATATATTGAGAGGGGGGGTGAATCAGTATATTATATATCTTATAAAATTTTCCCTTTATCAAATTCCACTTAATCAAACATTCAAGATATGCAATAAAACTCAAACAATAAACATCACACAAGATAGAGAGAGACACTAGATATAATGTGGAAAACCAATGTGGAAAAAACCATAGAGAATCAATCTCAAATATATTTGTGAGAACAAACCCACAAGAGCACCATACCCCTTTTCCAAGTATAAACCTCAGCTACAATTCATGAGCACCAACCCATACGCGCTTAAAACCCCTTTGCCAAGCACTAACCCAGCTACTATTTGTGAGCACCAACCCACAGGAGCACCAACCCCTTTGTCAAGCACCAACCCAACAACAATTCGTGAGCACCAACCCCTTTGTGTATACCACACACCTATCTCTCAATGTTGCTATCTCAACAAATGATAGATCAATACAACATTTCTTTCCTCTCTCTCACTTTTGCTCTTCTAAGCTAGATATAACAAATACAAATCATATTCATCTCTCACAATTGCTCTTCTAAGCTAGATATCACAATATCAAATCAACCTCTCACATCCATATAACAAATGGCTATGCAAGCCTTTATTTATAGCTTTCCAAATGACCTTTGGCCTTCCCCCTTTGTGACCCTTCAATCCTCATGGAAAATGGTGCCAATCTTGGATGACCCTTCATATCCAAGCATTTGAAAAGTCATGTGGTAACCCTTCATGACCAAAAACGTCCTTCCCACTTTTGTCCTTATCTTTGGTGACTTTTCGTATTCCTTAAAGTGTCCCTTCATGAGAAATTCGCCCTTACTCTTTTGTCTTCACTTGGTGACTCTTGGTATTCCCCAAAATGACTCTTCATGGGAAAATGCATCCCATCCTTCTTTTGTCTTTACCCCATGGCTCTTCAACTTCTCCATGGGCCCTTCTTTTGTCGCATATGCAACCAAAAATATATTCGTTAATATTAAATAAATATTAACTCATATTAGCCAAGATAAACAATATTAAATGCAATGGGGCCTTTATCACAAATAATGCTAAACCTTTGACATCAATGACAATATTTCCAACAAATACCTATTTTTATTTTTTCCATATTTAAAAAATAAAAATTATTATCATATATTCTCAAAAATTGCAAAAACATTCAAATATTTCAAAAAATCTAAAATTAGGACCTGAACTTGATTTGCACTCTAGTTTGCATCTTTTTAATATGTTTTTTTATCTCATGATTAGTATATATCATATTTTTTATATATTAATTATGTCTTTCATGACTATTTATGAGGTTTTTTTAGGACATACAATCATTTTCATAAATCAAGATGTTGGACTCTTCTCTACCCATTGGCCTTGCTAAGTTGGGGAATCTTATTTGCAAGTGACATTATGTAGGTGTTATTATTCTAAAACCCATATAATATTTATATTTAATGTTATTTACACATATTAATAACATTTATATCTTACATAGTGTACATGAACATATTATTTGCTTGGATATGATCACATAACTTATATGATGGTTTAGACTTCATTTTTAGCTCTAGATTCCATTG
Organism: Torreya grandis; assembly: GCA_037957365.1. Classification (NCBI taxonomy): domain Eukaryota; kingdom Viridiplantae; phylum Streptophyta; class Pinopsida; order Cupressales; family Taxaceae; genus Torreya; species Torreya grandis. The sequence goes on from JARHVA010002350.1 coordinate 418,540, forward strand.
ATGATGCTTTACTTGTACATAGTAGATTACAATTTTTATTTTATATTATGCTTTCCCTTTTCCATTGTGTGTAATGTTTTATTGATGCATATCTATGAGATCTTGTGCATTGTGTGTGACATATGAGTGTGTTTTTGTTTTGTCCCTTGGCCCTATATGTGTGTGATATTTGAACATGTCCTTTTTTTGGCCCTTGACCCTATGTGTGTGTATGATTTAAAAATTTACCTATTTTATAAATTATTCATGTCTATAATTTGTGAAATTTTCACTTTTAAACATTTTAAAATTTCCCATATATGTGTCCCTTGGCCTTATCACTTAAAATTTATATCATTTGTATTTATTATGTGTGTACTTGTTGAGATTGATGAGTTTCATAAGTGTTGTGATCCATATCATGCACTCCTAACATAATAAAATACTAACCTACTAATTACATGAGCTTAAATGATACATTCTATAGTCATTTCCTCTTAATTTCTATGCAAATGCAAATCAAACTATGCTAAAACACTTTTTCCATATGTTAAATTTTCAGTGATAACATAATATGCATGTTTCAAGTTAGCTTATCTTTTGAGATGAGTGAATTTTTAGGATAAATTACCTTACCTAAAATTATATGCATTTAAATGGGCTTCTCATGCATTAGATGAGTCGTTTTCAAAAAGAAAAATTTAGTTATTTGGTACAATCATAGTTTCAAAGTTACAAACTATTGTAAAATTCAATTATTTGGCACAATCATAGTTTCAAAGTTACAAAATATTGAAAAAATAAGTTATTGGCATATGACATGGGGTAATATGCCATTGCATATGCACTCCTATTTCATTTTCAAAGTTTTAAATAGAAGATATAATGAACATTCACATATAGTTTTAAATTCTATAATTATAATGGGGGCATGATACATTTTCATGTCATTTTTATTATATTTTTATGGTTGTATACATGGTAGGATCATGGGTGTACTCAATTATCTTATGATCATGGTCTTAAATAAACTCAACTATACCAAAATATTTTAATTGAATCTACAATCCATTTGTAGTGGTTGATTTAGCTTAGGTGCATAGTGCTTGACTTGGGGTTCGTTGTGCACTTCAACATTATGTGTGTGAATCTGTTAGGATTTCAACCCATTTAAAATATTTGTGTAACAAATATTATTATAATTAAATTATGGTTTAGTGTCACTTAATGAGTGTTATTTAATTTCAAAATAGAAAATTCAAGTTGTGGTTTAATCACCCCCTATTATATCAAATGGTTTAGCTAAGGAACTAACTTATCCAAGTGCTCCATTAGAGGCACCAATTCTCTAATGCTTCAAGTAAGAATAATCACCAATAAAATTCACAAAAATAAGCATTTAATTCACACATACATGTGTATTAATTTCATACTCATTTAAATTTTTAAACTATTCACATACAAAAAAAATTCAATTTATAAAAGTTAATTTCAAATTACAAATTGTCAAATTTCAAGAAAAGTTTCAAGTGTTTAAAATCAATTTTTACAATTTCAATTTTCAAAGGAATAAAATAACTACTTCATGTTTTTTTTAAGGTTTTCTAAACTATATAGTTCCATGCATACAAAATGTGTCTTACACACTAACGTATGGCTTTCCTTTAATCTAGTAATTTGATTTATAGACAAAAAAGGGGGAATGTAGTAACCTAAATCTAGCCATGAATACTTGATCATGCCTATTTTATTCCTTTTTAGTAGTAACTGACATGTGTACTTAATTGAAACCTATTTTATCAATTTGACTTAAGCATAATAGGATAGCTACTTTCATCACAAGGCCATCTATTATCACATACACAAATGAGGTTACTACTAAAAAATCCTTTATGCATCTGTATGCCCTAACTCATACCCAAAACTTAGCACTTTTCCTAAAGGGATAGGATCACCCAATAATATAGGAATGCCCAACATCCTTGTCTATATCTATCATTTCTATCCTTCTATCAATAATAGTTAAAAGTCAAAAATGGAAACACCCATAAGGTTGGCCTTTATATTTATAAACTCTCTATCCGATATTTTTCCCACTTGAACCACTATAAACACACATTCAATTCATCCATTTTAGATCATCTTGGAAATATTATCAATTATACTACAAGATCTTATTCACAAAAGTTCAAGTTGAGTAAAAGTTTCATATTATTTTCATAAGAATTTCTAAGAACTTCAAGTAGTCATGATCCAAGTCTAAATTCAATTTTATGTATCACTATCCAATAATCATCAAGTATTCAATCACATCTAGATGCATTCAAATAGTCAGTCACTAAATATTTAGGAATTGAAGGTGGAGTATCATAGAGGAGATAAATTTAAATTGCATAAAATATTATAATGAAAATAAATATTAATTAAATAAATATGTGGGAGGAAATAACTATGAATTAAATAAATTATCACCTAATAAAATATACCCCAAGTTATTTTAATACATGAAATGGGAATTTCAAGCCTTTATCAAGTGGTATCACCTCAACAACAACCCACATGGACCATGGTTCCTAGTCTAGATGCCCATATATTAGGGTGTATTTTTTCATGGTGACATGTGGCACTATATAAATTGATATTATACACATATCACTTTTCTCATTGGACTTTTATGTGTTCCAATAGTATTTTGAAAATTAGAAACTTTTGGTTAACTATTGTTATGTTGTAAAACTCATTATTAACTAACTAAATATGCAAGGTGGAAATTTTATTATTTTTTTATTAATATAATAACTTGGAAAAAGTATAAATGGCCTTGATTACTTAACATCATTTCCATATTTATATTTCATTTTAGGATATTTAATTAAATATAGATCTTGTAAAGGAAAATCATCGTATAACTGATATACATTTATGGTTGCACAATGATTTTAGGATATCTAGAATAAGAGATTTTTGAAAAGGATTTGTTGAATTTTAATCAGAATCATTTGAATATCCTCTTAACTAGGATATTTGGAATTATATCTATTAAAATTAGATATTTTTCAAATGTTATAGTTGAAAACTTTATAATAAACATGCATTTAAAATGTGGAAATGTGTATAAAATGTCTATAAGCGAGCAAAATAAATGGAAGAGATTAGAGTAAAAAATAGGTAAGAATGTCTAAAAATAATTAATATAAACCCTAAATCTCATAAAACTTATGTTAACATTTATAGTATTTGAAATGATTCATAGAGTTTACATTATCCAAAACTTAGGATAAAAAAATACATTTCATTATGTATTACAAGAATTTAAAACATGGAATCCCATAAAAATTCCCTAGGGTTTATAGTATACAAAACCGTAACTCATAAAAATTCCATCAATTTTCAATATGTAGAATAAAAAAAAAACATAATTGAGGGTGTTGATTTTAACAATGTTGAAAAATAGATAAACCATACATAGTAATACATAAAAGTTAAACAATATGTAGTAATCCAGTTTGTTATTTTCCATTCATGTACAAAGATATATAATACAATAGTTTATGGCCCTTTCAAACCCAAGGGATAAAATAAAGGTGTTGAGTGGAATTTCACCTTCCAACTTCATTCAAGTGTATGTCCAATATCCATTTATTATCTTTCATTCCTTTGAATTTATTTTCATAATTCTTATATTTTTCTTTGGATCAATTCATAGCATGCCCCTATGTGATCTAAAGTCTAATTAACTTATTCTATATAATATAAATTATTTAGGAATCATATCTCAAACTTTTTAAACCACAATCCTTTTAATATTTGGGTACTACAATACTCCCTTGTGTGTCCAATGATCCTAAATGTTCACTATAAAACTAAACTATATATTCCAAATTTCACTTTTTAATAAGGTCGTGTTATCTCCATCTATGAGTCTTGAAATATTTTTGATGTGATATATGATGATGTACTTACCATGAGTACCTAAATCCATTAGAGGTCAAATGCCTCAATTAATTTCAATATCACTCTTAATTTTATGACTTATCATTATGTCAAGTTAATGAAGGACCATTCATCTAATGTTATCTATATTTAATGAATCACATCTCTAGAAAAGCATGCTAACACATAAAAATTAATAGTGACAAAAAAATGTCAACTTTCATCTCAATTTATGTGTAAATATTGTATCCTTAGTTATAATATCAACTCATTAACTCATCTCTAAAATATCCAGTCTTAAAAAATATGTGTAGTCTCCAAATACCACCAAAAAGGATAACCCAAAAACTTTGTATAAGACTCTAAAATTATAATATATTTTTAACTACATACAACATCTATTATATCCATGTTACAAATTTGATCTTCACCAAAATTATACCCACTCAAGTGCTCAAAAATGCACATATGGTCAAATTTCATTCAATCCAACATGAACCATGATGTACTAGCTATAATTATAAAGCATCATCAAAATTTAAAATATTAATCCTTTAGGACCTCTCAAGGTATCTCATAGCCAAAATATCTAAAAACACTAAGTTATAAAGACATTGAAAGTATTCTCTCCAATCATAAAATCTAGGACATATCAAGGTCCACATCCTTAGAATATCACCACAAATTGTATCCAATTTTCAACATATAATATGTAACATCTATCCTAAAATTTTAAACCCTCATGTTTCCCATATTATATGAGAGTGTAACAACATCATGTATAAATTCCCTTATATAATGTGCAATAAAAAAACACTATAATTTATGATGTCTAAAATTGCATGTGTTAACTATTGGTCCAAATAATCACTCAAAATCCATATAACTAAAAATATTAGGACATATCACATGTTCTATCCTTCATTTTTTAATAATGAGGACCAATATTTGTTTAATGTTACATTAAATTTCAATCAAATATGACCAATCCTCAATGGATAATATGAGTAGTCTCCACATAACACATATGGGATAATTCCTAAAATATATGAAATTGGTTAAACATAATGGGAAATGTGACACATGTATAACTAATAAGTTATCATACATGATCATAAGTATCCCAACATAAATAATTTAACCACAATTATTTTTATAAAGTCTCAAACAATAATATACACATGTATGTGTTCTAATCCTCCATAAGTAGGTGATTTGGAGAGTAAAAGTCAAGTGTAAAAATATTAATCAAGTGCATAAGTAAACAAATCAACATCCAATGAAAATATATGGTGACAAAACCAAGAATTTATAATTGTTGGTCAAATATGAAATCATTTGTCCATCAAATCACTTAATAATCAACAATCTAAAATTTAAAATATAACTCATGATTTTCCCTCAAATAGATAAGAGTTTAGAACTATAGATATAATTAGTCTAAATTAACTCTAAGTATATAAAAATGCACATCTTAATGACACCCTTTCAATTTTTCATCATGAATCTCCATTAATGCACCCTTTCAAGTTTCAACTTAATGAGAAAAATATATAAGGCACCCTTTTAGATTGTCAACTTACAACTTAAATGCATAAATTTGGGTCTAAACTTCCATACTAAATCAACAAGAAGAGTAAAAACTCCAATATCCATAGCCTCAAATACATAAAACCCTCACATAAAATAATACATTAGTTATAGTATTAAAAACCAACATTAATAAGACCATGATCATCATGGGTTACACATCCATCATCCTCTGTAAAAAAATACATAATAACTAGATCAACATAACTAGAATAAATAACACAACACTCAATATGAAGCCCTACCTGAACACAAAATAAAATAATGATCTCATTAGCATAATGTAGACAAAAAGTGAATATACAAAAATCATTTTTTAGAATTTGGTTAAATTCTAAAAACTTCTCAACAATGGGTCACTCATAAAATATACCAAGAGACATATCAAAAACATTAATATCAACATCAAATATATAATAAAAAACAATATATATAATAGTATGATCAAGATCAATAATATATATAATGTTGAGCTCATTGACATCATAGGAATTAAGGTAGACAATAATGTCATCAACACTAAAAAATCATCATCATCAATGACAATGGACTGAAATATCCTATAATAACTAGACAATAGTGAATATTATATCACCATCTAAAATGATTAATCCATATAAAATGCATAAATATCATGGTCTTAACAGGTGGATTTGGCTTATAAAAATTCTTGAAAAAATGAGTATTTTTCCACATGATATATAAGGATGTAGATGAGAACAATCACTAGAGGTATGATCTTGATGTCCACAAGGAGAAAAATTATTTTACCTCTAAGATTGATAGTGAATCAGACACAAAAAGATCAACAAATCAAGTATCAATAAATAAATTTAATAGGTCTTAAATGGTCTTGAACATGAAATCCAATAAGGTTGATATACCTTAGACCTATATGATACTTATTAATTGACAATGTCTCCCATAACAATAGTGAATATTAGATCACCATCTAGAATGATTAATCCATACAAAATGTACAAATATCATATTCTTAATAGGTGGATCTGGATTATAAAAATGCTTGAAAAAATGAGTACTTTTCCACATGATATACAAGGATGTAGATCAAAACAATCACTAGAGCTATGATCTTGTTGTCCACAAGGAGAAAAATTATTTTACCTCTGGGATTGATAGTGAATCAAACACAAAAATATCAACAAATCAAGTATCAATAAATAAATTTAATAGGTCTTAAATGGTCTTGAACATGAAACCCAATAACGTTGATATACCCTAGACTTACATGATACTTATTACTTGATAATGTCTCCCATACCCACATAACAAATGAACATTATATAGTAATAATCTAAACATGTGTATGATTAAAAATGGGCTCAGACTAATTTTGAACAACTTCATACTTATAAATAACAAATTAAACAACAAAACAAATTGACATTATTCACAATAATATTTTTAGTACTACTAGATGTTATAACATGTTTGGTTTACTTTACAACTTTTTTGATAACAAGATTTTTAATAACACCATTAGGAAGGACATCAGGATGTTGTCCTTGAGATTTGATTTCATTATGTAAATTATCTATCTCCTATCACAATAAAAATTAATGACTATAAACTATATAAATTTAGGTTGAAATTAACTCCAACACTTTGTTATCATATTTTATTCATGACTAGTTTTCACTTGAATATGCAATGACACAATGCCTTCAAAATAAGGAGTAGAACCCATGATTCAAATTTAATGACAAAAAATTAAACATAATTTTAAGGAAAATAAAATATTTTATTATCTCTCTTTGCACTTGAATCACATTCAAACATCTTAATTTATAAGTGTTATAATCTTATTTTTTTTAAATTACCATTATTTATCCATTATATAAAAAATAATGTTACACATGATCAAATTCTCAAAATTCTTAAAATAGGTTAAAAGTGGTAAAAATCAAAATATAATGTGAGATAAATCTTCAAAATTAAAAATTAACTCCATAAAAACATTCAAAATTCCCTTTCCATTAAAAATGAGTGATCATAATGTTCATTTTGATAGTAGACATTAAATATATGGAAATTTAAAGCTTTATAGATGGTTTATAGCTTGTTTTTCCTTCACCAAGTAAAATTTGTGTTTCTATTTGAATTTCAAAACTTTAAAATATACCAACTTAAAATAATGGAAATTATCATGTAACCATTCATTGGATATCTAGTAGATTCTAGTTTTCAAAACACTTAAATATTTTGAAAAAATATTGGGTATGCAGAAATTTTGGGGAAAATGGTACTAGGAGGTATGATTTACCATTGTTTATAACAAAAATTAAGTATGATAAGTTTGTTAAAAATATTTTTTTTTACATTTTTAGGGTGGAGATAGCTTGAACTTTGGACCTTTTGAAAACTAATTAATATATTCCACCAAAACACATCTACCTTTTCAATAATGTGATAAACATGAGTTTAAAATGGGAATATAATTTACTATAAACTGAGAGTCTTGTTGAGATTTGAACACATAACCTCTCATTCAATAATGTTTAAAAAAAAGTTACCATATGCATTTATTTGTTATATGTGGAATATAAAACTTTTAAATAATCCCTTTTAAATTTTTGAAATTTTAAAAACAAGGATTTAATTTTACATACCCAACATTGAAAAATGCAAAGAAAAAAAAACTAACAATCAAAAAATAGCATTCCTAGGAAAAAAAATTTACAACCTCAATTCTCACACCTTGAGAAAGTTATTGGAGCATCAAATAGCTGTAAAACCATGTAATTTTTTTTCAACATTAAAATATTAGTCTCTTTCTATGTCACATTTCTCTTTCAATTCAAACAATCACTTTGAAACATTTCTATATTTTATTCCCATGTGTATTAGTTTTCCAAGATATTTTTAATCTTTGAATTGAGTGATGTTTTCCCAAATTTTTATAAAAAATCATTTTTATTAATCCTTCCTAATCAGACTCATATTTTTTTTGGTTATGGATCCTATATTTCTTGTATAAACTTCAACTATCCTCACAAAATTTTCTCCATTCTCATATCTTCTCTAATTTACTATAATACTACATATTGATTTTTTCAAAGTTTAAATATATATAAAATATACACAATAACACATCAAATATAAACAATAGGTGATAATCTAGGATGTTATTTTTCATTCATGTGTGAAGGTATACAACCCTTTAAAATCCAAGTGAGAAACAAAATGTTTTGTGAGACCTTCCACCTTCTAAATTCATTCAAGTTTATTTCCAATATTATTTATCATCCTCTAATCCTTCGGATATATTTTCATTATTATTATGTTTGTCTTTGTATCAAATCCTAATAGAGGGTTCCTTAAAAAAATGAATTTTTGAGGAAGGATGGAGGTTTGACTCACTTGTTCTTATTCTACTTATGTTTCAAAAACACAGAGCTCCTCTTTATGATTAAGAAAATTTATTATAATTTTTTTGTGATCTAAAATGATTCTCCAAAAGTGATTCAAGATATATTTTAAAGACCATACTCATAACTTACATTAATTTTGGATCTTTTTCAATTGTATACAATAGTCTATAACCACATCAATCTCCAATAAAGTTTGCACACACTTCTAGAATGACGCAACACAACCTAGGAATATCAAACATGGCACCATCCATGTACATTCCAAAATATAAGTGGTCTCCAATTATATACTGCTCACATTCCTACATATCTACATACTACACCACTAAGGTCAAATTACATTGCTTTGCACAACTTTGATGTTGTTTAGCTCAATTGTAAAAATACAAAGATTCACACATGGAATATCAATTGTCTTAACTTCTATAACAATTATTTAAGCCTTCATGTATTTTTAATGTATGCATTTATGTCTATATAAAATGATATAATTCAAATATAATAAACCTCTCATAATATATGCATATTTGAGGAAGATATATAACCATACATCTAGAATGAAAATAACTATACATATTTCTCAATAGTATTATCTGTGTAAAGTGCACAAATTAATAAATTTGTGTTTAATTTTTATTACATTTCATGTGTGTTTCTATATGAATGTTATAAATAAATCATTTATGTTTATTTTGCATATGCATACAACACATATAGATCCTCATTGAGGGTGATGTCCCCTAGATATCTCTTGGGATCCAAATCAATCCTTGTGAACCCCTATTTTATGTTGAATAACTCTATTTGATTGAAATATATTTATAAAAATGGAATTGTGAATGTATTTTATTAATTAAATTAAATTTGTAGTAATCTCATATATTTTTGTCTTTATATATAATAATATCTGTTACATATAACTATGTTTATTATTGTTAAATGGTTAATTTAATTTAACAATGAAATGTAATAAACCACTAAACTATTGAAATGTTGATTTAGATTACATAATATATAGAACCAAAATTTAAATTACAAAAACTGAAATGAGATATAAAAATTAATAAATAATGAAATATGCAAACCTAGATTTGATTTGATTTATGTTGATTGTGCAGGTAGATCTCTAATGTAAAACTAGCGAGAAATATTTTTGAATTGTGTCATATACAAAAATAAAATTTTGTCATGTAATGGGATAGGAATATGTTAAGTTGGATAGAGGTATAATGTGGCCTTGTTTTTTGATTTAAACTACATCTATGTTGACTATATGGATGGTTTTTTGGTACAAACACCTACAACTATCTAAAAGGATCTATTGTCTGTGTGTGGATGTAGATTTAGCATGTGGAATTACCTATAATAATAAACCCTAGTTCCTAAACATAAACCAAATAGATATCAAATATAAAGGGGAAAATTAGGAAAGGGAATAGTTGAGTTCTCATTAAAAAACCCCACATAATTAAAGTGTTTCCTACATATCCCAAAAGGTCCTCAGGCCAATGTAGTTCTCCCTCCTAGAGTGAGTGTGTGAAGTTTGATATTATTTTCTAGATGGATGAAACTATTAAATTATTAGCTTGATATTAATTCCCTTTTGCTCAATGTGTAGTATAATTTCCAAGTGTTATTAGATAGATAAATTGTTGTATTGAGTGGCCTTGAAGTGCTTATATAATGGAATATTTTAAATATTTTCATTAAAAAAATTCTATAAAAGTGTAGGAAGGCCAACATGGACTAACTTAAATTTGAAAACTTACCATTGGAGTGTGAGACATAGGACCACACTAGTGGGCTAGGTTGGGTTACGGCCTTGTCTGACCTATTGTGTTCTTATCTTATAAGTCTATAAACTATTCAAAATTGGATGAAAATAATATTTAAGAAGAATAGGAATGTTTGATTACTATTTTTAGTGATTTAAAGATAGTAAGCATAATAGTATATGATCTCATAGAGATTTCAAGTTAACATAATGGTGAATAGACCATGTAAAGTAAGGATGTCAAGATTAAACATTATTAAGCACTTAAATATTAAATGTGATTGTCTAAAATTATATATAAACAACTATGCTTACTAATAAAATATCTTATGGTTACTAACAAATTACTAATAATGGACTTATTATAGTTTATTTACACTAGATGTATTAATATATATTATTCAACATTCCACCTTAATACATCATAATCATAAGTGTGCAAGAGAGAGAATCTCAAAATGTCTCAAATCACTTCACACATGTAAGTTATTTGGTAAAGATATTTGTACGTTGGTCTTGAGTGAAAAAAATGGATTTAAATATCAAGTTATTAAACATGCTCACATATGAAATGAAGTTTGGAGGCTTAGCAATTCTTGGAAACCAGTTATCCACTTGTTAAAAAATAATAATAATGATAATAATAATAATACTAATAATAATAATTTACTTTAACACCCCACTGACCTATGTTGAATAATTAATTTTAAGTTATTTATACACAGTTGATTAATTCCCTTCTAATGCAAACTCTATATTTATTTCTCGTGATGATGGGATTAGCTTGAGGCCCAAAATGTTAAGAATTTAAAACTATAATGCAAGTTCCTATTTTATTTTAATTATGAAATGAAATCAAACCTAATTATGTTTTATATGCTCATTAAACACTAGATTAAGAAAAAAAATTGTAACACCTTAATTTTCATAGTACATTATGGTTGGTTATTTTCGAGGTGCCCCTAATCCTACTAGTATATGACATTACCATATCACCTTGAAAATATCTCCTACTACTACACAATATATTACCTTAGTGAAATATCAAGAAATAATGTTTAGTTTATTACTTCCCATGAAATGGTATCAGAACCCAAAAAGAAAACAAATACATATGTATATTTATTTTTGTTGATAGATATTGCATGGTCTACATCCATAAATCTAATCAGTCTTCATTTATTTAAGGACATGTTCCATTGGACCATAAACATATCTCAATACTCACTTTGATTCCTTCTAGTGACACAACTTTGGTTCATGCATGGACCATGAAAGATAGTTGATAGGTGGCATGGTGTTGTTAAGTAAATGAGATTTATAATCAAGTAACAATAGAGAATGGAATTTACCTATGAAGATGGAGAAAAATGAGATAGGTGAATTATTGTCTCTTATTTTATTTTATTTTTTATTTAGTGGTTTAAATAATGTAAAACTTGAGATATAATATATGTCTAAATTAAGTAAAGTTGGTTGTAACTATTAGACTATAGTTGATTTATTTCACTCTCTATAAATATAAATAATAAACAAGATAGGATGCTTAGTTTTTTAAGGTTCTATTCTAGTTTATGATAGTGTGCAATAATCAATACTAGTGTGAAAAGGGTTTCTAGTCATTTAGATATATAAATTGACTATTTGAAGTGATTGGGATGAGTCTGGTAATCCTTGGACTCTTTTAGAAACTAGATAAGTCGGTGTTATATTGGATTTATCATTGTGATATTTTTTAGATTGTTATATTATATATTATTGCACATGGGTATTTTGTGTGATATTAGAGGCTAGGACTATGTGTAGGTTAAAATTCATCTTCATTCACTTAAAAACCCTAGATCCACTTTCAACGCTATATTTTCCTATGAAAAGGGGTTAGAAAGGATGGGTTTTGATGACCTCAACCACCCCCTATTTAGTGGATAACTCTTTACTATGCTCTAATAATTTTATCAAGGCATAAACCACATGTAGTTATTTCACCTAAGTTTGTGTGTGTTTAATTATGTAATAATAATAGGCAGTGTAATCTTGTGTGTAGCTTTTAACACTTGAAAACCTATGATTTTAACCATGAAATGGTATTCAGACTTGTATTGGAAATATTCCTTTATGAATTTTATATATTTGTATGATTTAGGGTAGTTCATCAAGGATGTGAGATGTATTCTTCAATGCTATAGTAATTTTTTAAGTGAGTTCTATATCAATGCTAAATAAAAGTAGGATTAGATTTGATATTTTTATATATCTAAATATTTGGGTAATTTCCCTTCAAATTGACATGTGAAACATATGAGATGACCAAAGGGAAAAAAAATTATTTTGTAATGTAATTGTTCAAGAGTGCACATAAAGGGTTGACCAAGATAAATGTCTCTAGTAACCAGATTTAAGCTATAAGTGTCCAAGAAATAGAAAATGGTGATCTGATATCAAGAAACAATCTAGGTAAGATGTTAAGTTGTTCAAGTAGAGACTAGGTAAATCATGTGTATGAATAATGGAAAATTGGAATTTTAAACCCATATGTAAGTGAATGGCTAGGAGAGAGTGTGAACAAGATTCATTTGTGTACACACAAGTCATGTATGCTAATATTTGGTCAAAACTAACATGTTCAAGTGTTTAATTCCAAATTTATGATTTCACATTTCCCCTCTTGTAATATAGTAATTGAAAGTGATAAGAGTAAAAGGATAAAGTGAGAAAATTGATATCTAAGTTTAACTATGGTGAGTGTCTTCAGGTATGTGCTAAGTGTTATGCTTGATATATTCAAAACCTAAAATTAATAATGTATAACTTAGTGTCAACTTATGATATAAACTATAAATTAATAATTAAACATAAATGAATTTAAAAAATAAAGGAATTAATACACATGTATATAAGAAAAATAAGTTACCCTCTAGAGTTAGTGAAGAATGGGGTGATTGTGCCCCATGGATATTCCAATGTTAAAACCATGGTTTAAGATGAATATGCCCCAACCCTCATTGAATATGGAGATGTGCTTAGAATTTAAGTCACACAAAACCTCAAACACACTACTCATTATATTTTTTTAATAATGGTACACAATGTAGGTTCTAATAAATCTAAGTAAAACCTAAGTGCACCTAAGTAAGATTTTAAATCATACACTATGTAATCACCTAAAAATCACACTTGAGTGCTAAGAGTGCTACTTGAGACCACCTATCCCTATCTTATCCATAGACATATCTTAGGGCCTATTTTCACATATATCTAGCTTTTGTGCAAGCCATAGGTGTCCTTAGTCATCCCTAAAGTCCCAGACCCTCATTCTTGCATCTTGGCCCTTCGTGCCTTAGGTTATACCACCTAGAAACTAGAACCATAATAAGAATAGTAGAGCCACATGGTGCTAGTGTCCTAATTTTTGTTCTACTATCCTTTCCCTTTTTTTCCACAAATGAATATCTCTTCAAATCTTAGACCATCTAGGGTCATCCTAGACCTCTTTTAGCACCTGCACAAGCACTATAATAGTCTATATACATGACTTTTAGGATTATAACCATTATATGTAAATCAAATTCAAATTATACATATAAAATCAAAATAATTTTTTCATAATTAAGGTTTTCAATCCCTATTCTACCTTACGTCTATATACAACCATATACAGCACTCTTAAGCTTAGATTACTCAGATTTCTAGTCTCATGCACATTCAAAACACTTATGTATACAATCATACTAGCTTCATCTTCACTTACACCAACACTTAGGTGGGGAAAACTAAATCAATATTGATCCATCTTAAGATTATTGGTATGTAGTAAACTCTCATCACAATGGGGTGTTGAGAATGTCTAGCCTACCCCACTAATAACACACTTTATTTCTTGTATCCACTATATGCCATAAAAATAAGGAGGATTAGGTTTTTATCATAGAATCAATCAAAATAAGTGATCTATAGGGTTCCAAAACTCATGTGTATAGGAACAGGCTTGATAGACCTAGATACAGGTGCACCCAAAATCTTGGAATAGTTTCTACATAGAAGACACTATCACAAAAACATAGACATTAGTGCCACATGGTGATATTATCCAATTAGGGTTCTACTATATAGGATTGGTTTTAAAACCTATATCCTATTTATGACACTCAAACCAACTTCTTCCATATTTTTTAGCCTTCAAATCATCCATTTTAATCATTTTCTAGCTAATTTCTCATTTACATTATTTGTTTCTATTTTTAGAAAGATAAAATTTAGTTAATTCTATAAAAAATTAGTAGATATATTTATTGTATATTTATACCCTAATTTACTATACTCAACTCTTTAACAACATAATATTTATATTCATCTAAGTCATAAAAGGTTAAAACATTTGGTGAACCCAACTTACTTCAAATATTACACAAACCCTAACCCTCAATAGCCCTAGGATTTATGTTTCCATCCTTATAGGAATATAAACTACATTTATATTTAATATAATCATGATAATAATGGTATATGAAGTTAATTTATTTTTTATGCAAATTTTTCTAGCTTCTCTTACATGCTTGTTTCCTTTCATTTGGAATGAAATTAAAATGACATAAATACATATGTACATGATGCTTTAAGTCAATTCAAATATATGTCATATTTCATATCATGTTATCATTTTCTTAAGTGAATTTTCATTAAAAATAAAACCCTTTAACACAAAGTATTTAGAACATAAGATAATAACTATGTTTCAAGTTTCAATGTCATATCTTATGCACAAGAAATAATCTCCTTATCCTCATCATCTCCATGAGGGTGATAGCTACTTTCCCTCTAACCAAGTCCATGATATCACTCCTCTATGAGATCAATTATCCTATATTATTGTTCTTAATTCCCATATTCAACATATCCACACATCTCCCCTATAGGGTGTGTGCCTACATGTTCAATTAGAAGTAGCCCAAGTTTGCACTTCAAAGACTCTAAGGGATCAAATTATAAGTATAGTCAAGCTAATATCAGATTTATATAATTAAAATAAATTATTAAGTGAAAATGTTACATTATTATCAAATCAAATTACATGTACAAATCCTTCATAATATTCTAGTGTTCATCATGTATATACATCTACACCTAGAAACATTGTGCCTAGCACTCTTTCATATCCAAATCATAAAGTACACCATAATTCATCTATTATAAGTGATTCAAAAATATTAAAAGGGTCCAATAAGAGTTCAAGTTAAATGTTAATGTAAATTATTAAAGCTAAGTTGATCAATCTACCTTCCCTACACCCAATGAGGAGATCCAAATATTATTATGCATATCATAGAATGCATAAGAACCACACCAATTCATGTTTAGCATTGAAAAGTAAAATACAATAGATAATGGATATAGATGACTCAAACAATGACACATCATCCAAACAACATATAATGACACAACTACAAATTCAAAAAGGGTCAAATTAAAAAACAATACAAAAATGGTTACCAAAGCACACCTCAAAACAACAAAAAGTTCACATAGCACAAGAAAAGAAAGAAATAGTAAAAAGGAATAGATAAATCAAGTAAAAGATGTAAATCTACCTCTCCAAAATGAGTCTCAACTTTCAAATCAGTATGGGTTTGGTCAAAAAGATTTACAATAGTTTGATTATCATGATCAAGGTTTGGGAAAGCAAGCCCAAGGCATCACTACTTCTATTTTATCAGTTGATAACATTGGTCACCAAGGTTTAAGATATATTTAACATCCTAAGGAAAATCATTCAAAAATATAATTTATCAAAGTAAAATATCTAGATACATAGGAAATGTTATAGAAAGGGAAAGAACCTAAGTTACAAAATCAAAATCATGCTAAGCTAAAAATCACTCTCACAAGAGGCTTTCTAAAAAAAGGGAATCCAAATCACCATATTCATAAAATAAGAATAGTTTCAAAGGTAAAAATCACAATCAATATTCCAAATCATAATTCAAAAAGGTCAACTCCATAGTATTAGGCAATTCCATCTAGCATTCCAAGTTATGATTATTATGATTTTTACAATGAACAATACTCAAATTCATACTACAACACCCTTAAACTAAAACATATCAATCACACTACATGAGATATCAATGTTCCTTTATTTGACACATGCCACATTGATAGTGAGTCTCTAATGAGACTCATCAGTTAGTATGTTCTTCCATTCTTGTGCATAGTTTCCTTATCTCTTTCTCCTTGTATACAGTTTCATTTTTATGTTGATTGTACATAGATTATATCTAAAAAATATAAAAATAATACAAAATTTAAAAAACACAAAAACATTCAAATATTTATGCATAAAACATAAATTATAGATTGTATGCATTTCCATGTTTACATTTCTTAAATTTTACAAACACTACATATTCTAGTTATCTTAGCGTAATTAGTTTTATTATACATACATGCTTCATTAGTTATTATCATGTGCTTTTAGACTACTTACAAGACTTAGGTCCACTACACCAATCAATATTTACTACTATATACCCACTAGGGGTATATACACATATACACAAGTTCTTCATTTGACACATTCACCCATTTGGGGGTACCCTATACACATTTTTGATTACCAAGTTACATCTTTCTAAAATCTACATCATAGATTTAGTATTTTTATATATTGATATTGATCATGATATACCTACTCATTTTTTTTGGATATTACTAATTTATACTAAGCCTATGTACATATTATCTCTTACACATTTATATTACATATCCATGCATACATTCATTTCTATCTTTCCTATTTTAGACTCGATTATATCTCTATGCTTCTTCTATTCAAGGGAATTTGAATATGTTATTTCTTTATGGATATATGCCATTTATTTTCATGGTGTATGATTTATACATGTACCCATGTCCTTGTGTGTGATTTCTTGATTGTGTATGCAGACATTTGAGCATGTCCTTTTATGTGGCTCTAAGCCAACTTGCTTGTTGATTGTGTATGTGGACATTTCAACATGTCCTTATATGTCTTTATTTATAATATTTAGTGACATGTTCCCATGTCCCTTGTATTGTGTCTCATTGGCCTACTTTGTATGTCTCATGTGTGTTGTATGTATGCTTTCTTGTATGTGTCATAGCTATGATATTTATTTATTTATTATCATGTGTTCTAGTTTTAGATTCCATGAGGGACCTCATGCATCTCCAATTCCTACTTGGATGTCATGATGGACATCATACCTCATCCCCATAGGTAGCTACTCAGTTATTACTCAAATTTTTCATCACATACATTATTATATATATCTTGACAACCTTGTAATGCTAGACATAACATACATCACACATTACAAACTTATGCTCAGATTATCTTACATTTTGATGTTATGTATCCACATTATATTGGTTTATTACACATATATCATATATGCTCTTGATAACACACATTTTAGAGATATTTTTATTTTAAGGATAGTTCTTTCACAAGTAAAACAACTCCCCTAAAAAGAGAGGGAATTCATAAGGTTTTGTCACAAAGATCAGGCTAATAAAATGCACTCATAATACAATTTTTAGCACATAAGATTGGATTATAGAAATCAAACTCAAGTAAATGCAATGGGAAATAGTGACATAGAGATTAGTTATAGTTATATAGAAATTAGAATAGTCAAACATTAGCACCCAAACTGGGACACTAGCACCACATGATTATACTTTATAAGAAATGGCACTACTATCCAATAGCCTCAGTTTTAGAAAAATTTACATTGGCTAGAAAAGTACACTAGGTATAGTCCAAGTTTTCATAGGTTAAGTTATAGATTTACTAGTTTTTCTCAATTTAGCTCAGATTCATACAATTTTTCTCAAATTGGGGGCATCATGCATGGCATGACCATTCTAATTTTTAGTTCAAAAACTCATATACATATTATTACAACTTATTCCATAATCCATATGCTTAACTATCGTATTTGGGGGCATGTGCATGGCACATTATTTTTGTATGCTCACATATACACCAATTGATCAAATGGAATGATAAACTCCATGTTATTATCTACACTATATACATCATACACCATGTTCTAGGTTACACACTAGATTCATGCCTTACTCCATGTGTAGTGGTTTGGCATTCTCTATATTCTTGAAGCTACCTAATATACCCAAGTGGATGTAGAGTCGACATCTCTAGTTAGATATCTCTAATTAGACACTTTTAATTACATCATAGTTTTAGTTTTAGATGCATCTATTATATATAGGTAGGAAATGATGGAGTCATAGTCTAATTTATTTATTGATCCACTTATATGAGAGGGTTGGACACACCATCAATGAATCTAATCTATTCACATGTCATGATTCACCAAACAAGGGTGGGTAATGCTAGAGTCAAAATTAGATTGAGTTTCTTGATCTACCCACACATAAGGATTT
Source organism: Torreya grandis (assembly GCA_037957365.1). Classification (NCBI taxonomy): domain Eukaryota; kingdom Viridiplantae; phylum Streptophyta; class Pinopsida; order Cupressales; family Taxaceae; genus Torreya; species Torreya grandis. Next base: position 437,653 of record JARHVA010002350.1, read on the forward strand.
AGTAATCCACTCACTCAATATAAGTTATTCACTAATTGATAAATATCTACATTCACATGCATGCGCGCACGCGCGCGCGCGCGCGCACACACACACACACACACACACACACACACACACACACACACACACACACACACACACACACACACACACACACACACACACACACACACACACTTTGTTCCCAAGTTCATACATCAGTTCATACACCCAATGAGGTGTATTTATTCCTTTCTCCTCTCTTTTCTTTGTACTCAATTTTACTTAGTCTTACTCCTTTACTCAATTTTTTAATTGCTTTTGATATCTCTTAAGTAAGGACTGATCTATGTGCATTTAACTTATAGGACACATAATGAAGCATGCTTCACATACTCATAATTAGATTCACAGGCTTCACCTCTTAGGTAAGTTGAGGTACACTTATTTTTATTTTATCCTATTCATTTTGCTTTGTTGCATTTATAGAATAAAGGGGGGTCAAATGTAATCATGTAAAAATGACACTTGAGTTCTAAGTTACTACTTGAGACCACCTATCCTTAGACCTATCTTAGGGCCCATTTTCACACTTATTTAGCCTTCATGTATGCCAAAATCATCCCTAGTCATCCCTAAATCAGTCCTAAACCCTCAACCCTACATCCTAACCCTTCATGCCTCAGGTTATGCCACTTGGACACTAGCACCATAATAAGAATAGTAGCACCACATGGTGCTAGTGTCCCAATTTTGGTGCTACTATCCTTTCCCTCATTTTTCCACAAATGGATATCTTTTCAAATCTTAGACCACTTAGGGTCAACCTATACCTCTTTTATCACCCACACAAGCACCAAAATAGTATATATACATGACTTTTATCCCTCTAACCACTATATGGAAATCAAATATATGTTACACGTACAAACTCATAATAAGTTGTGAACAATTAAGATTATAAATCTATATTATGCCCTACTTATACATACAACCATCTATAGTACTCCTAAGATCATATTACTCAGATTTATAGTCTCAAGAACATTCAAAACACTCATGTCTATAATCATACTAGCTTCACTTGCACTTGCACTTGCACTAACACTTAGGTGGAGAGAAATACATTAGGATTGACCCCTCTTTGAAGTATCGATATGTAGCCAAATCTCATTATAGTGGGGTTTTGAGGATGTCCAACCTACCTCAGTAATAACACACTTTATTGCCTGTATCAACTGAATGCCCTAAAAACATGGAGGATAATATTTTGCTCATATAATCAATAAAAATAGGTTATCTACAAGGTTTCATAACTCATGCATGTAATAATAGGCTTGATAGAACTAAACATAGGTACACCTAGAAGTTTGGAATAGGTATGTATAGAGGACACTACCACCAAAATAGGGACATTAGCACTACATGGTGCTACTATCTAATTAGGGAGCTACTATTTAGGAGGGGTTTTGAAACCTGAATCTTATTTTTGACACTTAAACTAGCCTTTGCCTCATTTTTTAGCCTTCAAATAATTTGTTTCAATTTTTTTCCAACTAATTTCTCATTTACATTATTTATTACTATTTTTAAAAAGGTCAAATTTAGTCAATTCTATAAATAATTCACTAGTTTTATTTATTGCATATTTATACCCTGATTTACTATACTCAACTCTTTAAAAATATAGGATTTACATTCATCTAAGTCCTAAAAGATTAAAACACACTAAAAACATATTTTATGATTTAACTCAACTACAACTAAGTATAAATTGACTAAAACCTAAGTAAATATGAATAAATAATCTTATAAAATGTCTCACATATGACCTTCACATTTCAAAAAATTATAACATGTGTAATCTTAGTCATATAACATGTGCCATAAATCATAATATCTATGAATTTTTCACATATCTCACACATAGCCCCCAATCTAATAATATGTGCAATCTAAGTCATGTGTCCCATAATCTTTTTTTAAAACCTATAATAATATGTGTAAACATATGCCATTTTTTTAGAATAACTAGTGGAATGGAATAGGATATTTTTTAATATGAATGAAAAGTAAATAAATTATTTTAATTAATTTGTAATAATAATTAAACAATGTTATAAATAAATAGATGACACATTACATAGTTTTAATGTGGGAAAACTTTAACTAGGTAAAAAAACCCACAAAGTCTTCCATTATTTAAGAAACATTTATAGACCCAATAAATCCTTATCAATCTCTTATTATATTTTATAAATTATTCACAAAATACTCAGAGTCACAACCACTCAAAATAATTGACAATCTCATGATTTGATTACAAAGGTAAAATTCCTTTATAAGGTCAGTGAATGGTTATAACC
>JARHVA010002350.1:1120000-1180000 GCA_037957365.1 Torreya grandis
GTAGTTTGGAGGGATATTAATAAACTTATTATTCAATAATACATTTAGTATTTCATGTGCTTGATCTTTTGTGGGTTCAAACTAAAGTGGTTATATCTTAGTATAAGTAGATGCTCTAACTATATGAGGTACTATATATGTCGATTCCTTTCCTTTATGGATTAATTTTGGCACTTCATTCTTGTGAAAATATGATAGCAATATATTATCTAGCTTTATGAAAGTGGTTAAGGAACCATCTTGGAGATTATAAAATGGAATTAATAATCTTGTTAAACTTATATGAAAATAATTTTTTAATAATATTCCATATTTATCCCAAGGACTGAAGGCATGTGCATATTAGGTGAAATGAAAGTAAGGGTGGTCTTAATCATCAAATAAAGGGAGTGTAGGCATGAAAAATTTGGTTTGGTAAGGATATTAAAAAATAGTTATTTTAATATGTTGAGCTTCTATAATATTACCATTAATATTTTTATTACATGAGAATACTTTTAAATTTAAAATTATAACATGTTTTGGAAGATATCCTAAAACATCCATTACAAATACAATGTGACTAGGAGTAATGTGGTACATATGGGAAGATTCACTTATAGGTTGTAATTTACCATGTATTTAGAACTTAAGGGTAATGGACTCATTAAAACTATCATTTCACTATAATTTAGAATCATTTCATGTTCTATAAGTATAGCATAAATGAACATTCATGTTACATGATGTATCTAAATAAGTTACTATATCATTTGGAAAATCATGAAGAATAGTATGCCTATTTTGTAGACAATAACTTATTATGAGTTAAATTGACATATCATGCATGCTTTTTTGGCCAAGGACTTGACTATGTGAATATTCATTACATGAGATAAATTAAATTTCACATTTTTATTAATTATGCATCAAATAAATGGAATGAGAATGCATTGTATGGAAGTATTCCTCTTGTTCACTATAGAGATTGTAAACATTATCATTCAAATAAAAAATATTGCAATAATTTGATTCATTTTCATAAAATCATGTATGTTAATTTGACTATTTATATAATTTTCATGTTTCCTTTATATAAGGAGAGGGAGAGAATAATTTCATGAAACTTTATCATTGAGATATAGAGAAAGAGAAGTATATTAACTTTTTCATTTTCTAGGAATAGAAAATAATCTTAAATCTTTGAAAAATTTTCAACATTTGGTAGAGAAAGAAAATACTCAACATGTGAATCATTTAGTAAAGGGGATATTCATTCAAATTTTTGTACATAGAAATCATGAGGATATTATATGCATGTAATATGACTATGATCAACATTTTGAATAATAGGTTTCCTTTTGTTGGTATGCATGTCTATTTTTAAGACTGAATTTAATGTAATGTAATATAAAATGGTAATGATAAACTAGGTGTTTTCTCAAGCAATAGATCATTATATTTTAAATTAGTAAATATGGGATAAATAGGAGAGTTGGGATCTGCACACTCACTTCTTAAATATGTAGAATAACTACCATAATGGTAATCATAAGTGGTGCTATAAGTCTCTATTTAATCATTGATATCTACATTTTCATGAACTAGATCATAATTCCATTCATTAATATAAGTGTAATGGGTTGTTATAAAATAATATGTTTTATCACATTTTCTATTAGCTATAAGGTCTTCATAGGTAATGTATTGATCATCAGGAAGATAAAATATAAAATCCAAAAGATGAGGCTTTATAGTTTCTTCATTATGGTATTTAATTTTTAGGGTTATAAATTTAAAAAGACCCAAAAGAACATGTTATAGTTCTAGATTTCACCCTTGAAGTAGTGGTGTTTCAAGCCTACCTCATCTAGCTGATATAATGGCATCACCTCTAGTTGTGGGTAGCCTAATTGATGAGGTGAACCTCTAGTTTTGGGGCTAGATCCCTTGGTGCATCAATTGTATCTTAAATACTAGAACTACTAACTTGTTTATGAAAAGAGATAGAATATGATGCATGAAAAAAAACCTAAGCTAAGGGGAGGTGATGGACCAACATGTTTTTTTTTCCACTCTAACTGACCCTTCAACAACACTTGAGAATAAGCCTAGGATTAGAGATTAGATCACTCTCTCCTATAGACCCCTAAGCATAAATATTTCATATGGAGGATATATTAAGTGTTTTTAAATTGAAAATGAATTTAAGGTCTAATTTCATGACACTTTCAATCATATTCTACTTTAAATACAATCGCCAACACTTCTACACACCATATGATATATTTAGACAATATCTTAGAAACTAGGTGAGAAAAAGGACTTGCAAAGGAATATGAAACTCAATCACTTATTTAAATCAAAAAGCATATATAACACTAATATATTAATATAATTTGAACCAATTCTTATATTCATTCAAAAGGCTTACAATGTATAATTTGGGTAGAGTTTCTTCATACTCAGTTGAGGGATGCATATAATGGAATTTTAGCCTTAATTTATAGATCAAGAGAAGGAAAAGAGAGGAGAATATGGAATGTAAGTGTGGGGAAGAGGTCATGATGACCATCATTCACTCAATCAATAGTTACAATATGCATAAGGATCCATAAAAACTCCTTCAACTCTCCTCATATATTGCCTTGACTTTATAATAGCTTTTAATGATAGTACGAAGTAAAAAATGGCCTAGTGGAGGCTAATTTAGTTTTTTTTTGACTCCATATAAAACATGATTAGGCCAACTTGGTTAACTACCTCTCCTCATAACAATTAAAAAGGTAAAAATGTGGTCCATCTTGGCATTTATAAAGCATTAAGTATCCCACATCTCTCTTGTATGTCAATAAGGCTTGGAAATTATCTCATACTCCATTATGGCCATGAAGTGTGCCTTATCACTTCCATGAAGCATTCATAAGGATGTTATGGACCTGTATTTACTCTCTTAGCAACCCACTATGCTAATAGTCATCTTCATTATTGACCATGCCTTCAATAGGACTACTAGGCAACTAGGCCTAGTTACTTGACTTTAGCTCTCTTAAGTTATCATAATACCTCCATAGGAGATAATTTTAGCTATTATAGAAATTTTTAGGACATGAGAAGTATATGATGTTATGAACTTGGGATTAGCTCTTTCATAATGTTCTTGACTTCTAAAGGTGACCTTGTTTATCCATCATAAGCACATCTAAAATTGCCTTCTTCATGTATACCTATAGGAGCAATGTTAGGGTCAATTAAAAGGAGTTTTAGGTAGAAGAAGATGTATGATTCAAAACACCAACCTATAAAATGGTCTTAATCAACTCAACATGCTCAAATCCCTATTTTGAGCTTAAAACCATACCAAAGTATGGTTTTTAATGAATTTGTATAGGTTACTATACTTATAAATTCCATGGTGAAGGTATCTTTGAAGTGAAGAATGTATTATAGGTGTTTTATAGGCCAATATAAAACATTTTCATGAATTTTTCTCAAGTTTTCCTCCATCAGATTATTAGGATTGGCTTAGATAGGTTCAAACATGCATGACATCTTAATGATTATTCATAACCCTAAGGTATTGAACTAAAAAAATAATGCCAATATTTTTAAGAATACAACCTCATTCAACCCTCAATAGTATCTAAGGACCTGATGAATTTGATTCCTGATGTTCCAACATGAATAAAATGACTATCAGGTTCAAAACCTTTCATTCTAGGAGGTCAATGGAGAGGGAAAAGGGTGAAAAAGAGAAAAACTATATGGTTTTAACTTATAACACTTCATAAGTGTCTATTTTAACCCACATAACCTATTCTCATGTTTCTCTTTGCCATATCTCCCCCATAGATCCTATGAAACCCCATTATCTCTTGACTAGGATTCTTGGGTCTCTAGGCCAGTTTGACCCTAGAAGTTTATAAGTAAATCTTTTCTCATATTTTACAAAACCTCCAGACATACCTTGTGACATTTACATTAAATGTCCTATAATTTTTTCTAACTTGAGCTTAAAACCATACCAAAGTATGGTTTTTAATGAATTTGTATAACACTTACCAAACATTAAATCTATCCCCAAGTTTTTCCATGTACATGCCTATTTAGGCCTAGGTCAATTAGGCCTATTCTATCAAGGCTCTCATTTGCTTCAGGGGACTATAGCATTCAATGTAGGTTGAGATCATTTATCTTCACCCCTATGTAGGGTTACTCACACTTTCACTCTTTTACTAAAATATTTTGCCTATAGGTGGTAATTTGGTCTGCCTAAGCTATAGGTGTAGACATCCCCTTTCTTAATTGTCACATTAAGACCTATCTAAGAAATGAAATAATGATGAACATGGTATTATTACCTAACCAAACCTTTTAAACCTCTTCAAACCATATTTCATCAATGATTTTTCAATTCTATAGTCACAACCCTATTTTTTCATTATTGGCATTTGGAAAGTAGTTTGTGATCTTGACTATGTGAGTGTGGATGATTTATTCAATTAGAGACTTTGGTATTTTTATTATATTTAACACCATTTGGGAAGTTCCTCTAATCTCTCTATATATCCCCCATGATAGTGTTTATTAATAAAAAACCTTGACCTTTTTACATATTTACCCACAGGCCTATGACTATCTCTCGAGGTGTACTAGGCCCAATTGTGCCTTTTATCCCTTCTCTACATGTCTAAAAATGACCTCATAGTTCCCTTTTTGACTTAAAACTCTACATTGACATGAGCTTGGACGTATGGAGGATCTCTTTACTAGTTTAGTCATTCATTCTAGTGAAAAACACCTTTAAACAAGATCCACACCTTGACACAGGTTTGTTAGGGCTTCTTAAGTTCAACATATGAATTGAGTAACCTAAAAATGAATTTTCATGGAATTTTAACCTCTTATATGAATGATTTTGCATTATATTGAAGTTCCCTCTAAATTTGATTACTCTTTGTGATCCCTTCCAACAAAGCTTGGTTGATTGACCTAACATCTTAATCAATGTTATAACCATTATAAACATTAAATAAATAATTTTGAATATTCACAACCTTATGAGAGACTCTTATCACCCCTTACATAGGAAATATCATGACATAACCATGACATAACACTCTTGGAGGCTTTTGTGTATTTTAAAAAGGACATTTTGAACCTCCCAATGACCTTAATCTATGAAAACTAACCTAAGATGATGCTAAATCTTAAAAGTGACATGGATCCTCCTAAAAATGTGATGAATCATTCATATATTTATTCCAAATGGCTCTTTAGTCAAGTTTGACACTCGCTTTAAAATTTTCATGATGTAAATTCACCACCATTATGATTTAGCTCTTAAGAGTTTATATGATGGGTGAGAGAGAGGTTTCTAGACTTGCTCATGGCATCATCTTGATATCCATCCATTACTACATTTTGATAATCCATTTTTTCAATACACCTACATGTCACTTACCACCATAGGCTTTACAACTCTATTTGATCTTTGAAAACATGTTTGTTATTCTTCAAGGAGGACTAAAGACTCATGGATTGAATCTAGGTCATCATAACAACTCAAAAGGTATACAAATCCCCACCAAAACTTGGTATATAATGTAATAAATATTTTATTCTCTTAATTCCTACCTACAATCTACATAAAATTTCTCACTAGACTTGGTAAAACCCTAGAAACATTGTTTTGAAAACCTTCAGGTCTATAGATTCATTGATTTGGCTTAAACTACTTGACTAGGAGTGATAGTTTGAGAGGTGAGGTACACCATAAATTATTTTAGATAACTTAAATGGATCTATAATAATCCATAATTATAACCAAAAAACTATTCTTGACAAATTTCATGCATTTAAGCCTCCAAAATGCCAAGACACTATTATATGTACCTTGTACGTGTGATAATATGAAGGTTTTATTTTTCCCATGAGCTCAAACATGTGAAGTGAGTATTGAGGATGGTTTATAAGGGTTTTTATTACCTTTAATATGTCACAAAACTTTCCATTATTCTTTAATCACACTTAGAAATGGAGAAACTAAAGCAAACCTAAACCCTTCCTAGATGGAGAAAACATAGTGAGTCTTCCACCTTCTTAGTGATTATTTATAAAAGAGGAGGATCCAATATAAGGAAAAATACCATAAAATTTAATACAAATAAGTTACCCTCCTATAACCAAAATCTTAGGTCCTTATTTTCTCTCTCCTATCTGTACCATTCATAAACTTGATTAGCTTTCCAAGGCTAACAAGGAGCTTAATTAAAGGAAAGAGATTAATTTTTTACTCCTTTTTAATTAAAAATCCCTAAAAATAATGAATATTATCCTGAGAGTCATAAATAAATCCATGCACATGCATTAACCTGACCTTTCTTTGATAAACATGTATGGACTACCTGAAAATCATCTCTTTTTACTATGAAAATTATCCATTCTTCTTGAAAACTGATAGAAATGATATGTTAGTTACCCCTAAAGTTTACTTACAATTGTATGGATCTAAATTGAGTTTTCCATATCTTCATTATACTATACACTTTTCATTTCTTATCAAAATTGCTCTTGAATGCTACCAAATAGATAATAAAGCATTGAAAAAAGGGGTGTAAGGTTAGAAATGAATATTGCTACCCTTTTTGGCACTTGGACAAACTAGAGGAGTGATATGACTTTTACACCACATGACATGTCTCAACATGAAACCCTAGACCACTTAACACCCTTGGAACCTATTGTTCATTATAGTAATGCTTAGACAACATAAGGTCAAAATATGACATTTAGCTTAATATTGTAGAAAAACCTTAAATAATGTTAACCAAGGTTTGAAAAGACCATGTTGAGGGATTTAAAAGGCATATGATGGCCAACTTACAAGGTTAGGAGACATCGAAAGAAATTTTTTGAACTTCATGGTCTTAAATTTGGTCTGGGGGGCCAAATTTTCAACATTCCTAGTGACTCACAAGGGTTAGCCAACCTACTAGTCAAGAGAACCAGCTATTTCATACATGATAGTCACTAGACTCAAACTTGGAAACATGACTTGGATGACCACTCTGGTTGGACTATTAATCATATTTATCACCTTATAAAGCCTTTAAGGATTAAACCAATATCCTACACATATAAAAATACCAAAATAAAATAATACCTAAGAAAGTAATAAGACAATGATAACTAAGGCAGCTAACATACCACATTTATGTTGATAACACTTATTTTAAACTAAATGATCAAGAAAACAATTAATTATGTAGAACTAGCTTGAAATTTTCTCATCCCTCTTGGGTCAAAGTAGAAGTTTCTTGGATCCTTCATTCCATGTAATAAACAAAGGAATGAGGTAAGAATCCTCTTGGACTTTAATCTCATTGTCTTCATCCTTTCCTTGAATGCCACTCTTCTCATCATGCTCTCAAGTAAGGTGACAATTGTAAGCCAATCTCCTATGAATATATACTCTTCTTGTACTCTAAGATCCTTATCATTCTACCTATCAACTGTAACCTCAACAAACTATACTTATTTTAGGCATGATTCTTTGACCTTCATGGTAACTTGAGTGATCTCATGTTTTGTATTATCTACTACAAGCTCATCAATATCTTCAAGTATCTCTTAATACTCACTCTAGGTTGCATCATTGTCCTTAATAATTTTTTTTAAAACTCTTTAATAGGAAGTATACCTTTGAAAATGGTTTCAAACTCTTGAAGTGACTTCATATACTACTACCACTCATCTTTGTGATCTTCCTTATGATCAATGAGATGAAGACTATCTAGGCAGACATCTTCTTATTCCCACTTTAGGGCCATAGGGTTGTCAAGATTTTCACAACCTACTATTTAGTAATGATGTGGTTGAAAATTAGCTTCTTGAAGTTCATTTTCTTACTCTTGTGCTTGTAGGATGATGTTCAACTAATCAAGGGGTTCTTGGAACATATGCTTATCTTGGTTTCCTTGTTTAACCTCAACCTCTTCCTCCATAAGCTAAACCCTATCATTTTGATTATCATGATCCATATGGTTTGAAACTACTTGGAATTATTCAAGTAAATAATGGTTGTTTTGATTATTTTCCCCTTCATCATTATTATGTTCATCTGACTAAATTTATTCATCTTGAACATCATTCTTAATGAAGCAAGGGAGTTCACCGAGAGAGCTTACTTTGTCTTGGCCATTAGAAGCATCTTGAAGGCTACCCAAATTTATGTTCATTTTAGGAGACACTTGAATACCTTTATGTTAGGCCTTTTGAGGCATAATTGTATTTGATACTAAATATTTCTTGGCATGGACTATTTTTTCATCAAGTTTTTCTTCTTTCAAACCTAGTTCTTCCACCTGAATGGCACAATGATCAGGTATTTTATAACTATGACACTTGGTCTAAGAAGGTTTCCATGTGTCCATGCCTTCATTACCTTTTTGTCCTCTAAATTATTTCTCTTCATTTATCTTCTCCTCGTCTATTCTCCAAACCATATGTCCTCCATAAAATAGGGAGATGGTGGGAGGGAAATAATGTCTAACTACTGGAGTTGGAACATAAGCCTTTATAGGATACTCTTGAGTAAGTTTATGGGGTGAACAGGCAATATAAAAGCTTGGGAACTTCCTAGGATTGATACTCATAACTTATTCATATCTTTTCATACCTCAAAATCCATGAATAACTTATTCTTGAGAAAGAGGTGAGGGATTTTGAAATCTTGCTAATTTCCTTGTCATGACTTATGCAACCTTCCTCTCTTCTTGGTTTGGGTTTTGCATGGGAGTTGTTGAGTGTGGATCCCTTTGGGGCTATCACATGACCATAGGAATAAATTATGGGGGCCTATAGAGATCCAAAGATGTGGGGAGTGTAATTTTCATGTTATCCACATGTGAGTGGAATATTCCTTGTATTCTTAATTTCTATGTATTTCATATTTCATGGAGTTAGTTTTTAGATGTATTTTCCCATGTTGACTTCCTTGTTTTGATGAAGCTATTTGTTTTTTTGGAAAAGGGAACTCCTTACTTGTTGAGTGGAGTTGGTTGTAATCACATGTTCATGGGAAAATGTTCCCTTAGAAGATGGAGAAGATGAATATGGTGAATTTCTCCTTGAGAGAGCTTTTAAATACGCTTGATGAAGTGGAAAAGGGTTGTCACATGTTGGATAATGCTTATCTTAGATAAGCATTGCACATTTTCTCCTCCTTTTATGGATTTTATTCATTTTCTTATATATACAAGGTGTGGTGTGGCATTTAGAGGTTGATAGTTTATTTTTAGGGTGTGGCTTTGAGGATCAGAGTTAAAATGCATGTTTTCATTCTAGGGTGTGGTTTAGCAACTTGTGAGATAAACATTATGAAGGTGTAGGTGAAAGTGTAGTTTTTTTGTGCAACACTTTCTATAGGATATTTTTTCTATGTGCAATTTTAATGTAATATTTTTTAGATTACTAATTTATTTGAGAACTTTCATTGGTAGATGTAGCCCACATTGGGTGAACCACATTAGATCTATGTTATTTGTGTTATTATTATCTTGCTCTCATTTATGATTTCATATTAATGGTGAATTAAAGAATGTTTTCATAATGAATTTTATTGGATAGATTTAGATCTAGTTTATGGTAATAGTAGATATAGATTTAGAAGTGTTTTATTCCTAACAACTAGTACCAGATCCATTGGTTGTGTGTTTTATTGAAGTGGTAAATCACAGGAAGGCTATTAGCTTGAGTGGGATCTATGAGAGAAGAGATCAGATTTATAGTTAAGAAGTTTGATGGTACACATTTTGGTTTGTGGAAAATGTAGATGGAAGATTACCTATATCAGAAGGAACTTCAACTCCCCTTGGAGGGTAAAGAAAGACAACCTGTAAGTATAAGTGATGCAGATTGGTCATTAATTGAAAGGAAAGCATTAGGAACCATACGGTTATGATTTTCATCTTCTATTGCTTTTAACATTATAGATCAGATAACTACAAAGGATCTCATGGATAAACTTTAGAAGTTATATGAGAAACTTTTAGCTCCTAATAAAAAAATTCTTATGAAAAGATTATTTAACATGAAAATGTTTGAGAATGGTTCAATTGCTAATTATCTTAATGATTTTAATACAATTGTAAGTATGCTCACTTTAGTTGGAATTAAGTTTGATGATGAAGTTAGAGATTTGCTAATCTTATGTTATTTACTTGATAGTTAGGATAGTTTGGTTATGGCTAGAAGTAATGCAGTCCCTACCAAGGGAAGCTTAAATTTTGAGGATGTTGTAGGTGTGATCTTTAGTGAGGAGATGTGAAGGAAAAGCACTAGTGAATCATATTCAAGTAATGCATTATTAATTGATCCTAGAGTGAGGCAAAAGGACAAGATAAATGGTAACTAAGGAAAGTCAAAAGGTAGATCTAAGTCTAGATCTAGATCCAAGATGATATGCTGGCATTGTGGGAAGAGTGGACACTTAAAGAAGGATTGTTGGCCAGTTCAGGATAAGAATGACAACAAGGAGGAAATGAATGAGGTAAATGTGACATCAAGTAAATCATGTCAAGATGCCTTAATTTTTTCTATGGATAGTTTTTTTGAGTCTTGGGTATTAGATTTAGGGGCTTCTTTTCATGACACTCCACATAAGCATTATTTTAGTGATTATGTTTAAGATAATATAGGACATGTATATCTTGGTGATGATGAACCATGTGAGATAGTAGGGAAAGGTTATGTTTATGTTAAGATGCATAATGGGAACACATGAATCTTTAAGGATGTTAGACATGTGCCTATGTTGAGATCAAATTTGGTTTCAGTGGGGCAATTGGGTAGTGAGGAATGTTTGGTTATGTTTACTATAGATTCTTGGAAAGTTACCAAAGGTGATCTTGTGATCTCAAGAGGTAATAAAGTTGGTAATTTGTATTTGAATAGTAGTGTTGATTATATTGATTTAGTTACTTTAGATGGAGATGTAACTATGTGGTACTATAGGATCGATCATATGAGCCATAAGGGCATGGAGATCTTAAATGATAAGTTGCTTGGATTGAAAGATCTAGATCTATAATTCTATGAAAATTATGTGTATAAGAAATAGAAGAAAGTTAAATTCCTAAAGGTTAGACCCACAAAGAAAGATCACATGTTATATCTAGTACACTCAGATGTATGGGGGCTCATTTAGGTATCTTCTATTGGTGGATCCAATTATTACATTACTTTTATAGATGATGCAACTAGAAAAGTTTGGGTTTATTGCATTAAAGAAAAATTTGATATATTTGAAACTTTTAAGAAGTGAAAAGCATTGGTTGAGAATGAAATAGGGCTCAACTTGAAATGTCTTAGATTAGATAATGCTGGTGAATATTGTAGTAATGCTTTCTTTGATTATTATTCTAACAATGGAATTTATAGGCAAAGGATGTCTCTAGGAACTCCATAGCATAATGGGGTATCCAAAAGGGTAAATAAAATAATAATGGAATATGTTAGGAGAATGAGGTTACATGTAGGGTTGCCTTTATAGTTTTGGGTAGAAGTAATTAACATGATAGTATATTTCATTAACAGAGGACATTCTATGCCTTTCGATGGAGGCATTCCAAAATAATCTTGGTCTAGTAAGAATGTTGATTATTCTTTTCTTAGAGTCTTTGGATGTGAAGCTTTTGCTCTCATAAAAAAATAGTATAGGGTCAAGCTAGAGGCTAAATTAGAGAAATGCACCTTTTTTGGTTATGGTGAGGATGACTTTGGTTTATGTTTAAAGAGAATTAAAGATAGGAAAATATTTTAGTCTAGAGATGTAGTCTTTAATGAAATATTCATGCATAAGGATTAGTTGTATAAATACGATCAAGAATAGAAAGAGTACATAGTATTGGATGACATTGTGGATGGAAAAGTATCCAAGGATTTAGTCTAGGAACCTTCTAGACAAGGACCCCAAGCTCCTATGGTAAGAAGGTCTTCTAGGGTAAGAAAAGCACCTGGACATTTTTCTCCTTTGAATTATTTATTACTCACTGAAAATGGAGAGCTAGAGTGTTATGAGGAAGTAATGTAGGTAGATTCCAACTTGAGATGGGAACAAGACATGGATGAAGAGCATAGATCTCTCATGGAGAACCAAATGTGGGATTTGGTTAGGCTATCAAAGGGCAAGAGTTCATTGCTAAACAAGTGGATCCTTAGAATCAAAGAAGAAGATGAAGGGATAAAATGGTATATGGCTAAGATGGTGGTCAAGGGGTTTGCACAAAAATTAGGTATTGATTTTGATGAGATTTTCTCTCCTATTGTAAAAATGACTTCTATTACAATTGTTTTTTGTTTAGTTGTAGTTGAGGATTTACACTTAGAATAGTTAGATGTGAAAACTAATTTTTTTCATGGTGATTTGGATGAAGACTTATATATGAAGCAACCATAGGGATATGAGGTTAAAGGGAAGGATAACTATGTGTGTAAACTAAAGAAGAGCTTGTATGGATTGAAACAAGCTCCATGACAATGGTAAAAGAAATTTGATTGTTTTATGTTGGAAAAAGAATATCAAAGGTGTCATTTTGACAATTGCATGTACATCAAACATTTTGATGATGGTTTCTTTATTATATTATGCTTATATGTCCATGACATGTTAGTTGCAGGAAAAAACATACAACATATTCATATGATCAAGAAACAAATTAGTGACTTATTTTCTATGAAGGATTTGGGTGTTATAAATAAAATCCTTGGTATGAGGATTTCTCATGACAATAAGGAGAAGAATTTGATCTTATCCCAATAATAGTATGTGAAGAAAGTCTTGGAAAGGCTTATCATGTTGGATGCTAAATCTATTATTAATCTTTTGGTAGGCCACTTTAGATTATCAAAGGAGTAGTGTTCAAAGATGGAAGATAAAAAGCTTAAGATGTCTAGTGTACCTTACTCATCAGTAGTTGGCATCTTGATGTATGCCATGGTTTTTACTAGGCTAGATATTGCCCAAATAGTGGTAGTTATGAGTAGGTTTATGAGTGATCCAGGTTATGAGCATTGGTAGGTAGAAAAATGGATTATTTGATAATTGAGAGGAACCATTAATTTTGCATTATGTTATGGTGGATTAGATACCACTTTGTGTGGTTATGTGGACTCAAATATGGCAAGGGATATTGATAGTAGGAGAAGTATGACAAGATACATATTTACTATTAGAGATACCATAGCTAGTTGGATTTATAGGATACATAAGGTTTTGGATTTGTCAACCATAGAGGCAAAGTATGTTTCTACTACAGAAGCTAGCAAGGAGATGATTTGGTTATAGGAGTTGTTTTGAGAGTTGGGGCATGAGTAGGAAGTTGGGAGACTACATAATGATAGTCAGAGTGTTATTCATTTGGCAAAGAACTCTGCTTTCCACTCAAGGATGAAACACATTCCCTTATGTTATCACTTCATTAGGAAAGCTTTGGAGGAGAACTTGGTGAAGCTAGAGAAGATTAATACTATCTATAATCTTATGGATATGATGACCAAGGTGGTCACATTGGACAAGTTGAGACTATGTTTAGATTTGGTTGACCTTAGGGGTCATGGAGCAGTGATAGATTTTGTTCAAGAGAAACAGTCTCCAAGTGGGAGATGATTGAGTGTAGATCCCTTTGGGGATATCACATGACCATATGAATAAATTTTGGGGGACTAAAGAGCTCCAAATATGTGGGGGATGTAATTTTCATGTTCCCCACATGTGAGTGGAATATTCCTTATATTCCTAATTTTTATGTATTCCATATTTCATGGAGTTAGTTGTTAGATGCCTTTTCCCATGTTGACTTCCTTGTTTTGAGGAACCTAGTTGATTTTTAGAGAAGGGAACTCCTTCCTTGTTGAGTGGAGCTAGTTGTGATCACATGTTCATAGGAAAATGTGCCCTTAGAAGGTGGAGAAGATGAATATGGCAAATTTATCCTTGGGAGAGCTTTTAGATAGGCTTGATGAGGTGGAAAAGGGTTCTCGCATGTTGGATAATGATTAGCTTGGATAAGCACTTCACATTTTCTCCTCTTTTTGTGGATTTTATTCATTTTCTTATATATATAGGGTGTGGTGTGGCCTTTAGAGGTTGATGGTTTATTTTTAGGGCATGTCATTGAGGATTAGAGTCAAAGTGTAGGTGTTCATTACAGGGTGTGGTTTAGCAATAATCAAAGAAATCATTACTACAATATTCACCTCCATTATCTAATCTGAGACATTTCAACTTGAACCCTATTTCATTCTCAACCAAGGATTTCCACTTCTTAAAAGTGTCAAATATATCAGATTTATTTTTAATGCAATAAACCCAAACTTTTCTAGTTGCATCATCTATAAAAGTAACGTAATAATTGGATCCACCAATAGAAGATACCTGAACTATATATAAATTTTGATCTTTCTCTCATTTATGCTTTCATATTAATGGTGAACTAAGGAATGTTTCCATGATGCATTTTATTGCATAGCTTTAGATCTAGTTTATGGTAATAGTAGATCTATTTTTAATTTTTTTTTAATTCCTAACAAGAGTATAAGTCCAAAGATATTGACTTAGTGTAATAAGAGGTGGAAGCTCATAGGATTGGTTGAAATTATATTGTTGCTCCTTCAACTCCAATATCTCACTTGAAATGATTTGACTCATGTTTTTTAACTCCTCCAACTCATCGAAGAAACTAGGTGTAGCTTGAAAGGGTGGTTGGGGAGGGGAGAAGGGATAATAAACTTGATAGGAAGGCTACCAAGGAGGATAATAAGAAAGGTGATCATGAAACTAATATGGTTCACATAGAGGGTAACAAGGCTCATGAGGATATTAAGGTATGTGGTTGGGTTGCCAAGGGGGATGGCATACAGTACCATAGGGATGGTATGATCCATCTACTATTGATAAAGAAATGTAGGGTTAAAACTCACTTTATATCCATTAATTTAATTTCATAAGTCAAATAAATAAAAATAGAACCATAATAATGTGTTATTAACCTTATATGAAAACCCTATGATGACCCTTGGAATGAAATTTTGAGTGCTAGTATGCTTCCTCAATGCTTGTATCTACTTGAGATTATTGAATGGTGATACTATATGCTCAATCTAGGTGTGATAACAACTATTATCAATCTAGATCACACTATTGATGCAGTGGTGTTTCAAGCCTACCTCATTTAGATGGTATAATGGGATCACCTCTTGGTGTGGGTTGCCTAGTTGATGAGGTGAACCTCTAGTTTTTGGGCTAGCTACCCTAGTGCATCAATTGTATCTAAACTCCTAAAACTATTAACTTAGTGATGAAAAGAGATAGAATATGATGCATGAAACAAAAAAAACCTAAGCTAAGGGGAGGTGATGGACTGAAATGTCTTTTATCTACTGTAATTGACCCTTTAGCAACACTTGCAAACAAAAAAAGGATTAGAGATTAGATTACTCTCTCCTCAAGAACCCTAATCATCAATAATTCATATCGAGGCTATATTAAGTGGTTGTAACTTGTGTATGAATGGAAGGTCTACTTCCATGACAGCACCAATCATATTCTACTTTAAACATAGTCACCAACACTTACACCATATGAACTATCTAGACAATCTCTTAGTAACTAGGTGAGAACAAGGACCTACAAAGGAATATGAAATTCAATCACTTCTATAAATAAAAAATCATAGATCACATTAAGCTATCAAGAGAATTTGAACTAGTTCTTATATTCATTCAAAAGGATTACAAGGTATAATTTGCATAGAGTTTCTTCATACCGAGTTGAGGGATGCATATAATGTCATTTTAGCCTCAATTTATAAAACAAGAAAAGGGAAAGAGAGGATACTCTAGTGTGGAAGTGTGGGGAAGAGGTCATGATGACCCTAATTTACACAATCAATAATTCAAATATGCATAAGGATTAGTAACAGCTCATTCACATATCCCATGTGTTGCCTTGAATTCATTATGGCTTTCAATGACACTATGGCATAAAAAATGGCCTAGTGGAGGCCCCTTTAGTTTTGGTTGACTCCATACACAACATGAGCATGCCAACTTGGTTAATGAGCTCTCCTCATGATAATTACAAAGGTAGAAATATGGTCCATCTTAGCCTCCTTGAAGTATTAAGTATCTCACATCTCTCTTGCATGTCAATAAGGCCTATAAAACTACTCCATCCTCCATTATGGACATGAAGTGTGTGTGCTCACCTACATGAATTAGTCATAAGGATGTTATGGCCCTATATTTACTCTCTTAGCATCCATCTATGCCAATAGTCATCTTTATTTTTGACCAATTAGGTCTATTAGGCCGAGTTACTTGACTTTAGCTCTCTTGAGTGATCATAATTCTACATAGTAGCTAATTGAAACTATGATAGACATTTTTAGGACCTGATAAGTGTTTGATGTTATGAATTTGGGATTGTTTCATTCATATTGCTCTTGACCTCTCAAAGTGACCTTATTTATCCATCACAAGCAAATCTAAAACCACCTTATTCATGTAAACCTATAGAAATAATCTGAGGGAGAAAATAAGTGGAGATTGAGGTATAAGAATATATAGGTCTATCCACACTAACCTCTACAATGGTCTTCATTATCTCACAATGCGTAGAACCCTATTTTGAGCTTAAAATCCTACAAAAATATAGTGTTTGATGAATTGGTAAAGGTTATTATACCTAAAAATTCCATGGTGGGAACATCTTTAAAGTGAATAATGTATTATAGGTTTTTTCTATGAAAATACAAGACATTTGGATGCATTTGTCTCAATTTTTCCTCCATCAAGTCATAAGGATTGGCTTAGGCAATTTCAAACATGCATGACCTCTTAAAAATTATTCATAGCCCTAAAGAATTGAAATTAAAAACTAATACCAGGATTTTTAATCATAAAACCTTGTCAACCTTCCATAAAATTTGAGGATCCCATGCATCTATTCCTTGATGTTCCAACATGAATAAAATGCCTCTCAGGCTCAAAACCTTACATTCTGGGAGGTCGATGGAGAGGAAAAAGGGTGTAGAAGAGAAAAATGTGTTTGGTTTTGACTTCTAACAGTTCTTAAGGGTTTTTTGTAACTGACATAACCTATTACCTTGTTTATATTTTCCATCTCTCCCCCATATACCCTTTTCAACCCCATTATCTCTTGTTTAGAGTTCTTGGGTCTCTAGGCTAGTTTGACCCTAGAAGTATAAAAGTGCATATTTTCCCATCTTTTATGAGTTCAAAACCTCTAGAATTACCTTGTGACATTTTCATCACCATCCTTTTATGTTTTTCAACTTGAAACACTTCCCAAACATGCAATCTATCTCTAATATTCCATGTATAGGCATGCACATGCCAATTTAGACCTACTAGGCCTAACTAGCATGTCAAGGCTAACCTTTGCTTCAAGGTACTAGAGCATTAAATGTAAGATAATAACCTTTATAAAAAAATTCAATTTTTTTTTTCACTCTTTCACTTCACCCCTATTCAGGTCCCCTCACATTTTCACTCTTCTACTCAAAGATTCTACCTTTAGGTGGCAATTTGGTCTGCCTGAGCCATAGGTGTAAACATCCCCTTTATGGGTTGGTAATATGAGACCTATCTAAGAAATGAAATAATGATATAAAGGGTCCTCTTACCTAAATAAAACTTTTGAATTTCTTGAAACCATGTTTCATCAATGTTTCTTTAACTCTACAGTCATAACCCTATTTTCTCATGTTGGCATGTGGAAAGCAGTTTGTGATCCTGACTGTGTGAGTGTGGATGATTTATTAAATTAAATCCTCTATTATTTTTATTATATTTTCCAAAATTTGGGAAGTTCCTCCAATATTTCTATATATCCCCCATGCTAGTGTTTATTTGTAAAAAACCCTCACCTTTTCACATATTTACCCATAAGCCCATGACTCTCTCTAGGCCTACTAGGCCTAGATGGACCTTCTATCCCTTATCCATAGGTCTTAAAATGACCTCATATTTCCCTTTTTGACTTTAAACTCTAAATTAACATTATATTGGATGTATGGAGGATCTATTGACCACTTTAGTCATTCATTCTAGTATAAAACACCTCTAAACAATATCCACACCTTGACATAAGTTTGTTAGGGCTTCTTAAGTTCAATATTTGAGTTGAGTACCATAAAAAATTAATGTTAATGGAATTTTAACCTCTTAGATAAATTATTACGCATTATATTGAAATTTTCTCTAAATTTTATTACTCTTTGTGATCCCCTCCAGTAAATCTTGGTTGACTAACCTAACATCTTAATCAATGTTATAACCATTATAAACATTGAATAAATGATTTTAAACCTTGAAAAACCTTATGAGACACTCTAATCATCAATTACATAGGAAATATCATGAAATAACCATGACATATCACTCTTGAAGGATTTTATGTACTTTACAAAAAACATTTTGAACCTCCCAATGGCCTTAATCTTTATACGTGAACCTTAGATGATGCTAAAGCCAAAAAGTGACATGGATCCTATTAAAAATGTTATGACTCATTCCTATAGTTATTCTACATGGATCTTTAGTCAATATTGACACTCACTTTAACCTTTTAAAGATGTAAATTCACCACCACTGTGATTTATCTCTTAAGAGTTTATATGAGGGGTGAGAGAGAGGTTTTTAGACTTGATTATGGACTCATCTTGAGAGATCCATACCTAAAGACATTTTGAGAATCTAATTTTCTATATACTTTCATACCACTTACTACCATAGGATTTATAACTTTGTTTGATATTTGAAAACATGTTTGTAAGTCTTCACGGATGACTGAAGACTCATAGATTAAATCTAGGTCATCATAAGAACTAAAAAGGTATAAAAATATCCACCAAAACCTGGTCTATTATGTCCTAAATATTGTATTCTCTTTATTTCTACCTAAAACCTACATGAATTTTCTCACTATATTTTTTAAAACATTGGAAACATTGTTTTGGAAACCTTCAGGTAGGTCTATATACTCATTGATTTGGTTTAGACTACTTCACTATGAGTATTAATTTGAGAGGTAAGGTACACCATCAATGATTTTATATGTCTTTAATGTATCTCTAAGAATCCATAATTACAACCAATAAACCATTATTGACAAATTTCATGCATTGAAGGCTCCAAAACACTAAGAAACTATTATCTACAACCTATAACTATAACCATACAAAGGTTTTCTTGTTACCATGATCTCACACATGTGAAGTGAGTCTTGAGGATGGTGTGTAAGGGTTTTTTAGACCCTTAAAAAATAACCCAAATTTCCATTATTCTTTCATTGCACTTAGAAATAGAGAAACTAAAGCAAACTTGAACCTTACCTAGATGGAAAAAACACAATGAGTCCTTCACCTTATTAGTGATTATTCATAAATTATGGGGATCTAATATAAGTAATAATACCACAAAATGGAAGAAAACTAAGTTCCTCTCCTCTTACCAAAATATTAGGTCCTCATTTTCTCTCTCATGTCCTTACCATTCACAAACCTAACTAGTTTTTTAGGGCTACCAAACAACTCGATAGAGGATATAGATCAATTTTTGACTCCTTTTAACTTGAAAACCCCTATAAAGCATGGATATAATCTTGGGATACATAAATTAATCCATTCACAATCTTTAACTTGACCTTGCTTTGAGAAACCTATAGAGACAACCTAAAAATCCTCTCTTTTTACTATGAAAAGTATCCACTATACTTGAAAATTGATAAAAATGATATGACAGGTGCCCATGAAGTTTCCTCACACCTATAAAGACCTAAATTTATATTTAAATATCCTCTTTCTATTGTACACTTATAATTTCTTGTCAAAATGACTCTTGAACATTACCAAATTTATAATTAAGCATTTCAAAAAGGGGTGTAAGGTTAGAAATGAATATTACCACCCTTTTTGTCACTTGTACATACTAGAGGAGTGTTATGACTTGGGAATGACATGACATGTCTCAACATGACCCCCTAGACCACTTAACACACTTGGACACTCTTGACCATGCTAAGAATGATTAGACAACATAAGGTAAAAAGATGACATTTACCTTAATATTAATAAAACAACCTTAAACAATGCTAAACAAGGTTTTAAAAGACAATTTTAAGTGATTTAAAAGGCATATTATGGCCAAATTACAAGTTTAGGAGAAACTATACCCATACAAAAATTAGATCTAGAAAATGCAACAATATAAAACCCTACAGATTTTTAACCCTAGAGAAAGGTAGGGTATTGGTTTAATTTTTTCCCATATGATGGGTTTGCTAGGATTTTTTTAATCTAAAATATACTTTTACATAAATTACCTTTAAAAATAAAATTTTGAATGTACCAACATAATATTCAAATCTACATAATGTAATAAAGTACTTACAATAAAGTCATTAAAGTATGTGCAGTAAATATAATCAATAAACTATGTGATTAAGGTTTAAGAGAGAGCATATCTTTTTTTTTCCTATTATATATCACCACATTAACTAAGTTTCATCTTAGTTATATAATGTATCCTTGTGTTCCATTTGTTATTGGTTTTTCCTTTTTTCCCTAGATACCAGCATTAATGCTAGTGTTCTGACTTGAATGATTCTATTTGTGTACTATAAGCAACTCAATTTATCCATGAACTTGCACTTGTACTTGTGTTTCCTATTTATGTATAATTTTTTGTTATGTTTTGCATGATCAACCTATGATACTAGAACCCTAGTTTATTTATTTTTTCATAGTTGTCACTCAATAAAAAGGGGTTATCACATGAGTTAAGTTAACCCTAGTAACCTATTATTTCTAAGTGTTGCATACATAATCATATACTTTGAATAGGTAATTAGATTTGCATGTAGTTATTTCTCTAGGTGTACGTGTGTGATGTTGATTTTACAACTGTGTATTCTTTCTCCTAGTTTAACTCTTGGAACAAGTAATGAAAATGCAAAATTATATTTTTAATACTTAAAACTTCAATTATAGCAATATAGTGTGTAAAGTGATTCAATATATTCTGAATAAATAATTTACATTTCAATTGAGAGGCTTGAATGATCATATAATGTTGTGCCCTAACCTTTTATATATTGGGAACCTTTTATTTTGAATTAATACATAGTGGTGTGTGAAATCCACCATAGAACAAACATTCAAATCCTTAAAAATGGTTATAAAGTAATAGGTATGAAAAAAGGGAGGATAATTAGGTAGGACACTACAGTCTGATTTAGGACACTAACATGGATGGTAGTGTCCTAAGTTGAATGATAGTGTCAAGATATTCAAAATATATTAAATGCCATTAGCACTCAGGGTTCCCTATAATAGGATGGTTATAACATAGAGTAATGAATAAAAGACATAAAAACATAGGTATTACAACAAAAGAGAAATAAACCCTAGATGCCCATGCAAGAGAGTGTCATTAAATGATCAACTCTCTATCAAAATGTCTACACATCCAAAATATATGAAAAAACACATTATGAAAAGAATCTTGTAGTAAATATGGGCATTTGTAATGTTAGATAAGTTGATATTTTAGAACTTGTGTGCATTTTCTCCTCTAATATCATAATTTATTAAATGTAGAATAAGCCCACAAGGGAATAATAAGTATATTTTTTCTCCTTTTTGACTTTTCAAAAACAAAAAATAAGTCATTTGAAAACCAAATATTAGCTCATTTTTCAAAAATTAAGCAAAATTATTAAAAAATCCAATTGTGCAAAAATAACCAATACATAGTTTCTAGTATCAATAATGCCTCTAGTTTGCATTTATGATTTGTGTCATCATGATAAAAACACTACACATATAGTCTAATATAGTTTTAACAATAGAATTTTTCACATCATCCCTATAAACCATGAGGGAAACTAAGAAAGAAATTATTTCCCATTCCCTTCATTACCCATTTACAACTATCACTAGATGTAAATCCTTAAAGTAAACAATAATAATCTAGGTATTAGGGTTATCATGCCCATGTATAATGAGTTATCTCTAGACAAGTTTATTATATAGATAAAATATTTTTCATGTGCTACCTAGGTACCACATACCATTTTGATCTCATGTGATTTAACATATATTTCACGTACCACTAGGTATATAGAAAGGGAAAGCTTATTCCATGTACCAATGGGTATATAAGAAGGTCAAACATATATAAAGGTTTTGTATATCAATTAGGTAAATATATAAAATATATATTGTAAGAGTGATAAGGAACCATTCCATTTCCCTGTACAAAAAACATGCATTCAATCAAACTTATTTTTGGCACAACCCTAACTAGGAAAGATTCCTAGTTATAATGCTCAAGATAAGAGGAGATACACTTATCTTTAATGACTTGTAGTTTAACATCCATGATAGGGATGAAAAATTTATTGAACCTAAATAAGGAAAGAAGATACCATTTTAAAAGAAAAAGAATTCAAAAACATTGGCCTTGATAAGGGTATCTAATGCAACGTTGTTTCATCACATATAGAGGTGAAACACTCCTTGGGAATTATTTAAAAAATTCAAATATCTATATGATTCTAACTTAGAATTGGAGTTCATATAGTCACAATTTAAACTATTCAATATTGAGTTAAAAATGGTGATTTCATGAGTTTGGCATCTAAAATCCAAGAAATAAAACATGCTCTTGATGTAAATACTATAAAAATTGATGTGTAAGTGACTACTTTTATAAAGATCTTGTTCCTACATACTCAACCTAATTAGAGTATTTAAAAGTAAGAAGTATATCTAATACTCTCATATTTGATTAATTTGTTGAGAAAATGGATGAAAGAGAAAAATCCTTTGGAATACAAAATGAGTCCATGGGAGAAATCATTTATTATACCAATCAAAAGGGCATTTCTTTCAATAATGTATGAAATGAAATAAGCAAAGGGAAAAATAAATGGTGAGGTATAAAATCCCCAAAAAATAATATTTTACATCAAGAAAAGTAAAATGATAAATAACATTTGTTTTGAAAACATTGTGAAAGGAAATGGAGTCATGAGAACCATAAACGCAAAAAATCATGGGACAAAATTAAAACCTAGAGAAAAAATATTGAAAAGGAGAATAATAAGAACTCATAAATTAAGTCATCTTAATTTTTTAGTGAATGTGCATTTTCCATCTCTAATGAATCAAAATGCCTCAGAGAGTTCAACCTATGATAATGATTGGGTTCTAGACACTGATGCCACATAACATATGAATTTTTGAAGAGACTTATTTGAGGATTTTCAAGAATAATTTTTTCATCAAATATTTTTGGTAGATAATACAAGTATATGACCTTAAGTAAAATGTTCAATTTGACTCAAGTCATTAGGACTTTTAGACTTTGTTCTAAAAAATGTACTACACCTTTCTTAGTTGATAATAAACTTTTGGTCTCTTGTGGTGATTCAACCACAAGGCCACTCCATTCTATTTAACAATGGAGAGATGAAGGTCAAAATTAAATGTGATAACATAGTTGTTTTAACTAGACATGACGAAGGAAAATTTACCATAACTCAAGGGTAAACACTTAGTTCCAATAAATTTTCTCATCTTATTAAAGAAGGAATATGATCTAGACTCCTCCGGCATTGCATATTTGCGCACATATACTATGAAAACATTCATAATATATATAAAAATATGTTTTAGGGTTGGAAACTTTAACTTAAAACATTGAAAAGTGTGAATCCTACATATTGTCCAAACATGAAAGAAAACCATTTCAAAATTTAAAATGGGAAGCTAATACAAAATATAATTATTTCAATTTGATCTATGTTCTCTTCCAATTATTTCCATTAGTTTTCACAAGTACTTCATGTTGTTCAATGATCAGTACAACATAATTATTTAGATAAATATTTTAAATAAAAATTATAATCCTTTAAAACATTTCAAAAGTTTTGAACTATGTATGAAAATGAATCACAATCCCACATTAGGACACTTATGACAAATAATGGTGGTGAATTCATGTCAAATGTGTTTGAGTACTATCTTAAGTATAATGGAATTAATCATAATCTCATAATCCCTTACACCCCTAAATAGAATGGATTAGTTGAGCAAATGAACAAAAGTAAGATGAACATGTTTTATAAAATATTGTACTTCAAAAGGGAAAATCTACATTTTTGAGAAAAATCAACTCAAATAGAAGTATAAATCCATAACATGTCACCATTTGAAGCCATATAAATTAATAAACCATATGAGTTATGGTGTGGTACTCTCTCTTTAGTGGGACATCTTTGGATTTTTGGATCTATATGCTACACATTGATTTCCAAAGAGAACAAGAACAAAATGAACATATTAGTCATAAATGCATGTTTTTTGGATACGCATCTTCAAATCCATACAATCTATTTGATGATAACAAAAATAAATTTGTCATCATAAAATATGTCATTTTTAAAACTATAAAGACACAAAAAATATAATACAACAATTAAATAAACTTGATAAATATTCTAAATTGTATATTTCAAGGAGGTTGATGTGGAGATTTTGAATAATGAAAGGGGAAAATACAATAAAAAAATAATTGAATCTATATTAACTCCTAAAATGACACTTCACATTCTAAAGTAAAATTCATCATATGATTGTCTGATATTATAAAATTTAGGTGATTAAACTAAATAAAAGAAGGCACTAGTGATTCTCTAAGATACATATTAAAAGGTACCCAAATGGGTCGAATAGATATTGAAATATGTTAGACCTAATTAGGTTGGAAAAGATGCTCTAAAAGTGTGCATACAACCATATAATAATAAAAAAAGTTCCTAGATTAAACTTAAAATAAGATATAAATTTTTACCTTGGAAGACCCTCAATAAGAAGAAATAAACATTTTCCTTACTCTGAATCCACTTCCTTCTAATAAGCTAAAAATATTGATACATGGAAAATAACAATGAAGAGTATGTTTCATTAGGAAAAAATAGAACATGGAAATTGATTAATCCTCTAATCAGTCATAATCTTATTGGCTACAAGTAAGCCTTTTAAAATAATTAAAAAGTATATAGGTCAATTAACAAACACAAAGAAAGTCTTGTCACAAAGGTATTTCCTCAAAAATAAGGAAGTGAATATACTGATACCTTTGAACTAAAATCAAAATGGACCATTTAAATTATGTTGGCTTTGACAACTCATAATATGTGGAAAGTTCACCAAATGGATTTCAAAAATGAATTTATAAATGGTAATCTAAAAGAGATAGTGTACATGACTCAATTATAAGGTTTTTTAGTAAATGTATAAGATCACAAAGTTTTAAAACTATAAAAAATTCTATATGGTTTGAAACAAGCCCTAGAAGTGTGGTATGCCAAACTCATTGAACACCTCCTTAACATGAACTTTAAATATTTTGATTCTAAATATGTAACTCTTTTTCTCAAAACCATTGACAAAATAGTTGCATTTATATTGTTTTATGGGGATTATCTACTCATTATAGGAAATAATGAGAGAGACACTACAAAATTCAAATCAAATTTAATGAAAGGATTTAAAATGATTTTTTTTTGTTATTTTCATTATTATTTAGCTAGTGGAAGTGAAATTATTATAATATCATGTTTTATTATGTGTTGTTAAACCTTCCTTGGGATATATACTATCATTTGGAATTTATATTTTTGAGGCATAATGATGTAAATTTATCTTCATAAGTATAAAATATAGATAATATTTTCCTAAAACCCTTTTTGTTAAGTTGGATAGTTGTTGAGATCACTTTATTTCATATTGATTAATGTTTTAGATTACTTACTTTGGAAGGAACTGTAACTTATAGCTTTGTGATAATTTTTATCATTGCAATGCCTTAGTGTAGGTGGTGAGTTATTCAAGATATTTCTATTTCTCAAATCAAAATTATTATTTAATGTCTCTTTCTTATTTTTAGATCATGTTAGCATGCTTAAATATTTGTCTCTCTTGTATCTGGCTTAAGATGGTCATTATGATCATTTATAGTACAGGTCAATTATGTCAATTAACCCTAAAAGAACTAAGACAAGCTATATTCCTAAAAGTATCATAGACCTAATAAAATGAAATATCTAAAGCTAGCTACATTTTATTATTATTTTTGTAAGTAGCACTTGCTTGATATATTAATCCTATTGTAGTAGTTAATTAAATTGAAATTTAATATAGTGTTATGTTTTTCTTTTCATATTCTCTAATAATTATATAATTGTTTATGTGAACAAAAATTAGTTTGGTTCAATTTGCCTAGCTAGATTGAAGGGACAAAGAAATGATCATGCATGTTTCTCATTGAAATATTTAGTTGGTTACCAAGAATTGTATTGATTGTTAGTAATGTTATGTGATTTGCATCCTAAAACATTGGTGAAACTATAAAGCATTACAATTCCTTCAACATATTGTATTATTGGTTTTATGTGGTATTAGAATAGGAAAAACTCCTTTTTAGGTTATTTGTAATTCCTTGACATGCATTTTTTCATAATTAAATGTTATAAGTTATTGATTTATTGCTAAAGTGGATGGTTGTATCATGATATTATTTGCCTAGATAATGAGGTCCATTATGGAATCCATAAATGTTAAGTTGTATGTTTTGAAGTATTAGTAATAATGTTAATGAGGGGAAATGCTAAGTAGTGTTGAACCTTAAAAATATTTTGTATATGTATGCTTTATTTTAAATACTTTCTAATTATTTTAGTTGGACTATTTATTTGTAATATATAAATTATGGAAATAAAAGAGTGTTATAATAAATGCTAATAATTGAATTGTCAAGCCTATAGGTGATTTCTTGATTTGATCTTGTTTTAAAATGGATGGTTATTTTAAGGGCAATATAATATTGTACAATGCATACTTTGTTTATAAATACTAGAGATACTGATAATTTGGTGGACCTAAACATGTCCTTTTTGCATTAGTTTGTAGTTTATAAACAACTTGTTGATATGTAAATTAAATTTTGTTTTGCTCATGGAGTATTAAACTAACATTGTATAGTGTGATATATCTTTTTGATAAAATGTTATCTTATAGCATGAAATTAGTTACAGTGAATTTAAGAAATGTACTGGTCATGTGCAATTTATTATCAAGTAAGTTGTAATAGTTTATTTATTTCACTATATTATTATATTATATCATTTACTAGTTACTTCTTACCTAAATCTGATATAAATTTGAATTGGTTATGATTTAAAAACTTTTGGTTTAATTTTATTGAATGCCTAACACTAAGGAAGAAGAATTTTATTATATTAATTCTATTAAAAAATGACGTCTTAAGTAAAAAAAAGGGTTCAATATTTTTCTTAAGTATATCTTGCTGAAACCATTTTGTAACAAGGGTATAATGTTAAGTAAACACAAAAATATTTTACTTAACATAGTATCTTAGTATATATTATTATGGGATATGTGCAATTTTTTGATGACTTTATTTGAGTCGGTTGATTTGGTAATTAAAGTGATATAGGTTGAATTATATTTTATTTTGATTATTAAATGATGTTTTAGTTTAAATTAAAACTTAAAATGATTAATCAATCTTTATTTCAAGAATCCTACTTTGTCTTAGTACTGACAATGGACCACTTCAGGGAGTGTAATCTTGTCCCAAGATGTAAGTTTGTTGAATATTCTTGTCTAAAAAGGAAATGGTATATTTATAATAAATTTAAAATATAAAGTATTAATAGATTAATTTTATATAATTATTACTTATGAGTTATATGCATTTCTTAAAACCATCTGTAAGACTTCTACTTTGTTTCATTGATTTAATCCTCATTAAATAGAAAGTGAGATAATTTGGATAAGATGTAGTGCATTGAATAATGGTTGGTATGAAATATTAAGTAAATATATTAAAATTAGTAATAATGGTTTAGTATAAATATGGATACATCCCCTATAAACATTAATTTGAACTTATAAATTCATTCTCCCAAGGACAAACTTGTATTAATGTATTATCATGAATGAAATTTGAAATCCTTGTCTTCATAGTAGTTGAATAATTAAGCTTAAGTTAGTATTGAGATACATGGAAACCTAATCCATTTGGGAAAATTTTATGGTTTAAATGAAGCTTCTTAAACTTAATTTATGGTTGAAAACATATCTTTTCTAATTGTAAATTTGGTTTATTTGATAACGTAACTCACATGATCTTGAGGATTGATGTAAGTAATGATTATCATGGTGTATGACACACTAACATGGAATTTAATATATATTTATAATAATATTATATTTTGAGATATTCTTCTTACATCAGACCCTAGATTGGTTAACTAATCTAATCTAGGATTGAAAGTTTGATTATCAAGTGTCTCAGGCATTTTCTATTACTCTTATTAAGTTAAAAAGGAAAAAAAGGTTTTGTAAATAATAAGTGGTGTGCCTTAGGTTTAATGATGTAATTTTCAAAATAAACTTAACCTTGGGATATCAAGGTTATTTATGATTACCATATATGGATGTAAATAATATTTTACTCAATTTCATGGAAGTTTTTGGAATCGATCGTAAATGTATGATAATCATTGTTGGAAAATGGACATCATAACTAAAGAAGTCAAAAAAAAAATGTGGTTTTACTTTTGGGGGTTTATGACAATGGTATCAGAGCTTTATCTCTAAATATCTTTCAACAAAGATATTTAAGATGCCTTATCCTATAATTTAAGCTAAGGTTTGATTTACAATTTAACCACTTTATAATTGAACCATGTTTTACATGCAACATAATTTTTATCTTTTTAGCAACTAGATAGAATAATATTCCAATTTGTGGTTCTAAGATGTTGGGGGAATTAGTTTTATTTTGATCTAATTGATTCAAGGAATTTTGGAAATCCATTGGAAATATTGTTATGTTCACTCATAGCCTTGGTATATTAAACCCTTCCCAAATTCAAGATGCATCAAATCAAGCTACATTTTCCTACCTTTGGCTTGAATGATTAGGTTAATAAGAGGAAAGGTGATAAAACATTTACTCCTATAATTAAGGATAAATTCCTAGTATCCATTGATGGATTGTATGGGAAATTCACCATATAATTCTTAGGGTATAATGCCCTTAGGAAGTCCAGGGGCATGAATCAAGCCTAGAAGGCTAAGGGAGAACATCTAGTTTGTTTGGGAAAATTAAAAAAATTGAGGGAACTCAAATTAAGAATTAAAACCATAAGTTATTAAATCCATTAGGCATAAACGATCATTATGACCTACTACTAGTTTATTAGATACATATTACCAAACTCTCCTAGAAAACAATATTTTATTTGTAAAGGGTAGAGTTATGATTGAGATTCCTAACACTATTTTGTCCACACCATACCAAATGCTTGTCTCTATTGACCAATAATATTTCCTTGGAAGTGCTGTAACTTGTAGGCTTAATTTTGGAAAGGACACTTTTAGTGACATTAATGCCTAGTTTAGGCATAATCCTGGTGATTAAGCAATCAATCTAAAAATTTAAGAAAAATGGGCACTTGAACCTATTTCATATTATTGTTTATTATGATGACATGAAAAAATAATGTTGGAATATAATCAAGTTCACTAATTCATACCATAACTATTTTTTAGTTTGACACAACCATTTTTTCATAATCATTTTGGTTGATAGTTGGTTCTAAGAACCATTATTTAAAGTGTTATGATATCACACTATTTATTTTAATAAAGAGAGTCTATTGATCTAATGTTCAGTTCAGATTTTTTTAGGAATGTAATTACTATAATTAGTTGAGATGGTATAGTATTTTAAAGTAATATTTATTTCATCAATATCTAATTGAGCTTAGTTTGGATGCACTAACATTTATCTTAGTAAAATAATAAACATTGTCTATTGTGTTACAATCATAAGATAACATAATTTATTAATTAAACACAACTTGGTCCCTCATTTTGGACCCTTTTATATAATTGGCAAGGCCCTACTTGATAAAAATCAGGTATGTGATGAATGATAAGTGTTTGTTAGCATTGGTAAATGCAGACATACTATAAAGAAGGTAATATCCTAATTATGTATAAAAATGATATTATTTAATAGTTATTTATGATTTATTTTAATAATGATAATAATCTTGAGTTGGTTATATGCTTAAAAGGGCAAACATAAAGTGTTGATCAAGCAATATGAAAAACA
The DNA here is from genome assembly GCA_037957365.1 of Torreya grandis. Classification (NCBI taxonomy): domain Eukaryota; kingdom Viridiplantae; phylum Streptophyta; class Pinopsida; order Cupressales; family Taxaceae; genus Torreya; species Torreya grandis. Next base: position 1,150,283 of record JARHVA010002350.1, read on the forward strand.
TAGGCACCCTCCTCAAAGATTTGATGAGAGGTTGGGTAAATGCCCTCAGATGGATAATAATTGATGGTGTGATTGGCTTAATTGGATGATTGTGAGATAAAAATTTTATGGATAACATGTTATAAAATAAAATGGTTTCATGTGAATGCCAATATGGATTATCCTATGTCAATGTTATTAGTGCACGATGATACACTAACCCATGGACAAAAAATTCTTGAAAGCAAGGTAATCATGGAAGCAAGGGTTATTATATTTTATTGGAATTATTTGATGGATTTATATTGAGTTTATGTGTAATGAATAACAAGTTTAGTGAGTAATACCACATTAAACATGTAAATTATGTTGAAAATCTAGTTGGTTTAGGTTTTAACCTATTGAAATAATTTTTCAGGTCTATGTAATGACTCCTCTTTATAGGAATAGGAATTAATAGCACAAAATTGTTCCATTTTTCAGACTATTGATCCTAATTTAAATTTCTCAAATTAAAAATTTATGGATATATCTGATTATGTATGGTCTAGTGTTGGTTCTTTGGGTAGGCATGCTTAAAATAAAATAGGCCATTTTCCTATAGTTTTTTCCTTAGGCACCAATATGGCACTTGTTAAAGGGGATGGAATTTAATATCATTATTTTTACCCATAATTAATTAGGGAAAGAATCATATAATAGAATTAAATATTCACTGTAATTGTATCTTTGTGTTTACAATCATCAAGGATTTGTTATATTTAGTTTCAGCAACTGTCATTTCTTTGTAGCCAATTATGCTTACTATGTTTGTGTTGAGGTTCATTGCTAATGGAAAATCCATTTGAATTGATAGAATAAATCAACATATACTTATAGTTGTTACATGTATACTTAGTATTGTAATAATTAAAGGTAAAATCTTATAATGGTTTAGAAATCTTGTTTTGCTACTAAGCTTACCATGTAACCTTGAGCCTTAATTGAGACATTAATCATATTATTTTATAAAAGAGACTAACTCTATGACATATGTCTGAGCCTGGTACATTTTATTAAGGACCTTAAGTTGGAATAATTTCTATGTTTGACTTTATAGGAAAATAATTATTACTGTGTTGATTTTGTTGGTTAACTATGAACATACTAGAGTCATTAGATCTAATTCATTTTTATATGAAATAATTATTTAAAAGTTAGACTTTGATTAAGGTTACTAGTGATTAAAAATATTTGTTGGAAATATTAATGAAATTTTGGAGACATTAGTAGTACAATGATAGTTTCATTGACATTTGGTTTAGCCAAATGACCCAATCATTTGATTAGGGTTTAGATAATATTTTGTGAGTGATCATTAAGTATTTTGGCTTGGATGGTAAGTCAATTATTGAGTGGGATTAGAATGCAAAAGGAATGAAGGGATTGATTGTAGTTTGGAAATAGTCATGGTGAAGGTGGTAACCATATTGATACCCAACACTATAGTTACAATAATTTCATTGGTAATAGCCATGGGAACTATGGAAAGATAAAATGGCAGTTTAGGACCCTCCAAAAACATGCAAAATTAAAAAATGTATAAGAAAATAAGCTCAAAGATATTATCTTTAGATTTTTATGCATTAGGGATTTAATACTTAAGAAATCCATAGTTGGGTTGTTGAGTGGCTATGAACACCTTTCATAACCTATGGCAGCTCGAAGAGAAAGCAATAAAGAAAGGGATAAAATATGAAACCTGATCTCAAATTAAGGCATGTTATCTTTCCTTATTTTTTGTTACATTAGCTATTATAGTAAATATGGTGATCTCTCTATTGATTTATGATTCATTTGGGTATAAACCCCTATAATTATAATTAATTTTATGTACATGTATATATACACTCATTAGGGCATTACCAAGACACTTGTAATGTCCACTATTTATTTGACTATGCATTTTATTATGGAAAATGAATGAATACTGTTAAAACCAATTATATGGAAAAATGCCTTTGTATGGAAAATATAGTAGTATTTGGTTTGCATTTGTTGTCTATGTACTTGGGATTATGTTTTTATTGTGTATTTTTTTATGATATTCAAAAAAGGGTCAAGCCCTAGTTTTTTCATACATGAGTGGTGGCACATCCCACCTTGGTGTTTACATTCAAGAGTTCAGTAATCATTATGAATATATAAATATTAGTCTATATTTGAATTGAATGAATGGCTTAAATAGTAACATAGATTATTTAGTATCATTATTTTTCTGTTTCAATTCTACAAATAGAAATTATTTTAGTTATTAATCCTTACATTAGATACTTGTAGCTACCCTATTGTTAGCATTATATTTTGATTACATTATTGTTCTCTACATTTAAATGGAGGTTGTAAACCATTTTGAAATAAGGTATATAATCTAAGTTTTATGTTCTATATATAATATTATTGTTGATATTTATTTATGTATGAGTTTTTATATGTTATGAAATGAATGCAACTATCATTCATTATTGTTAAATAATTTGCAATAGTGATCCCATGAATGGAGATTCGAGGATTGTTGATATATTGGTTTTGTAGTATTGGAATTTAAGATAATGTTTTCTATAAACTACAATGTGAAATAGATTATTTATGTTGTGACTTTCCTATTGACACTAAAAATTCATTCTTTTATATGACCATGTAGTTGAGAAGAACTCAGACCTATGTGTGATAATATTTATAAAAATTCATGGGTGACTATTTGGTAAAGTCTTTTCTTGGAATTTGATTTGATAAATCTAATTGGATTCATTTAAAATTGAAATATAATTATGAGTTGATTTAATTCCAATTCAAAGTGTTATTATTAATAGTCAATTATTTTAGCATGATTATTTAAGAGTTTTTATATTCTATTATACATGGTGATGGAAATGGAAAATACATATAGTTCATTAAAGCAAAATTATTATATTATCATGTTCTCTTATGGTTTGTTAAACCTTCCTTGGGTTGTTTATTATCATTTGGAATTTATGTTCAAGAAGCATAATGAGGTAAGTTTATCCTGGTAAGTATAAAACATGGGGAAGATTTTCTTAAAAACCTTTTATTATGCCAGATAGTTTTTTTTAATCTCACTTTGCTTATTTATTAATTAATGTTTCAAATTAATTAGTTTTGAAGTAATAATAATTACCAACTTTGTGGTGAATTTTATCATTGAAATGCGTAAATGTAGGTGGTGATTTGTTCAGGCCATTTTTATTGCTTAGATCAAAATTTCTCTTTAATGCCCTTTCTAATTATTAGATATTATTGGCATGCTTCAATGTTTATTTTTCTCTTGTAATAGACTAATATGGCCAATTATGATCATTGCTATCACATTTAAGTAGTGATAATGACCCTTGGATAATTATGATAAATTATATTCTTGAACATATTATGTACTCAATAAAATAAAATATCTAAAGACATATACTTGACATTATCATCATTGGTAGTAGCACTACTTGATATAGTAATCATGTTGAATTGGCTAGTTAAATTAAAAGATAATATAGTGTTATTTTTTTCATTTCATATTCTCTTATGAGTATTTGATTGTCTATGCAAACAAAAACTTTTTTGGTTCAAGTTGTCTAGTTAGATCGAAGGCATCAAGAAATGATCCTATATTTTCCATAATTCAAATATTTATTTGATTAGTAATAATCATATTGATCATTATTAATATTTTTTAGATATGGGTAAAAATGGGTTTAAAGACCCAAAACCATTACAAAAATACCATAAACACCAGATCAAGCCTATAATATAAGTAGAGTCCCCCAAAGACCCACTAAGAAATATCCTAGAGCTAGCAAAGATCCCAAAAGGACCACAGTAGGAACCCAAAAAATATAAAATCTCAAAATTTAATAAAACCACTAGAAATAGACTCATAGGACACCAAAAATAATGAAAAATAGACCCAATCCACTAGGCCCACTGCTAGAGCCCACCAAATAATGATTCTTCCATCACTTTTTAGCATAGAACGGGGGAAGTCAGTATAGTAATATGCAAGTTATGAATTCTCTTGACATTCCCAAGTTTTCCAAGATGTCTCACACCCATTTCCCCTCTTTTAAATATGTTGGATCTGAATAGACTGTACACTTGACCGATTGATCTTTTCATCCCTAATTCATTTTTAATAGTCTATAAAGTTAGGGACTTACCTAATTGTTGACCATTTTTGCCCAACAGGCCAAAATTGGTCCCCTTCTTCCCTTACTATTCAAAGCGAGTCAATTTTGGGTTGCACAAGTTTAATGCCATGGTTCATCACTTGGTTCAACTCAGTTGGTTCAACACTTCAGCTTGGTTCAACCACTAAGTTCAATGCTTCACTTAGTTAAAAAGCTTGGTTCAATCAGCGAGTTCAATGTTTTGGTTCAATCACTTGGTTCAATTAGATGGTTTAATCATTTGATTAACTTAGTCAGTTTAGTGGCATCAATTCAAGCAACTTCCAGTTCAATCAGACGGTTAATCAACAAAGTTCAATGGGGTCAGTGCACAACATTGAACCAGTTCAATGATTAGTTCAATCATTCAGTTCAACATTTGGTTCAAGGCATTGGTTCAATGTTAGGTTTAATGGAAGGAATTTGGGAGAAGTTCAAAGCAAATGGTTCAATCGACTCAGCATGCAGTGTTGAACCAATTTTGGTTCAACGAAGCGTCTGACAATCGAAGGTCCAAAAGCCCTTATGGAGGGTAGTTCAAGATCCAAAATCCCTTGCAGAGGGCAAAGAGTTTTCAAAAGGTAGTTAAAGGTTTTAAAGGACGTGAAAAAGACTTAAGGCCAAATTCTTTCAGACTTTTTGTCTGAAGGAATTCCTTTGGACAAAAAAGTCTAAAGGAATTCAGAGGAAGGCCACCACCCGACAGGAAAGCCAAAGGGCCAAAGCATAGAAGCCACAAAAAGGGGCCAAAAGAAAGAGCCAAAAATGAAGGGACAAAGACTGGGACAATTCTTGTGGACTTTTTTTCCATAAGAAAAGCCCGAAGTAAAAAACCCATAGAAAAGCCCATCGAAGGACCCAAAGGAATTTGCCAAGGACGGTGACGTCCTAAAAACTGTCAAAATTAAGTACATGAATTAGCCATTGGGTTTTCAAGCGATGATAGGTGTGTAAATGTCAAATTTTACATCAAGAAAATTAGAGCATGGAAGGCACCAAGTGGCAATAGCAGAAGTCTTTGACATGCTTTTTAAGAGCAGCAAAATGTGCCATGTGTCCCCTACAGGGCTCGACAAAAGTTGACAAGTGTCAACATCTGTGGGTTTCTCCTATTGGCTTCAAAGAAGACTGTGGTGGGCCTAAATGAGTTGCTAGGAGCTATGTAGAGCATGCTAAGTGTCAACATCAATGAGCATCAGTAAAGGGCATGAAATTTTTTCTAAGGTAGCTACAAAAGTGGCCACGTGTTGCTTTCCATAAAAATCTCAAAAAATACTTCCAAACCCTCTGAGGTAAGTAGATGCCACCATGTGTCCTTTCTCATCTCAGTGGAGTGCAACAAATGTCTACATCTAAAGCCTTGAGTCTCTCTTAAGCTTTAATGGTAGGCTTTCCTCAAGGTGAGTAGAAGCAGCCACGTGTCAATTTTTACCTGACTCTCAAGGAACCCTCAAAGGTGAGTGGATGCTGCCACATCCCATTATCAGCTTGATGAAAGCTGCCATATGTCAGTGACCACATTTTAAAGTGTCTTTTAAGTATCCAAGTAGTGGACTATGATACATGTTAAAAGTAGATGTGCTCTTAGCAAAAAGAGCCAAAGGAGTAACAGAAGGAGCTAGAGGAGGCAAAGTAGCCAAACACAGAAACAAACAAAGTGATCTAAGTGGCATGAGAAAGTGTCGACTCAAGGAGTTATTCTAGTGGTTAACACAATACCTACCATGTGATCATCAAGAGGCATAAATAGTGAATAGTGTGACCCATTTTTCTTCATTATGCATTGATGAGTAGGCAAATGGTGTGGCTCATAATTTTGAATCCTGACAAGAGCCAACACAACATTATCTTTAGGTGGCTTCCTCATCCCAATGCTCAGAAGGCACATGGGTCACTTGTAAAAGGGCACCAAAATGGCCTCTTTCTTCCTCTATAAATTGTAAACTTCTCATTTGGAAAAGGATCGACTCTCAACCTTAAGGCAAAACTCTGCCAAAAAATATCTTAGGCTTGTAAGGCAGAGCTCTACCAGATTTTACCTTGAATCAAAACATAGAATTTTTACCTCCATTCTGAGTTTTACATATTTATTATGTGTCTATGCCTTGATTCTATGTTAAGTAATTTTCTTAATGCTTTTGTAGAATGATTTTAGCATGTCTGGTGCATTTTTTGAGTTTTCTTTTACAAGTCTGTCAGAAGTGTCCCTAGAGGAGTATAGGTGAAGTGGATAGGCTGTGTTAAGCACAAAATATACTGAGAGGGGGGGGTGAATTAGTATATTTATGTTAAAAAACTTTACCTTAATCAAACATTCAAGATATGCAATAAAACTCAAATAATAAACATCACACAAGAAAGAGAGAGACACTAGATATAACGTGGAAACCCAATGTGGGAAAAACCACAAAGAAAAATCTCAAGTATATTCATGAGAATAAATTCACAGGAGCACCATACCCCTTTTCCGAGTACCAACCTCAGCTACAATTCATGAGCACCAACCCACAGGAGCTTCAAACCCCTTTGCCAAGCACCAACCCATCTATCATTCATGAGCACCAACCCACATGAGCATCAACCACTTTGTGTATACCACACACCTATCTCTTAATGTTGCTATATCAATAAATGATAGTTCAATACAACATCTCTTTCCTCTCTCTCTCACCTTTGCTCTTCTAAGCTAGATAATACAATATCAAATTAACCTCTCACACTCATATTACAAATGGCTTCTCAAGCCTTTATTTATAGCTTTCCAAATGACCTTTGGCCTTCCCCCTTTGTGACCCTTCAATCCTCATGGAAAATGGCACCAATCTTAGATGACCCTTCATATTCAAGCCTTTGAAAAGTCATGTGGTGGCCCTTCATGATCAAAAACGTCCTTCCCACTTTTGTCCTTATTTTTGGTGACTTTTTATATTCCTTAAAGTGTCCCTTCATTATAAATTCACCCTTACTCTTTTATCTTCACTTGGTGACTCTTGGTATTACCCAAAATGACTCTTCATGGGAAAATGCATCCCATCCTTCTTTTGTCTTTACCCCGTGGCTCTTTGACTTCTCCATGGGCCCTTATTTTGTCTCATATGCAACCAAAAATATATTCATTAATATTAAATAAATATTAACTCATATTAGCCAAGATATATTTATTACAAACAACATTAAATATAATGGGACCTTTATCACCAATAATGTGAAACCTTTGACATCAATGACAATTTTTCCAACAATCTCCCCCTTTGTCATTGATGGCAACCTCAATCCTAAAACTGCCACATCCTGTCACTGGCACATCCTGTCATGTAAAAACATACAGTAACTCCTCCTTATTGTAGTAACCTGTACTTGTTCCTTGTACCTATTTTCTACACCTGTACTTATTATTCTCCCCCTTTGACATCAATGGGAAAGGGCCTACCTGGAGCTAACACTTAGCTCCCCCTCAACTGATGCTGAACCTCAATGGTAGGAAGTAAGGGAAGTTACTCCCAACTTCTCTCGTAGATACTCAAATGTGTCTTTTGGTAGTGCCTTTGTGAAAATATCTGCAATCTACTCTGTAGTACTAATATATTCCAACTTAACCTGTTGATCTGCAACTTGCTCTCTCAAAAAGTGATATCTAATGGGAATATGTTTTGTTCTTAAATGCATTACTAGATTTTATGAAATATTTATAACACTTGTGTTATCACAAAAAATGGAAATAGGTTCATCATACTTTACCTTGATATCTTCCAAAGTTTGCTTCATCCAAAGCACTTGAGTACAACACAATACTACTGCAATATATTTTGCTTCAGCTATAAAAAGTGATACTAAGTTCTACTTCTTGCTTAGCCATGATACTGAGCTATCACCAAGGAAGAAAGATCCTCAACTTGTACTCTTTTTGTCATCTAAACACCCTACCCAATCTGAATATGTATAAGTAACTAAATTGAAATCTTTACCTTTGGGATACCATAATCCATAATCCAATGTCCCTTTGATATATCTAAATATTCTTTTCACCAACTGAACATGACTATCTCTTGGAGATGACTGATATCTTGCAACCATACCTACTACATGCATGATGTCTAGTCTTGATGCTATCAAATATAAAAGACTACCAATCATAGATCTATATAAAGATTGATTTGTAATAGGTGAATCTTCATCCCTGCTCACCTTATTTCCTGTACACATAGGTGTGCCAACTGGTACACAATTCTCAAAACCAAATTTATTCAACATTTCCTTGGCATATTTACTTTGAGATATAAAAATTCCTTTATTTGATTGAAATATTTGTAATCCTAAGAAAAATGATAATTCCCCAAGCATAGACATTCAAATTCTTTTTGCATTCTATCAGAAAATTCTTTTGTCATCTTTTCAATATTTCCTCTAACAATGATATCATCAACATAAACCACAACAATCAATTGATGCTCACCTTCTATTTTGATGTAAAGATTACTATCAAAAAATCCTCTCTTAAATCCTTGATCTTGTAGGTACTTATCAAGTCTTGCATACCAAGCTCTAGGAGCTTGTTTTAATCCATACAATGCTTTCTTCAATCTGCATACATGATTACTAATATTCAAGAGAATAAATCCCTTAGGCTGCTCAATGTAGACCTCTTCTTCAATATTCCCATTTAGGAAGGTAGATTTGACATCCATCTAAAATACTTTGAAATTTTTAAAAATTGCATATGCAAGAAACATTCTAATAGCCTCTAACCTTGCTACTGGTGCAAAATTTTCTTCAAAATCTATTCCCTCAATTTGAGCATATCCTTTACATACTAATCTTGCTTTATTTCTGGTTACTTCTCCATTTTCATTCAACTTATTTCTATAAACCCATTTTGTTCCTATCACATTATGATCTTTTGGTCTAAGCACTAATTCCTAAGTATCATTCTTTTCTATCTGATCTAATTCTTCATCCATAGCCTTAACCCAATGCTCATCATGTCTGGCTTCTGAAAAATTTCTAGGCTGAATTTTAGATAACAAAGAGAAATTAACTTGTTCAGATTCACTTACCATCATTCTTCTAGTATGAATTCCTTCTTTTATATCCCTAATGATGTCACTTTCATTATGATTTTTCTAAACATATTTAGATGGAGTTTTGATTCCCTTTTTCTCCTTTTCCTCATCTTCATCTGATTCTTCAAAGCCTTCCTCTTCAATGATTTCAGGAATGTCTACTGGATCACTGATCTTTTGTGTTCCATCTTCTTCTATGCTGACACTTGCACTTTCAACAATTTTCTTGGCTCTTTTGTTATAACATTTATAAGCTTTACTTTTGCAAGAATAGCCAAGAAATATACCTTCATCTACTCTAGATTCAAACTTACCAAGTTTTTCATTGGTTCTCTTTATGAAGCATTTGCTATTGAAAACTCTGAAATAATCAACTGTTGCTGGTTTGTCTTTCCATAGCTCATAAGGAGTTTTGTCACTATTGACTCTTAATAAATCTCTATTCTAAATATGCACTACTGTACCAACTACCTCTCTCCAATATTTATATGCTATCTTGGATTCATTTAACATTGTCCTCACCATCTCTTGAACTGTTCTATTTTTCCATTCAACTACTCCATTTTGTTGTTGAGTTTTGGCTGCTAAATACTGTCTCTTTATTCCATGATATTCACAAAAATCAATAAATTGATCTGACATGAGTTCTCCTCCTCAATCTGATCTTAGACACTTAATCTTCAGATTAGTTTCATTCTCAACTACTGATTTGAATGCTTTGAACTGTCTAAAAGCTTTTGATTTTTTCTTTAAAGACATTATCCAAGTCATACGTGAAAAATCATCAATAAGTAACATGAAATATTTATCACCTTGAGTACTGAGTCCTCATAAGTCCACATAGATTAGTGTGAACAAGCTCTAACATCTGAGTGGTCGAGTACTCTTTTGTTTCGAACCTCCTTCTAGCCTGCTTCCCATGCTGACAAGGTCCATAAAGCGTGTTAGATGGCTTTGTGATCATTGGAAGATTCTTGACTGCTTGATTTTTGCAAGTTTTGACAAGTTTGTCAAAATTTATGTGCCCCATTCTCCTATGCACTAGCCAATTTTCTTCAATCTGACTCAAACAACATTTTTTTACCTTTGATGTCTGATAGCATATATAAGTTATTACCTATTCTCTGAGCATCTACAATTAATACATCTAAATCTTTTATTCTAATTTCACAACCTTCTACATTAAAATTTAGTGTGTGCCCCTAATCACACATTTGACTTACACTCAAAAGATTATGCTTAAGACCTTCTACATATAAAACATTTTCAGTTTTAGTTCTACCATTATCTAAACTTAGTGTACCTTTTCTAGCAATTTTAGCAATAGTGTTATCCCCAAATTTCACTGTGCCACCATTGATCTTCTTTAGGGTTATGAACTTGCTCTTTTCTCCTGTCATGTGCCTTGAACATATGCTATTAATAAACCATGGCTTTTCTTCATTTCTTGCATGCAAAGCTGTCTAGACCAACATAGAACCTTCATATTATTTCTTCTGCCATGTATGAACCTTTTTCTTGATGAATGGAGCCCTGAAACTCTAGTCCTTCTTGACTAACTCGAACACACTTCTAAAATACCAAGCTATGTGTCTAAAGTTGTTACACTTGTAACAAATTATGGTCTCTTTATCAAAGCTTGATAGAAGAGCAAAAGAGTTATAGCTTCTGCTTGACTCTATATGACCTTCTTTTTACTTATTTTTGAGATTGTTAGCTCTTTTTCTACATTCTAATTTCTTATGACCATTTCCATTACAATAAAAATAGTAACCATAAAAATAAGACCTGCTTGTGAATCTCTGACCTAATTGCCTTTTATAGCTTTGTTCCTTCCAGCCTTCTTTGTCCTCTGTATTATTCATTCCTTCCCTTCTTGTTTCTTTATTTGTAAAAGCTTCAACATAGCTCTTCTTCTTTTCAAAACCGATACCTGTGTTATCTGATATTGCCTTTTGGATTTCTAATATCTTATTTAGCATATTAGTGCTATTCTCAAATTTTGAATCATTGACTATTTTATTATTAACTACTTTCTCAATCTCTTCTTTTAAAGAGGCAATTTCAGTAACATACCTTTCACATTCTTTTCTTGATATTTCCAACTGTGCCATCAGATCTTCAATTATCTCCTTTGACTCCTTGTCATTTTTCTCGATTTGATGCTTTAATCTTCAATTTTTCTTTTCTACAATTTTAAACTCTTCTAATGCACACATGAGTTCTCCTTCCATATTCACTTTAGCTTCATCCTCTTCTTCTTCTTAATCAACTATTCTTTTGCTTATAGAGGCACCTTTATGTATGGTCATCTTGTGCTTTCCTGATCTACCTTCAAGCTGTAAAACTTTTCAAAAAGGAACTTGTTATGATACCAATTGTTAAGCACAAAATATACTAAGAGGGGGGTGGATCAATATATTTATCTTATAAAACTTTCCCTTTATCAAACATTCAAGATATGCAATAAAACTCAAATAATAAACATCACACAAGAAAGAGATAGACACTAGATATAACGTGGAAACCCAATGTGGGAAAAACCATGGAGAACAATCTCAAGTATAGTCATGAGAATAAATTCACAGGAGCACCATACCCCTTTGCCGAGTACCAACCTCAGCTATAATTCATGAGCACCAACCCACAGGAGCTTTAAACCCCTTTACCGAGCACCAACCTAGCTATCATTCATGAGCACCAACCCACATGAGCATCAACCACTTTGTGTATACCACACACCTATCTCTCAATGTTGCTATATCAACAAATGATAGTTTAATACATCTCTTTCCTCTCTCTCACCTTTGCTCTTCTAAGCTAGATAATACAATATCAAATTAATCTCTCACACTCATATTACAAATGGCTTCTCAAGCCTTTATTTATAGCTTTCCAAATGACCTTTGGCCTTCCCCATTTGTGACCCTTCAATCCTCATGGAAAATGGCACCAATCTTGGATGACTCTTCATATTCAAGCCTTTGAAAAGTCATGTGGTGGCTCTTCATGATCAAAAACATCCTTCCCACTTTTGTCCTTATCTTTGGTGACTTTTCGTATTCCTTAAAGTGTCCCTTCATGATAAATTCACCCTTACTCTTTTGTCTTCACTTGGTGACTCTTAGTATTCCCCAAAATGACTCTTCATGGGAAAATGCATCCCATCCTTCTTTTGTCTTTAGCCCATGGTTCTTCAACTTCTCCATGGACCCTTATTTTGTCTCATATGCAACCAAAAATATATTCATTAATATTAAATAAATATTAACTCATATTAGCCAAGATATATTTATTACAAACAACATTAAATGCAATGGGGCCTTTATCACCAATAATGTTAAACCTTTGACATCAATGACAATATTTCCAACAAGGTACTGTAGTGTGTCTCAGAATACCTCTAGTAGTTATTTCCTCCTTGTATCTCCATGGACCCCTGACCCACTGATGCAAAAGGTTTTCTCATGTCAGATGAAGTGTATGGGAGCTAGTTCTCGATGGAAAGTGTATGTTTGGGCAGAGTAGATCACACTTTTTTGGTGTATCACCTTTTCCCTTTTAGGTTAGGTTCTATTTTTAGCATCTCTCTCTCTCTTTTCATCCCCCTTTTTCATTTTGTTTGTTAGTAGTAGGAGAAACTAAGACCTAAAAGATACATCAAAGGGATCTAGCCCTCATCTAGAGACTCTCCCCTCCAGCTTTGTCAGTTCCACAGGTGAGAGGGGAGTTTCCATTATTGCATGTGGAAAAGGTAGGAGCTCAGCCTCCTACCCATGGGTGAAAATCCATTATGTCAAAATTTTTTGGCACGCTCGATGGGACCAACTAAGATAAATTTTGTCCAAAAAGTTGAAGAATTTTTGGTGTGTTCTTCAACCAACCAGCCTTTAGAGGCTTTTGCATCAACACCAATGGTGAATTTGAGTTGAATCAGCTGGTTAAGCAACCTTGGTTCCATTAAGAAATCACTTTTATAAGTATAATCCCTCTGCACAAAATCATGGGTCTTGTATTCCTTCATATGACTTTGATCAAACTCAACAATTTTAGAGAATCACCTCAAACAGCCCTCCTAGTTGCCCTACAATGATAAGGGAAGTGGCCGTAGATTTTGAGAAGTAGACGATGGAGATTGATAGACTAGAGGAGTAGTACAGATATCAGTAGGAGCTGATGTATAGAGAGGAGTGTTTATTTAGGCAAGCTCAGGGCTTGCAATCTATGGAGGAGGAGGTAGCAAAATGGAGGAATCCATTCATTTAAGGTAGTCAGCCTTGCTTGCCCCCTCCTATCCTAAAGAAAGTCCCCTTTTGTACACCAAATCCTTCCTATCAGATGGCACTTGCTCACTCTAGTTCATCTGATGCATTTGCTCTCAATCTCATGCGCCTAGCTTTCCAACATCAAAGGGCATCAGAGGAACCCCCCATGGAGATCAATCTTCTCAATTCCTTATATTGTGAATCTTCCATTGGGGGGAATACCACGAGCCAACACATCCCTCTTCTAGAGACTCTTCTAGTGCATCAACATTCTCTTCCTAGCATTCCTCAACCTCCCCAAGTTTTTCAACATGATGTGCAGATTCCAAGTTGGAGGAAGGAATGCCAGGAACTAGCCTAGAGCCTTGAAGAGGATGATGCTGGTGACCTCCAAGAAAGACTCTTTTAGGATAATCTAGCCAAGCAAATTGAATATTTAGAGGCTAGGATGAGACTACTATGTGAAAGAGAGTTCAAACATCTAGACCTTGTGGAGGAGCCCCAGGACCTTGGAGAAAACACAGTTGATGCCTATTTGTAGGAGTAAAATTCCAATTTTGAGATCCTAAACTGGGGGAAAATAGTAGAATCATGGGAGAAGAAGGAAGATAAGCAAGGTTTTTCTCAAAACCTTGAAGAAGATGAGGCTGCCCCTGCTCATGATGATGCTAGTGACTTCCAAAAAAGGCTCTTCCAAGAGGATATGGCCAAAAGAATTGTAGAGTTGGAATATAAAGAGATATTCCTCAGCTAGTGTGTGATGGATGGTTCAGACCCAATGACACATTCCATGTTTGAACACACCCCACCTACACATTTCAAAGAGAGCTATCAGGCCACACCTAATATAGATGAAGTGCTGACTAGATGGAAAGAGGAGAATCATTCGATTCTAGCTCAATGACTGCCTCCTCTTCTACATGGTTTTCCCACTTCACCCCTTCTCAAGGAGGAACCTGTTCTATAGGAGGTGAGTGAGGAAGAAAAGATTTAATTTGTAGTTCTTCAGGAGGCTATCATGAGTGATAATGAAGAAGAAATCATCATTGATGCTCCTTGTGAAGGCATCATTAGCAATGGAGAAGACTCAAGTCACACATACATGCAAATGTTCCAGCAATATGAGGATGAACATAAGCATGGTGAGCTCCCTCTTCCTTTTTTTGATGAACTTCCCTATTGCTTCGATGAGGAGGATGACTATGCTGAGGAGCCTAAGTTAGAGGAGGATTAGGAAGATATCTTTAAACATCTAGAGATCCTGATCTTTGAGGAGGAAAAGGAGAGGTTGGTCTTCCTTGAGGAAAGCCTTGAAGAAGAAAGTTTTGAATAGAGAGGTGATGTTCTGTGGGATGAGCAATCAGTTTGTGATTCTATTTCAGACATCACAAATGTCACCCTTCTTTAAGAAGGCCAAGAGGGAGTAGAGGATGAGTCTGACAGAGTTTGCAATGAAATGGGTCGGACCATGATGCACTATAAGGGGATTATGCAATCAAAGGGCTAATGGTGATAAGACAATAGCCATTGATCTCTTGGTGAAATACACCAGCATGAAGGACTAGCATTTAACAAGCTTCCAAGAATAAGGAGAGTACACATATGTTAGAAGCATGTCTGAATCTGATCCACTTGGATGCAAGCCAATCCAGGTGACAGGCAAGTGGAGTAGGTCACTAACTCTCTTTTTCATTCAGCTACTTGCTTGGCACCATGAGTCTTCTTGCCAAGAAGGGGACTTAAGAAGTTTTCCCTTTGATCCAGGAGGGAGGCAAATATTCTTGGTTAGCTATATATAGTAGTTTGCTTTCAATTTCTTTCCTACTTTCCTTAAGTGCAGTTTGCACAGGTAGTGTTTTTATCCTTATGTGTTTCCCTTTATGTGTGGGGTAAAAAGCTTCATGTTTGATTCTTGGATCTTTTGGGGCTATTATTGATCTTTGTTCAAGTTGCATCTGACTCCGTGCCCAATGGACTACAAGGCAACTAGTCTTTAAGCATAGAAAACATGCTTCCCTTGGGAGTCACCAGTTTGTTGACCATTTTTGCCCAATAGGCCAAAATTGGTCCCCTTAGTCCCTTGATATTCGAAGCCAATCAATTTTGGGTTACACAAGTTTAATGCCATGGTTTATCACCTGGTTCAACTCAGTTGGTTCAACACTTTAGCTTGGTTCAACCACTAAGTTCAATGCTTCAATTAGTTCAAAAGCTTGGTTTAATCAGTGAGTTCAACATTTTGGTTCAATCACTCATTTCAATTAGATGGTTTAATCATTTGGTTCACTCAGTCAGTTAAACAACATCAGTTCAAGTGAATTCTAGTTTAATTAGATAGTTAATTATCAAATTTCAATGGGCTCAGCGTGCAACATTGAACCGTTGAACCAGTTCAATGATTAGTTCAATCATTTAGTTCAACATTTGGTTCAAGGCATTGGTTCAATGTTAGGTTTGATGAAAGGAATTTGGGAGAAGTTCAAAGCAAATGATTCAATCGACTCGATGTGTAGCATTAAACCATTGAACCATTAAACCAATTTTGGTTCAATGGGTTGGTTCAATGAAGCGTCTGACATCTAAAGGTCCAAAAGCCCTTGTAGAGGGTAGTTCAAGATCCAAAAGCACTTGCAGAGGGCAAAGAGATTTCAAAAGGTAGCTGAAAGTTTTAAAGGATGTGGAAAAGACTTAAGGCTGAATTCTTTTAGACTTTTTATCTGAAGGAATTCCTTTAGACAAAAAAGTTTGAAGGAATTCAGAGGAAGGCCACCACTCGATAGGAAATCCAAAGGGCCAAAACATAGAAGCCACAGAAAGGGGCTAAAAGAAAGAGCCAAAAATGAAGGGACAAAGACCAAGATAATTCTTGTGGACTTTTTGTCTGCAGGAAAATCTTGAAGCAAAAAACCCATAGAAAAGCCTACCGAAGGACCCAAAGGAATTTGCCAAGGATAGTGATGTCCTAAAAACCATCAAAATTAAGCACGTGAATTAGACATTGGGTTTTCAAGTGATAATAGGCATGCAAATGTCAAATTTTACATTAGGAAAGCTAGAGCATGGAAGGCACCAAGTGGTAACATCAGAAGTCTTTGACATGCTTTTTAGGAGTAGCAAAATGTGCCACATGTCCCTGACAGGGCTCGATGGAAGCCAAAAAGTGTCAACACCTATGGGTTTCTCCTGTTGGCTTCAAAGAAAACTATGGTAGGCCCAAATGAGTTGATAGACTATGTAGAGCATGCCAAGTGTCAGCATCTATGAGCATCAGAAAAGAGCTCAAAAGTTTTTTAAGGTAGCTAAAGGCTCTACAAAAGTGGCTACATGTCACCTTCCATAGAAATCTCAAAAAATACTTCCAAACCCTTTGAGGTGAGCAGATGCCACCACGTGTCCTTGCCAGTCTTAGCAGAGTGCGACAAATGTTTGCATCCAAAGCCTCGAGTCTCTCTTAAGCTTCAATGGTAGGTTTCCCTCAAGGTGAGTGAAAGTGGCCACATGTCAATTTCCACCTAACTCTCAAGGGACCCTCAAAGGTGAGCAGATGCTGCCATGTCCCATTATCAGCTTGACAAAAGCTGCCACATGTCAGTGATCACATTTCAAAGTGTCTTCTAAGTATCCAAGTAGTGGACTATGACACATGTTAAAAGTAGATGCACTCTCAGTAGAAAGAGCCAAAGGAGCAGTAGAAGGAGCAAGAGGAGGCAAAGTAGCCAAATGTAGAAATAGACAAAGTGATCTAAGTGGTGTAGGAAAGTGTTGACTCAAGGAGTTATTCTAGTGGTTGACACAGTACCTACCATGCGATCATCAAGAGGTGTAAATAGTGAACGGTGTGACCCATTTTTCTTCATTATGCATTGATGAGCAGGCAAATGGTGTGGCTCATAATTCTAAATCCTAATAAGAGCTAAAACATCATTATCTTAGGTAGCTTCCTCATCCCAATGCTCAGAAGGCACATGGGTCACTTGTAAAAGGGTGCCAAAATGGCCTCTTTCTTCCTCTATAAATTGTAAACTTCTCATTTGGAAAAGGATCAACTCTTAGCCTTAAGGGAAAACTCTACCCAAAAATCTCTCAAGCTTGTAAGGCAGAGCTCTACCAAATTTTACCTTGAATCGAAACATAGCATTTTTACCTCCATTCCAATTTTGCATCTTTAGTATGTGTCTATGCCTTGATTCTGTGTTAAGTCATTTTATTAATGCTTTATCAAAATGATTTCAGCATGTCTGGTGCATTTTTTGAGTTTCCTTTTATAGGTCTATTAGAAGTGTCCCTAGAGGAGTATGGGTGAAGTGGATAGGCTGCTGCAGTGTGTCTCAGAATGCCTCTAGTAGTTATTTCCTCCCTGTATCTCCATGGACCCCTAACCCACTGATGTAGAAGGTTTTCTCATGTCAGTTGAAGTGTATGGGAGCTGGTTCTCGGTGGAAAGTGTATGTTCAGGTGGAGTAGATCACACTTTTTTGGTGTATCACCTTTTCCCTTTTAGGTTAGGTTCTATTTTTAGCATCTCTCTCTCTCTTTTCATCCCCCCCCCTTTTTCATTTTGTTTGTTAGAAGTAGGAGAAACCAAGACCTAAAAGATACATCAAAGGGAGCTAGCCCTCATCTAGAGACTCTCCCCTCCAGCTTTGTCAGTCCCACAGGTGAGAGGGGAGTTTCCATTGTTGTGTGTGGAAAGGCAGGAGCTCGGCCTCCTGCCCACGGGTGCAAATCCACTGCATTAACACTAATAAATAGTGTGATTAAAATTTCAAAATTTGGGTGGAACTATAAATTATTCCAAGTCCTCATGTATGTTATATTATTGGTTTTATGTGGTATTTGTGTGAGGAAATTTTAGTTTTTTTTAAAATTCCTTGATAAACATTTTTTGCATAATGAAAATTTTTAAGTTATTGATTAGTTTTTAAAATGGATGGCTATAGCATGATTTTGTTAGCCTAGATAAGGATTTATATATAGAATCCATAAATTTTAATTAGTACTTGTTTAATTTTTAGGAACAATGTTAATGAAGTAAAATGTTGAGTGGTATTGAACCTCAAAAATATATGTTTGTGTATTCCTTATGTTATATTGTGTTTATGTGTTTTAGTTAGATTATTTTGTTGTATTATAAACATTCAAGAAATTAAAGTGTTAGAATAAATTTTAATAGATGTTTTATCAAGCCTGTAGGTGTTTTATTTATTTGATATTGATTTAAAATAGATGGTTTTTAAAAGTGTAATCTAATATGGTACCGTGTGAACCTTGTTTGGAATTACTATAGACATTGATCATCTTGTGGACCCAAACCTATACTTGTTTCATTACTTTGAAGTTTATAAACAACATGTTGATATGTATATTAAATTTTGTTATTCTCATGGAGTAATTAATTAGGATTGTACAATATGATCTCAACTTTATTTAATAATGCATTTAATAAATGTACTAGTCATATGTAATGTCTTATCAATAAGTAAGTTGGAATAGTAGATTTATTTCACTATTTTATTAGATTATATCATTTACTAGTTAATTCTTACCTAGATCTGAGTACAGGTTGAATTGGTTATGATGTTAATACTTTTGGTTGAATTTTATTGAATGCCTAATATTAAGGAAGAAGCATTTTATGGTATTACATTGTATAAAAATGACATATTAATTTGACAAAAGGGCCCATTTATTTTATTAAGTTTATCATGTTTAAACCATTGTAGAATAGGGGTAAACTATTTTATAAACCCCAAAATATTTTAATTAACATGGTATCTTAGTATTTCTTATTATGGGATTTGTGCAATCTTTTAATGACTTCATTTGAGTGAGTTGTATTAGTAATTATAATTCCATAGGTTATTATATTTATATTTAGATTATTAAATAATGTTTTAATTTAAAAAGAAAATTAAAATTCTTGATCTACCTTTATGTCAAGAATCCTATATTTTCAAATTATCGACAATGAACTACTTCAAGTAGAGTAATCTAGTCTAGAGCTATAAGGTTATTGAGGATTCTTTTCTAAAAATGAAATTATTAAAATATAATAATTATGCCATATAAAATATTGATATATTAATTTTATTTAATTTTTACTTATAAGGGATATGGAATACTTAAATTATCTTTAATACCTACACTCTAATGATTTAATATTGATTAAGTATAAAGATAGATGATTTGAATAAGATACATTGCAAATAATAATGGTAGTATCAAATTATATTAAATTTATTTATCTTAGGATTAATTATTTGGTATAAAGAAGGATACATCTAATGTAAACATTAATATAAACTTGTAAATTCATTCTACTAAGGAGAAACTTGTATTAATGGATTATCATGAATGATAATTGAAACCTTATCTACATAATAGTTGAGGAATTAATCCTAAGTCAATATTTATGTATATGGAAACCTAATACATTTATGAAAACCTTATTTGTTACATGAATATTCCTTACATTCATTGATGTTTGAAACCATATCTTATTTGATTATATCTTTGGTTTATTTGGAAATAGAACCCATATGATCTTGAGGACTGAGGTAAGTAAGTAATTGCTATAATGGTACATGACACACTAACATGGAGTTAAAAATATCTTTGATTAATAAGTATATTCTTCTTACATCAAACCCTAGATCAATTACCTAGCCCAATTTAAGATTGGAATTCTAAGTATGAAGTGTCTACATCATTTTCTATTATTGTGTTTCTCTAATTAAGTTTAAAAGGGAAAGGGGTTATTTTAAAGATTAAGTTTTGTGCCTTGATTTTACTAGTGGAATTTTCAAAAGACACTTAACCTTTAGGATAAAAAGGTTATCTATGACTACTATGGGTGGATATAAACAATATCATACTCATCTTCATGGAAGTTATTAGAATCAGTTGTACATGTATGGCAATTATTGTTGGAAAATGGACATCATAACCTTATAATTTAGAAAAAAATTGGTTTGAATTTTAGAGTTTTATGACAAGATATACATTGGTAAATTTACAATCAAGTTAAAAATGATAGTTTGTAATCCTCTCAATATGCCCATGGAAAACAAACTGAAATTGATATCAAAAGACATCAAAGATTTAGTAGATGCTACTAAATATAGATAGCTCATTGAAATTCTAATATATGTGATGAAAAATATACCAGATGTTTCTTTTTTTATAGGTGTTCTTTCTCAATTCATGTAAGAACCTAGATAAACTCACTAAGTATTAGTAAAAAGAGTCATTTTATATCTCAAAGGATCACAAAATTTTGGGCCCAATTGGATCATGGTGGGAGAATCTAAAATGTTTGGATATTTATATTATGACTATCATGGTGATTTTGAAGATGGAAAATATACTTACAAGTTTATAATGAATTTTAGGACAATAATTTTTAGTTGAAAGTCAAATAATCAATCAATGCCAACAATATCTTCAACAAAAACAAAATACATGGCAACTTCAAAGGAAACCAAAGATATTTTTGAGTTAAAAATAATTATATAATATTTTTATGATCGACATGTTTCATCAAAAAATCTCATGGATAATATCACATTTTAATTTCAAATAAAAAATAATCTAATCTTTCACAATTTAACTAAACACATCAACACCAAATTTCATCTAATTCAAAATTATTTGAAAGATGGTAATGTAAAATTGTTATGTTGTCCTAATATAGAGAAATCAATAGAAATATTGATATAATTGCTTGGAATAGAATATTTTGAAAATTTTAGAGGCATTCTTGGTCTCAAAATAACCCCTAAAGATTAAAGGGGATGTACAATTATTGTAAATAATAATGTTAATCTTAGAATTGTAGGATATATTTTGTATCACATTGATAAATAGTATCCATAGGAAGATTAAGAGTTATTTCAGGAAATTAAATGAATATTCACATAGTTAATTATAAATATTTTAATATATCATTCATTCATCAATGCAATAAATTTGGTTTGCACAAATTCTCATTGTTTTATTTTTCATCTATTACTAGCCTAATATTCTTATACCTACCAGCCTGCTCTTCATTTGAAGTGGAACAACCTTTTGGGTGATAAGATTAAGATAATGTTCAATATATAATATAAACAATACCCATGATTGAGCATATTATACCTTTGAAATAATAATATGAATACATAGTCATCTCCAACATCATGTAAAACACTTACAAAGTTGAACCACATGTAGACAACTTGTTGCAATGGATATAATGTCCATGTGGAAAATATTTACAATCAAATAATCTATAGATCCTTGAGATACATTCATAATTTAAATAAAATATTACCACCCCATTTTATCCTTGGAATTATGATGGGTAACATTAAGTCTATGGTGTCATTATTAAAACAAGTAGAAATACTATCAAAATAACCACTCAACATCAATGACAAATTTGACCTACAACAATAAACCCAATTAATAACCATGCTAAAAAATCACATATGTCACATTCATTTCTATCCCACTATTTATTTAAGATATTAATTAGTATATTTTATGTTGGTCATTAGAATATTTGATGATAATTATGAAATGTATGAGTTATATTGTTTGTAGTAGACATATTTTACTTGATGAGTTGATTTCATCATGCTTATAATTAGTGATTAGTAATGTTCAATAGTTTTTATGATGTTATGCTAATTTATATCATGGATCAGACTAACTATAGTTTTTTGGTGAGCTTGATGCATGATATTTTCCACCCTCAGTTGTAGTATGGAAGGAGGTATCATCATAGAGGGGGGAACAAATGATGACATTTGTGGATAAAGAGAAATGTACCAAGAACCTACAAACACCATAGTATAAATGGTATAAATGATTATTTTATTATTAAACATGTGATTGATTTAATAATTTGAATAAATTTAGTTATTATTACTTATATGACTATTTTTATTGACACATGCTTATGCTTTCTTTCTTAACATTGATCGGTATGTTATTTTCCAATCAGTCCTAATTTAATAGGCAATTGCTGATAGATTATTATTCAAGATGAATGGGGTAATCATGAAATGTTGAGTGTTATTTCATTTCAAACTATCACTTAGATATAATAATAAGTTGAAGGACTCCTTCTAGCATAAAGGAAACAATGATTTAATATATTACCCAGTCTTAAATGTTTAAGGACTGTATGGAAAATCTTATCATGACCTACATTGAGGGGACCCTTTTAGAGAAAACAAAGTAATGAGTACTAGTGTTAATGACCCCAACCCCACCTGAACCCCTTTAATTCAATTAAATAAATATTAAAATGTTTATTTCTATGTTTTATTATGGGAAAATGTCAATAAGGATGGGCTCAAATTAGGGTTTTGTAATTATGATAGAGATGTAATTTTATTTTGTTTTAGTAATAAATTTTTTGGTAGTTTGAATTTTCATCATGCATGTATG
This sequence comes from Torreya grandis, assembly GCA_037957365.1. Classification (NCBI taxonomy): domain Eukaryota; kingdom Viridiplantae; phylum Streptophyta; class Pinopsida; order Cupressales; family Taxaceae; genus Torreya; species Torreya grandis. The sequence continues at coordinate 1,173,236 of JARHVA010002350.1, forward strand.
GTTAGTGGTCCACCAAACTTGTTTTTAAATTAAATAGTAGAAGAGAATTATGGGAAGGTGGAGTTGCTCATTTAGGTAGAGGATCATGAAGGTGGTGGAGAGGTCATAATGAAGGGAGTCAACTTGATGATTATTTTAACCTTTTAGGACTTATTGAATGTAAATTATATGGTTATTAAAGAATTGAGTAGACTAAACCAAGTAATTAATATGTAATAGATATATCGATTGATTTGTTATAGAATTAACTAGCTTTGACTTTTTTAAAAATAGTAATAAATATTGCAAGTAATGACTTAGCTAGAAAACACCTGACATGGATGATCTGGGTGATAAACTAAGATGGAAGATTATCTAAGTGTTATAAACTAAATACTAGTGTCAGAACCCCTATTGGATAGTAGCACCACAATTATATAGTAACACCATTATTAGTAAAGTGGTAGTAGTGTCTTGATATTAGTAGGAGTGTCTTATGTGCATGATTATCTCAAGCTTAATGGTGTACCTATGTCTAGATATCTGAGGTCTATTCTTATTCACCTAATTTATATAACCTTGTATTTGGCCTATAATGACTAATTTGTTATGCAAACTTTAATCCTCCATGTAACTAGTGCATGATCTAAAAAGTGTGTTCATTAATAGGGTAGTTTGGACATCCTCAACACCTTCTTATGAAGAGAGTTTCCTACATGAAAATACTCTAAGGATGGATAAAAACTGATGTAGTTCTCCCCACCTATGTGATATTTCAAGTGAAAATGATGCTAGTATGATAGTGGTCTTAAATTCCTTGAATGTGCTTAAGACCATAAATCTAAAAAATCTGAGCTTAGGGTTGTTGTAGATGGTAGTATGTAGAAGTGGGACAAAATAAGGATTGATAACCTTAATTGTGCTCAAATTGTTATATTTTTGATTGTGTATTTTGTATATAATTTACATATAGTGGTTATAGGGATAAAATTCATGTGTGTGTGTGTGTGTGTGTGTGTGTGTGTGTGTGTGTGTATTCTTGTGTGGATGATAAAAGATGTATAGGCTTAGCTTATGAGGTTTTAGTTTTGAAAATATATTTTTTCAAGAAAACATAGTGTAAAGGACATTAACACCATTTTTGGGACACTAGCACCATGTGGATCTAGTGTTCTTATTATGGTGCTAGTGTCCAACTAGAAGAACACTAGGAATGAAGAGCCAAGATTGGGAAATGAGGGTTTGGGATTGCTTTGGAGCTAACTAAGGATGCATGTGGCCCACACGAAGGTTGGATAAGTGTGATAATAGGCTCTAAGATAGGTCTAAGGTTAATATAGGGGTAGGTAGTCTCATGTATCACTCTTATCACTCAAATACCACTTTTTGGAAATTGCATTTCCCCCCCTTATTCTATAAATGAGTAAAGTTAAATGATTGTGATAAAGGAAAAATAAGTGTACTTGGACTTATTTAGGTAGTGAAGCCTAAAAAGTTGGGTCTAAGTATGTGAAGTTGAATCTATGTTTGTGAAACATGCTCTAATGTATGTCCTAAAAATGAAATGTACATAAGTTAGTCCTTAAGACATATCAAAGTTAAAATAATATATTGAGTAAAGAAGTAAAATTGAGTAAATAAATGAGAAAGAGGAAAGGAAAGAATATACCTCACTAGGTACATAAACCAATGCATGAACCTAATGATAACATGTGTGTGTATGTATTTAGTGATCAATAAGTGAATAAATTAGATTGAATTAATGCCTTTTTCAATATTCATGTGTGGGTGGCTCAAGAATTCAATTTGATTTTAAATCCATCATTTCCCACCCCTTCTTGTTGGATTATGACCTATTAATATCTTGGATTAGACTAATAGTGTGTCCAACCCTCTCATGTAGGTGGCCCAAGAAATCAAGTAGGCTATGAATCCATCATTTCACACCAGTGTGTATTATATTCCTCTAAAAATGAACTACACAAAAGATTTTAAATTTATAACTAGCTATATATAAATTATGTATATTGACTCTATAACCACTCAGGTACATTAGGTGGATCTAGGCCACTCAAGAATGCCAACCACTATAAATAGAGTAAGGCGTGAAATTAGTGTGTAACCTAAAATATGATGTTAGGTGTCTACATCATATAAAATGACATGGAATTTTTCATTTCATTTGATCAACCAATGTGTAAGTGAGCATATGGAATCAATGTGTCATGCACATGCCCCTAAATATGATACTTGAGTATATAGATTCTGGACTAAGCTGTAATAAATTATATCTAGGTATTTGAACTAAATATTTGAATGGTTATGTCATGCATGATGTCCCCAATATAACAAACTAATGTGAATCTAATCTAAACTAGTATAAATCTAAATAAAATTGAGTATAACTGATAAATCCATAACTAAATCTATGCAAACCTATATTGTACCTACATTACTATTCTAGCTAATGTAGGTTATTTCTAAAACTAAGGCTGTTAGACATTAGTGCCATGTCTTGGATAATAGTGCTATTATTAAAAATGTGGTGCTAATGTACCAATTTGGGTGTTAGTGTCCTTCTAGTCTAAATCTTATGCAGCTATGATTCTCTCGGTGTCACTATTTTTCTATTGCATTTACCTACATTTGATTTTTTGTAATATAAGCCTATACCTACATTTTATTTTTTCTAATATGATCCTATGTGCTAAAATGTATTATGAGTACAATATATGAGTTTGATCTTTATGACAAACCCCTATGAATTCTCCTATTTTTATTGGAGTTTTTGATCTTATGCAAGAATTATATTCAAAATAAAAAGCTTTGAAAAATGTGTGTTTGTCAGAGCATATATGATAATTTCATGATCATCCAATATAATGTGCATACATAACATCAAAATGTAAGATGATATAAGCATAAATATGTAATATAAGATGTATGTCATGTCTAACATTTCACAAGGTTGTCAAGATAGATGCAATAAATGTATGTAACAAAAAATATAAGTAAAACTTGATCATTCCCTAAGGGAATGGGGAATGATGTCCATCACAACACCCAAGTAGGAAGGTAGATGCATGAGGTCACTCACGACATATAAAATTGGTGTTTGTAACAAAAAAAGATAAGTGTCATGGACATGATGCATATAATAAAGCATAAATACAAAACAAATGAGGAACATAAAGTAGGCCAAGGGGCCAAAATACAAGGGACATGGGCACATACCACTAAATTTGAGAAAATAAGACATACAAAAACATATTCAAATGTACACATACACAAGAAAAAATAACTTTGGATTAGAGCCACATAGAAGGACATGTTCAACTGTCTTCATACATAATAAGGAAAGACACACACAAGTACATGGAAAAATTTCCAAAGAATACATACTATTAATAGAAGTGGCATAGAGCCAAAGAGAAATGGCATATTCAAATGCCCTCAAATATAAGAAGCATAGATATACAATAAAGTGTAAACTAGGAAAGCTAGAAATGAAAACATGCATGAATATGTAATACAAATCTACATAAGAGCGAGGATTTACATATGTTGAAACTAAAGTAGTAATAGCCAAAAAAAATTTGAGTGAGATTAGCATGATTAATATCAATATATAACTATGCTAAAGTTAGGATGTAGAGTATTGAAAAATAGAGCCTAAGAATCAAAACTATGTATGGGATACCAAAAGTGGATGAGTGTTTCAAGTGAATACCCATGTATTTGTGTGGATACACCTAGTGGGTAGATAATAGCAAGGTTAGATCAATGTAGTAGACTAAAGTCCTATAGTAATATTAAAGCACTCGAGAAGAAAAATTGAAGCATGTATGTATGATAAAATTGAATATACTAAGAAAGCTAGCATATATAGTGTTTAGAAATATCAAAATTGTAAACATAACAATGAATAAAATATAAAATTTTATCTTTTCTTAGTAATTATTTGAATGTTTTTGTGTTATTAAAATATTATACTATTTATATATTTTATGGATATAATCTATGTACAATCAACATGAAGATGAAACTATATACAAGGAGTAAGAAGTCAAGAAAGTATTACAATAAGGGAAAAATAATTCTAACCGATGAGTCTTGTGGGAGACTCATTATCAATGTAGCATGTGTCAAATATAGGAATGATACTCTCTTGTGTAGTGTGACTGCTATGTTGTAATTGAATGGTGTCATATTATGAATCTGGGTATTGTTCATCATCAAAATCATAATAATCATAATAACTTAAAATGCTATAGTGAATTACCTCATACTATGGAGTTGACCTTTCTAAATTGTACTTTGTAATATTAATTTTGATTTTCCTTCTGAAACTATGTTTATTGTAAGCATATGGTGTTATGGAGGCTCTTTTGATATAAATCCTCTTGGAGGAATTCCTTTTGGTTTATCATGATTTTTAATTTGTAAATGAAGTTCTTGATATTTTTGTAACATTTCCTATGTGTCTAGGGTTTTTTCCTTGATAAATTACATCTATGAATGTTTTTCCATAGGATGTTTAATAAATCCCAAACCTTGGTGACCAACATTATCAATTGCTAGAATACGAGCAGTGATGCCTTGGGCCTACTTGCCTAAATCTTGACCATGATAATTAAACTATTGTAGATATTTTTGGCCAAACCCATACTAATTTGAAACTTGAGCCTCATTTTAGAGATGTATATTTGCATTTTTTACTTCCTTTAAATGTGCTTGTTGTATTTTTTCTTACTCTAATCATGATTTATGAACCTTTTGTTGTTCTAAGTTATGCTTTGGTAACCACTTTTGTATTGTTTTTGAATTTGGCTTTTTTCTTTAAATTTGTAGATATGTCATTATATGTTATTTGGATGATGTGTCACTATTCAAGTCATTTATATCCATTATGTTTTTTATTTTCATTTTCAATGTTAAACATGAATTATTCTGGTACCCATACAATATATGATATGCACAATAATATCTAGATCTCCTCATTAGGTGTAGAGGAGGTACGCTGATAAAATTATATTTAATCATTTCTATTATTATCCCATTGGGCCTCTTATTGGACCTTTTTAATAATTTTGTATCACTTATAATAGATGAATTATGTTTTACTTTATGATTTAGATATTAAATAGTGATAGATAGATGTTTGTTAGGTGTAGATGTATATAAATGGTTTACACTAGCATATTTTGAAGACTGTGTACATGTAATGTGATTTTCCAATAATGTGAACTTTTAAATTAATAACTAATTTTGATCTTATAAATATAATATTACATTGATCATATTAATAATTTAATCCCTTAGAGTCACACAAGTGCAAATCCTAGTTGCTTCTGATTGAACATGTAAGCATACACCCTATAGGGTAAAGGTGTAGATAGGCTAGGTATGGTCATGAGTAAAAATAGTATAGGATGATTCATCTCATGGAAGAGTGATAGAATGGACCTAGTTAGAGGAAGATTATCTATTACCCTCATGGAGATGAGGAGGATAAGGAGATTCTTTATTGTGCATAAGATATGACATAGAAACTTAGAACATAGTTGTTATAGTATGTGTTAAATTATCTATGTGTTTAAGGGTTAGATTCTTAATGGAATACCACATAAGAGAAATATAACATGCTATGAAATATGACATATATTTTAACTGATTTAAAACATCATGTACATGTGTGTTTATGCCATCTTTGAATTCATTCCAAATAAAAAGAAACAAGCTTGCAAGAGAAGCTAGAAAAATTTACATCAAAAAGTAATTAACTTCATCTGTCATTATTATCATGGCTATACTATAAGGATGGAAAGATAAATCCCATGTCATCTAGGGTTAGGGTTTGTGTAATATTTGAAGTAAGTTTGATTCACAAAATGTTTTAACCTTTTAGAACTTAGTGAATGTAAATTCTATGTTTTTTAAATAAATGAGTACACTAAATCAAGAATATAATATGAAATAAATACAACCACTAATTTGTTACATAATTGACTAAATTTAACTTTTAAAAAAAATAGTATTAAATAGTGTAAGTAATGACTTAGCTAGAAAACACCTCATATGAATTATTTGGGAGCTAAAAAATGAAATGAAATATGTTTTGAGTATCATAAACTATATCCTAGTGTTATAACCCCTCTTGTATAGTAGTACTATAAATATATAGTAGTAACATTATTGAAAAAGTGGTAGTAATGTCCTGATATTAATGGTAGTGTCCTCTATGTAGGACTATCCTGAGCTTTTGGGTGCACTGATCTAAAACTCAGAAGCTTTGGTTGAAATATAATTAAAGAAACAAGAACAACACAATTGTAATAATGCTATCTCTAAGAAGAGATGTTTTATTGATCAAATTTACAAACCCTAACATATGCCTATCTTTGAGAAGGATGCCTAATTTCCATTATAGGTTATATATTCATTTATAAAAAATTTGAAGGTAGGAGGAGGATGTGGAATATCACCAATATTGAGGGAGATTAAGTGGTTTGACTTCCATGATTTACAAAAATATAGAATTTGAGGAATTACTATTTTTAGAAACTTATTATTTTTATACTGCACTACTAAAATTGAAATTTGAGGAACTTCCATTTAATTTTTAGGGTTCAAAATCCATTGAGAAAAGATCATGCCATATCATGGTTTTCACCTCATTCTTAGCTTTCCAATGGTTCAAACAGGGAGTCAAACGGAGATATCATGCAAAAGTTATGGGTCTCAAAAGTTCTACCACCAATTGGGGTAGAATCATCACCTAAAATA